>JADLZL010001030.1:0-70117 GCA_015844335.1 Chrysopogon serrulatus
CCATTCGATGCTATTTCTCTTAGGGCATTCCTTCGTGCAAGCCATGCTAGCACCGAAAGTGGGTTACCCTCGATGCTCCCGTGCCTAGGATCATGCCTTCTTTGTAAGGTGGTAAGCAATGAGGAAGTCTTGTAAATCGTACAAGTTCTTTGAAAAAATTGGAGAGGATCATTTTGATGATTTTGGCACATACTATCACTTCTCAAAAGTTTATCTTTGCTTCACGGTTTCTAAATAGTCAATGACTTCTTAATTTTGCTGGTGACCGGTGGTTGCCATGCACGAATTTTGAAGAGGAGCATGAGACAGAGCAACATGTTAGATTTTGTGTCACCGAGTGCATTTACATGTATGTTCTTCACCACCGTCCCCTTTTGATCGGCTTGTTTGTCACGGGTAATTTTGAGTCTTGAATCTTTCACTTTATACCTGTAAGTGTTCCATCAAGTGCCATGGTTTTGGCTTTTGTACAACCGACAACCCTACTATTTATTTATTTCGATAAAAATGTATGACCATAGATTTTTCTTATCAGCTAACCTTATAGTTACCAATGGCAATAGCGATCCTCACGGGATCTTGTTCGTCTTAGTTTTACGTAACAAAATACAAGATGTATTTTCCTGTCATTTCACCGGCGTGGGGTGCAGGAGGCTTACCGAGAACATTTGGAGTCGGAAGAAGAAGTGTGGAAGATATTAAATCACAGACCGGGTCTTGAAATGTATAAGCAAAGCCAAATAATTCTCGCGATCATGGCCCTCCATAATTTCATTAGAGACAACGATGCACCGGGATAAGGACTTTCGGAGGATTGTGATCAAGATGAAAACTACAAACTAGCTTGAACCATGGCCTATTCGAGCAAATGGGGCCGGTACAAGTAGTGAAGCCCGATGAAGATGGAAGGATGAATATGTTTCGGGATTGGATAGGCGATGGTTTGTATAACATGTCGTAGATTCAATGGATTTGTAATAATGTTAAGACCTTTTGAATTGTGTGGTTTGTTATTTGTTTGTAATAATGAACTATGCATGGAAACCATGGAACTGTCGGCATTAGCCCTTGTATAAATAAATGGGTTTTCTGCTTGTCTTTTTAATTAAATGTATAATGTAAACTATTTTAAATGGTAACCAAATGTGAGTGCATATATATAGGGCCAGCTCAAATTGGACTATTGCTAGGAATGCAGAACTTGAGGCGGGGGGGTCGAATCAGTGGCGGAGCTAGAGATTTGTGGTTGGGTATGCCAAACGCATAAAATTTTGAAGCGAAGATGGAATATAATAGGCGACAAGTTACAATAGCCACAAAAATTTAACAAATCCTTAAAAGTAACCGTAGTACAAAATTCAGCACCAACGTAAGAAGCCTGAAAACAATATAATAGTGTTCATCTTTTTTTGTGCGTCCATAAGCTTAAGTGAAAGATCCCATAGAACTCTTCAATTTTTAAATATTTTATCTCTACAAACACAAAAATGTACATAGTAAGTTGCCATGGAAATTTTCCTAATTCCTCAGTTGTGAAATCCTTAATAAAAATTTATAGTGTAGCCAACTTGACTTGATCATAAACAGCAAATGAATCAAGTGGACTAAAAGCAACCGTGCAAGAAAGTAGTTCTGTGTTTACCTTATCAAATCTATCATTAAGTTTTCAAAGTCGCCTATTAATTGTTAGAAATTAGCCCAAATACAACTCAAAGTCCTAGCGTAACTAAACTCGTACATAATATTCTACAAAATACCAACATGGAAGCGATGATAATTCATTGCACCATTATATATAACCCTCCTTTAGCCCCCCAACAAGAAAATAAGGACCCTCCATATTCATAATTTTAATCTTGTACTTCATAACAGTTACAAAGAAGTGACCCATTGAAAAAAATCATTCCATCGTAAACCGGCGGTTGACAGGGAAACGAGCAGGTCGGCAAGGCCACAGGCCAGGGGGAGCGGAAAGGTCAGAGGATGAGTCGCCCGGAGGAGGGAGGGGACGTGCCAAGGTGCTACTCACGAGCCGCCGTGCCGGTCCTTTGGCTTCGAAGTGGCGACCAGGACTTCGTGCTCGCCGTGCTGTGGCATACGTTCGTGGGCTACCAGAAGCAGCAGTTGTATCGGACCATGGCGTGAATGTATAAGATATGTATAAACGATACGTATAAACTTCTGTATACATATTAATTTGTTCACTGAAATCTTGGGTATGCCAAGGAATACAGGGGGACCCCTGCCGCCGCCCAGAATTTCTGGTTTTCACAGCGCAGTTACGCCCAGTGGACTTCTGTTCAATCGATCGACATTGCTAGGAAGGTCAGAACTTCGGGAGGGGATTAGAACGTCTGATCGATTGCGTAGTGCGATAAATCAGGTGAAAGATGGCGTCGGACGATGCCTAGTGGAGCATCGGACGATCGTGGCAGCCGGACGCTATGCGGAGGTTGTGCCTTAGGGGCGTGGGATGCCGTGTCACCGGACGGACCGGCGCGTCGGATGCCACTTCTCGGGCGCGTCCGGTGCCCTCGTGCAGTTTTCGAGACCTTTACGTGTTTGCGTCCGGATCTTCCAGGAGCGTCCGATGCCACGTCTCGGGGACGCGTCCGGTGATCTCGTGCGATTTTTGAGACCTTTCTGTGCTGCGTCCGGAGCTTCCAGAAGCGTCCGATGAGTTGCATATGCGCGTCCGGTGACCCCGCAGACACACTGATTTCAGAGTACATTGTTGGGTAGATGATACATGATAAATCATGTCAGGCATAGAGTTTACATGATGAACCATTCACATAATGGGATACATGTCAGTGCAGTAACGGTTAGAAAAGCCCAATCCCCACCCCCCCCCCTCTAGGGCATCTTGATCCTTTCAGAGTACATTGTTGGGTACACGATACATAATAAATCATATCAGGCATAGAGTTAATAGGATGAACCATTCACATACTGGGATACATAAATTACATGACAAATGACGTCATGCACAAACTACACCATCTAGACTGTTCTTTGCTGTCCATCGAGGCGTAACCAGGGCATCAAATTTGTTGGGATGCTTTGCTCTACTTTAACTATCTTGTCTGGCAGGTCTACAAAAAGTGGCATTTCGCTGAACTGGTTGAAGTCCTCAGGATCACCGACACCGTCACATCCTACAATTTGTTGTTTCGGATATAGCTACATGCTTCGGCTTCCGTGCCTTTTTTGATCTCGGGGCTTATGTCCCTGTGCATAAAAGACTTGTGCAAAGACGGTTACCAAGGACCCATGGGTCATCCTTGTAACCCAATTTGTCGAGGTCAACAATTCTCAAGCCATAGTTGTCGATTTGAAACCTCGTTGATGGTCTACCCACTGGCATCTAAAGACCGGAATCTGAATATTGACACCATAGTGTAGCTCCCATATTTCTTGAACAAACCCATAATATGTGGTATATTCATTATTTTCATCTATGGCATCACAACGAACACCACTATTTTGTGTGAGACTCTTTTGGTCCTTCGAATGGACACAAAACGTGAAGCCATTAATGTCATAGACCTTCCATGTAGTGATTTGGCGTGATGGTCCAGATGCCAGGGCCTTTATGGTTTGTTCCTCCATTGATTCCCCATATGGAATGTCCTGATCCATTAGCCATGTGGTGAATGTAAGCTTGTGCTCCTTCATGACCCAATCTTCTATGTGCCCATTGTTTTGTTCCCGAAGCCCATTCATGTGTTGCCTGACCAATGGCGCCATTATCGAGAGCTGATGTAGGATGCTATGATGTGCCTGTTGGATAGTTTCGTAATCAAGAGGAATGAATGACTTCCGACCCATACGCCCTTGTCCATACAGCCTACCTTCGTGCCGGGACGGAGGCAAACCGATTGCAATCTGGTCTTTTAGGCATTTATTGCAGAATGGACCTCCAGACTCAATTGCCTCTTCTGTGGTGTAGGCCTCTATCATGGACCCCTCAGGGTGAGCACGATTTGATACATAGCCATTCAGAATCGACATGAAACGCTCATAGGTCCACATTTCATGCAAATACATGGGACCTAATGCATCTATTTGACCCACCAAGTGAACAATGAGGTGTACCATGATATCGAAGAATGATGGAGGGAAACACATCTCCAAGCTGTGATAATGTCTCTGCAGCAAAATCTGTAGGGAATCCAATTCTTCACGGTCAATTACCTTACGTGAGATCTTGTCAAGAAGAAGTAGCACGATCGTGTGATTGCCATCTTTATAAACACCGGCTTTATAGCCCTTATTGCAATAGGGAGGAAAGTAGTCACATGACATGACAATCATGGGAGTTGTAGTTACTTAATGTAAGGTCTTTCATTGATACAAGACTCCTGATGTTTGAGCAGAATCCAGATGGAGCTTTCAAAGTCTTAAGCCACACACAAATCGCATGTTTCTCATCTGGGTTGAGGTTGTAGCTTTCTTTGCGGGGAGGTGGTACTTTCCATTTGGTTGAGAGTACGGGATGAAGTTCTGGTGCGATGCCTAAGTTGACCAAGTCCAAGCGTGAATTGAGTCCTTCCTTTGTCTTGCCCTTTATGTCGAGCAAGGTCCCAATTATGCTATCGAAAACATTCTTACGGACATGCATACCATCGATCGCATGCCTTATGTCTAAGTCTTTCCAGTATGGCAAATACTTGAAAAAAATTGACATCTTCTTGAATGTGTCCCCTTCTGATGCCTTGACATCCTTTCTTTTCTTTCCATCCTTGGTCTTCTTCCCGAAAACAAATTTGACTTTGCTGACTATCAGAAACACTCTTTTTCCAGCACTTGTACTTGTTTGAGCAATAGATTTTGATTCATCCCTATTATCAAAGTACTTGTCCATCCTTTTCAACCGGTATTTGTGTCTTCTCGGTAAGAAGCGCCTGTGCCTCATGTACACAAGCTTGGTAGATGCAAAGAAGGTACACGTATGAGGTTTCGTCAAGGCATCTTGCACAACCAACCTTTCCTTTAAACCGCCCGGATAATGAAAAGAGATTTGGGTAATCATTTATTGTAACAAAAATCATTGCTCGTGTTTGTGAATGGCTCCTTGCGAAACTCATCCCACATGCCCTCTCCCTCTTCCCATAGTTTTTTCATTTCCTCCATTAAAGGCTCTAAAAACACATCTATATCAACACCGGGTTGTGTAGGTCCAGAAATGAGAATGGTTAGCAAAAGGTATTTTAAACACGGCACAACCATGGAGGAAGGTTGTAGATGGTTAGGATCACCGGCCATGTCTTTGTGCTTGTCGCTCCGCTCGGCAAATGGATTCATTCCATCGGTGCTCGGTGCGAACCTTATATTCCTTGGATCCTTAGCAAATTCGGGTGTGTGTCATTGAAATTTTTCCATTGCTTGGCATCGGATGGATGTCGAAGTTTACCATCGTCTTTACGCTCATCGAAGCATGCCAAAGACATAAGTTCAGCATCCTCGGGGTTTTGCGAATAAACACCTCAACCGATCAACAACGGGGAGGTACCATATCACTAAAGCAGGAACCCTTCTCTGCGCATAATAGTCTACTTCTTCATGTACAATGGTTTTGCACTCTTACGGGTGCTCTTGGTGGTCTTCTTTTCGCTTCTTCCCTATCAAAACCGAGACTCCATTCTCTTCCTCCTTGTAGTCTTTATTCGTCTTATACCTACTAGCACCACAATTTGGACAACTCTCCAAGTCTTTATAATCATCGCCTCTATATAGGATACAATGATTCCTCGCATGCGTGGATCTTTTCGACACCCATAGTCGGTGGACTGATTAGCTTCTTTGCATAGTATGTGTTACTTGAGGCACTTTGTTTCCCTTCGGAAGGAGCTCTCCTAGAACACGCAATAACTCATTGAAGCTAGCATCGGACCAACCAAATCGAGCTTTTAGCATCAAAAACCGGAGGACGGATCTCGGTGTGGTGAATTCGTTGGTACAACCCTTAGACTCATCATACAAATGCTCTGCTGCAGCCTTCTTGAGTTCCTCCATACCCTTTTTTAAACAACATTGACGGATCGGAATAACGGTGCAACAATGCCTCCAAGAACTCGCTTGTTCACTTTCATCGACCTCAACTCCGACATCACCCACATGATCTTGGACACCAACGAGCTCATCATCACTATCATCCCGCATAATTGGATCGGTCGAGGGATGTGGTGTCGTGTCCGGCTGCACTTGGTTTGTTGTGGAGCTGCCCTCTCCATGTTTTGCCCAAATCAAGTAATCATTCATAAATCCTCGGCGAAGCAAATGAGAAGCGATCTGGTTTGCATCCTCAAATACGGCAACATTTTTGCAAATCGATGCACGGACAATATATGTACCTTGTCTTACGTTTGCAAGCATGCCTCTTAGCTGCATCAATGAACCTACGAACCTCCAACTGGTATGATGGATCTAATCTTGACAAGTTGTACATCCATAGCGGCCTTTCCATCTTGAGCTGTGTACAAAAATTGTAATGGTATAGGGCCCATTCAAAATTATTAGATTACAACATAAATTAATGCAATTATTTAAATAAACATAGAAAAAGAATTCACTTTCGAACAATAAAGTTTAGTGGATATAGAACCTAGGTAGAAAAATTTAAAATCTAATATCAAAAAAAAGAATCGATACCTAGGTGAAAAATGTACACGACCATCATGCTTATAACTTGGGAAAACAGAACTTCGTGATGCCGAACAGAAGTTCTAGCCGGCCTTTGCAGCAATATATTCGAAACACACTTGATTTTCTTGACGTTGAGAGGCACACACCACTACTCCAAATCTTCTAGGAAGCATGATTGAAACCCTAAGACAAATGCACTAACCTCTCTCTCTCAAATCAAACCATATGAAGGTCTCTCTATATATATATATCTAGTTTCTAGCACACTAAACCCAAAAGAGTGAGAAGCACTAATGAGCTGATACATTTGATAAACTAACCTGAAAGCCACACGGGGTCTCGGCCTCTTCAACCTTGCATTTTTTGAGATCCAAAATCGCCCACAGATGAAGCTGGCGCGCTGCTCGACTCTTCCCAGCGAAGCAAGCGGCGAGTAGCTCAGGTGCAATAAATGCTTAGATTCTAGCACAGGCGGGGTGACTGAAAACCGCCCGGTGTAATAATTTACACTACACTGGCGGTTTCTTTGAACATAGCCGCCGGTGTAAATAAAAATTTGTCTTGGCGGTTTTAATAATAACCGCCAATATAAATATCGATTAATCTGGCGGTTTCTAATAATAACCGCCCGGTGTAAATGACAACACTAACATTGACGGATTTCTTAACCTGACCGCCGCTGAAAATTGTGTTTTCTCTGGCGGTTTAAGACTGGACCCCTACTGTTTTAATGCTACTGGCGCGGCTCGTTTACAGACCGCCAGTAGTAAAAATAGATGGCGCCAGTGTTAAACACCAGTGTACCAGTGTGCACAGACTGAATTGATCAGCTGTCCTGCAGCCTGCAGAAGGGGAATCTTTTTCTTCTTTTGAACGTCCGGATTACCGGGTCATCTGAATGTGTCACAAAAATATCAGCGGTCCCCATGAAGAAAGAAGCACCTGAGTTCGTGCATGGAACGCCTGCGTATGATGAGCGCTAGCTCTCGCTGACCGCCATGGCCCAGTAATTTCGTGCGTTTCGCTACCCATTGCATTGCATCTCCCGGCAACAGGCCGCATACAGCCAGAAACCTGCCGATCAGTTCGTGTGTCAGTACGGAGAGAATATTTTTGTAACAACCCTGGTTTCTTGGCGAGAGGGTTTTGAATTAAGGGGCCAGGAAAATGAAAACAAAATAAAAGAAAAGAGAAAAACGGCCACTGCCCGCCTGCTCTCCTCCTATAAAGCAAGCAATGCAAGCGCCCAGCCCCTTGCAACAATGCAACCCAAGCCAAAGGCCACCGCATAGGCATAGCCAACTAGCCATGGCGACCTCCTCCCCCGCCGTCTGCTTCCGCCGCGTCGCCGCTCCAAAGTTCCCGGCGGGCGCCTTCCTGTCCAAGGGTGGCCGGATCGTGGTGGCGGTGGCGGTGGCCGGCGCTGGAGGGAGCCGTCGTCCGTTGTACTGCGAGGTACATCTAGCCATCGGCACTCGATCTCTTGCTCAGTCGTCTGCGTTGTTTTGTTGATTCGTCGTCGTTCTTGTTTGAGACCTCTAATCGAAACACGCACGCGTGGTTTGGCTAACTTTTCAGGCCGCGACCGCGAGCAACATCTCCCCTACCGCCGCCGGCCGCTCCGTCAACTACAGCCTCGTCGCGGCCGGAGCGCTGACGACCCGTCACGTGAAGGCGCCAGGCGGCGGCCGTCGGGCGGTGGTGGTGGCCGCCGGAGCCGCGTCGCCGGGAGAGAGCGACGCCAACAAGGACTGCGAGGTACGTAACGCGAAGCTAGCGTCATCTATCTGTGTTCTTTGCGTGCATGCGCATGCGCATGCAACTGCAACTGCTTAGTGCTTAGATCTAGCCCACCTAGAACCAGAGTGGAGTTTTTTTCATCGATTTCCTCCATTTCCTTTCGAGGGCCCGTTGATCTAGCCCAGCAGCGTGCATTATTCAGTAGCGAAGAGGGCTCCTCGCCTCGATGGGCCGGATCTTGGCCCATCCAGTTGGATTTATCTTTCGTTCGTCGAGTCTTATTGTTTTCTTTCTTCTGTTCCGTGTGTCATGATTTGCAGCAAGTTTCTATACTAGTACTAGTAGTATTTTTAGATATTTCAACTCATCTCTCAACTGGAGATGGTTCTACACCAGTACTATACTAGTATTTTTAGATATATTATTAGTAACTAGTATTATGGTGCTCCTAAAGCAATTCGAATAAAAAAGATTGAGTTTATTTTGTCTCCATACGTGTTCAGCTGTCCGCGTTTCATTGTTGCGTCTGCTTGTTTATTTTAATAACTTTTTTGGGGGACTGAATTATTCCAGGCTGCGGTCTCGGAGTTCCGTCTGGAGATGGAGCTGTACAGGATTTCGCAGCGTCCGGTGGCACTGGTGGGCAGCCCCACCGATCTTCTCATGGAGGGAGCTTTTGGGACCGCCAAGGACTGCAGAACATTGGTGGAGTTTCTGCTGGCAACAGTGCCTGTCCACAGCGACACTCTTAAGGTATGGTCCGCTCTTGGGATGGGATGCGATGGGGATGTGATCAATAGTAATCTATCTATCTATTGGTGCAGGAACTAATCATCATCGGCAAAGCGTTCATAACAGTGGAGAGCCAAGCCGAAGAGGGCTATGTGAAGGCGGACGCGCTGGCCAACGCGATCCAGGGGCTCAAGCTCGTCGGCAACACATTCTTTGAGGGCGCCGATCTCCCTGAATACTCCGCTCCGGCCATACCGCTCTCCTCCGAGGACGTCGACAAGGAATCCTACTTCAAGGAACTCATCAACCTCGTGATCGTCTTGTGTACTTCGCTGTACTGGGAGGCGCGCGACAAGTATGGCTTCGGCACGGGGGGAGAAGCCAAGTGAAGATCGTGGAGGGTCTGGATCGGAGGCTTGCCGCCTAGATTATCTTTTACGTAGTCTCTGTTCCTCGTGGACTTTATCTATCTTTGTGTTGTTTGTTTGCTGCTACTACTAGTACCTTGTTGGACCTCTTAAATTTAGCGTTCATGCGAGCGCGTCTTTGCTCAGTTTATACAATTCTAATAAGCCTTGGGTACGTGTATGTGCCTTCCTTGCATGAAAGAAAGAATCCCAGAATGAGAATTTGATCGATACGCTTTTTTGCTGTCCTGACTGACCTTGGAGATAAGCACCACGCACGACGGCCTCCAGCTCCAGGGGAGGATGACGACGTATGGGGTGGGTTCTTCTTGCATTGTTAAGAACTACAATACCCCGATACTCCAAGTGGGTGCCGTATCCCGTATCGGATACGTATCCGATACCGATACTCGATGGATACACGATGGATACGTATCCTCGAAGTATCCTAAATAAAAATAAAAAATTAATTTCGGATACTTCGACCGATACGTATCCATGAAGTATCCTAAATAAAAAGAAAATCTAGGTTATACTGTAACCATGTAGTCGCAACACAAACACACACCTTTAATTGATTTCTCTAAAGTTGGCATAACAAACTAAAGACTCTTAGTATTATATATGTGTTCAACTTTTGGATTTTGAAAATATAATGAATATTCTTGGCTATTAGAGTATGGAAAAATTAAAATATGGAAAATAAGCAAGAGATAAAGGATTACAAGTATTGACAAAATTGCTAAACTAATACTATTTTAAAAATCTAAATCTATATCTATACCTAATAATAAAGAGGCAAAACTTTCAGCCAATTATTTTGGTTCGGCAATCTTTTGGTCCAGCTTTTTTTTTCGTCCAGCTTTTTTACCTATACAGGGCGATTTGCACGTCAACTTAGAGACTTAAGAGTTGGAAACGGACTGCCTAAAATTTGGTTTGGTCTGGCCCCATCGTTTCACACAACTTCTAATCCACTCCGTTTCGTAGTACCGATGGTTCAAGGAAATACTTATGGTTCCACAGAAATCTCCATCGCTAGGTCAGGCTGCTACGTGTCAATCCAAATCCAAAAAGAACACATATTCCCATATACGAAATCTCAAAATGCAAAAGGATTACAGTCCTGTTTAAACTGAAAAGGACACATATTACCATGTATGTACGAAATTCCAAAATCCAAAAGGTTAGTCCTGTTTAAACTAAAATAAATCTAAGTTAAATCGGATACCAACCAGACAATAAATACTAGGCAATGACACCACGACTCATCAAATCAAAGCCACAACATATTAGATCAAGGAGCAAAAAAACCGAATCAAGCCTACCATGAACAAGATCAGACGAAATCAAAAGAGCGCAATGGCTTGAATTCAGGCCACAACAGAACAAATTATGTCTGCCAGGCGCCATCCATGCAATGCGCTAGACCCGCCCAGGGTTGTGGGCTGAGTGGAGCTGCAAGGTCGGAGGCGGAGGGAGGCAGGGGTGGAGAGGCATGGAGATCCAAGACGCAGACAAGATTTGGGGCAACCTCAGTCACGGCCTCGTCGGATGTGGGAGGTTCACACGAAGAGGAAAAGCTGTGCGGGAGGGAGGGGGTTGGCGCCTCCTGTGGAGGTGATGGGCGGCGCGAGACCCGGCGGCGGGTGACGCCAGGCCGGGGCGGCGGCCCCGGTGGCGCGAGGCTGCGAGCTCGAGGGACAGGCAGGGCGGTGCGGAAGGATAAGGTAAGAGCCGCGTCCCGCGGGGATGCTGATGATGAGTCCGCGCGGTGCTATTCCAGGATATTTATGGGTATACTGCTGGGCCGTGTTTTTTTTAATAAAAAATACATGTATTAAGAACTAAGGAAAACACTAGTACACATACAGGTACATCGAACAAAGGATATTGAGGACAGCTGTCCAACTCTACATGCAAAAAGGACCTCAAGAAAATCAAAATTACAAACTGGTGCTTGGATACCCTCCGAACAGAAGACTCTAGAGATCGTCGCCGGGAAACACCGACTCCAGACGCCGTCGCCGCCGAACCCGAGGTCAGAAGGAGCTTCATCGCACAAAGGCTTTCAGGTGAACCGCAGTAGAGACTCATCCGCGCGGACGAGTTGGAGACATCGATGATCGCCCATCGGTCGGGGCCGCGCCCCAAACTCCGTCGACCATGGATGCAAGCTCGCTGACGACGACGAAGGCCGCCGCAGGGACCTCGAACTTGATCCATCCTCCTGACTTCCGCATCACCCACAGCATCCTCTGCACCCTTGGGACACAAGGCCAGCGACCCTGTCGCTCCACCGAGACGACAGGCCACCACCAGCCGACTCCTGTACAGGGGCTCCATCCGCGGAGTTCCTCCTCCATGGACTTGCCGCCGGCGCCGGAGGGAAGGGCCGATGAGACGGGGACGAGCCCAGGAGGACTTATTCCTCTTCGACGTCACCGTCGTCTCAGCAGTGCCGGCCGAAAACCTAACCCTAGACTCGCTAGGACCAAACCCACGCCCCACAACACCAGCCGACGAGAGATCCACGGATCGACTTCGCCACCTCACGACGCCCCTCAGGCCGTCGCCGGCGGCGACCGGATCGCCTTTTTTCACCTCTCTCAACTGTAGCAAGCAAGAGGCTCCTGTAGAAGAGAAGAAAGGCGGTTGTCGCGAGTTACTTGTGCACGTGGAGTTATTTTTTGTCTTTTTTATTTTTTGTTTCCTTCACTAGCGGCTTATTTTTATTTTTATTTAAACAAATACATCACTGCCTCGCTTGGGATTTGGGGTTTCGGGATTTTTTTTTTCTTGCACACGCTCTTTCTGTTTTTCTATTTTCTTATTATATAGCGTAGAGATATTTCTTTAAGTTTGTCTCTTTTATTCATGGTTGCTTAACAAATATCTGATAGGGTTTCGTATTTTTTTCACGGTCCTCTTTTTTTTGCATCACATTGTTTCGTAACTTCCGATTGGACAGAATAAGGGAAATGGAACATAATAGTATCTCGTATACGATTCAGTTTTATTCCTACCTAGGGCAATGGGTACTTGCTCCTTGATAGCGTAGTTATATATCATTCTTGTTTTCACTTTCTATGAATATTTGATAGTATTTTTCTCCCGTTGTAACGCACGGGCAAATTTCCTAGTATACATTATTTTTTTTCATCTATTTATATTAAAAAATAGCGAAACGTATCCGCGCATCACAATTTTTAGAAAAATAACATATCTGCGTATCCGTATCCGTCCGATATCGATACACGTATCCATATCCATGCTGCGTAGGTTAAGAAGAGAGCGCGCTGCAAATTTTGCATCACTTGCCTTGCCTCTCCAGACGTTGTTGCCGTGGATTCCTCCGTTCCGTCGCTGGGCCTGCTGGCTGCTGCTCCTGGCGCGGAGAACAGCGTTGTCTCAGGCGGGCGGCCCGCCGGCCGCAAACATCCACTGCCTGCAGCGGCCCTTCCCTGACTGGCTGGCTGGCGTCTGTTGGCCCGTCGTAGCCCTCTGCTCTGCGGCTCATCAACAGTGCCTGGCTGACTTCATCAGCTCCCTCAAGCTGCCGCTCGCTCGTCGTCGTCGAGCCTCTGCTGCACTGCACTCGCCCTTGCCGCCGCGTCTGCGCGTGTCACAGAGGATGGCGTGGTGGAGGAGCGTCCGGCCGGGTGACCCCGAGCCACAGTGGACTCGTAATAGTACTCCACGGCGTACCATACCGCTACCTCGGAGACTCGTATTAGAGTCGGAGTTTCCACGGCACCGGGCACAGACAGATCTCCCTTTTTTTTTTGCGCGCACGCAGCAATAGTATTTGGATGAACGCCTCGGAGTTGTTCCAAGGGGCATTTTTTGTTTTTTTTTTACGAAAGTTGTTCGTACTTTCTTTAATAGATATAAATAAAACAAATCTTTATAACGCACGACGATATGATAGCAGAGATATATTAATAAGATAAGAGAATCAAAAATCAAACCGAGAAAACCCATCCAAACTCCCAGTCGGCAAGGCAACATTGATCGCAGGCGGCGTTCAACATGGCCGCGCTCCGGCTGTGTCCATCCGGCTCCGGCCTCGTCGTCGTCAGCGCGTCGTCCCAACTGGGCTTCAGCACCTTGTCGCCTCACATCCTCGAGCCGCCGCCGTTCGGCAGACGACACAGCGCCTCGCTCCTCAGCCTTAAGACGTCGTCGTCGATGGGTAGGATGCGCCACCGCCATCATGTGATAGCTGCTCACAAGGGCGCCGAGGAGGAAGGGCTGGATCCGGACGACAAGAAGCGCGCGGTAACAGATTCGTCTCTTCCCGCTTGCCTGCCCTGCCTCATGCACTAGCTTCTAGCTAGATAGAAGATGCTTACACACATATCACGGAACTGAACTGAACTGAACGAATCCGCTCGATCATCCTTCCTCTTAATTTTGTTGCCCTTGACCCACGAGTAGGTGAAGTCAAATCCTACTGTTTGAGTAGGAGTTACCAGTATGTTTTCATGGAACGAGCATATGCTGGGTGTAGTCAAAGTTTATTACTGAAGAATCTCGTTTGGTAAAGAATCTCGTTTCAGTTGTATGCTTATGCTTCATGAGCCAATCATAGTACAATAATAACTAATGACTGTTGTTACTCGCTGTTGTTAGGCCTTAGTCAGCATGCGGCATGAGATCGGTCGAGTCTCTTTTACTAAAGGGCCAATTAAGCTAGCAATTACGCTCCCAAATCATACATGGCCCAGAGATGAGTGCATACGTACTACATTATTACTACCCAAACCTCATTCTTGGCATATATACGTACTTCTGCTTGATTTTTCTTATTCCTCTTCAATCAATGTTCTTTTTCTGAACCAAAATTTTTAGCTACCAATTTATATGAGGGCCCTTGTGTGTACCAGCGGGATAAGAAAATAACCAAAAGGTTTTGTGTTCTTACTAGGCTTCTTGTTTATGCAACAAGCAACAATCTGCAACAAATGATTGTTGTGAGGGCCAGTTTTGCAAAACTGCAAAGTATCACTAACTGATATTAAGGCTAGCTAGGTAGATCATCAAAAATTACTAAATGAAAAATAGAGATGTCCAAATTCAATTTCTAAAACTGGAACTATTGTCTCAACCAATCTTCATATAATTTTAACTTGTTAACAAGTGAAAATAATTAATTTGATGTCATAGAGTAACTCTTATGGCAGCTGAACACACGGTATTTTTTATTATTATTTGTAAGTTTTATTCCCTGGGCATGATGAAAAATTACTATCCAAGTGCATCTTGTATTATATGAGTTTTTATTTGCTGATGTTGCTTCAATTTAGATTGAGGAACAGCTCAAGTTGTTCCGTGCGATATTTAAGGAGCACTTAGAGTTGGAAAAGGTCAGTGTTACTCCTACTTTCTAGATGAACATTTCTCTCTTCATGATTCTTTTTACCGAAATTTCTCTCTTCATGATTGTTCGGCAAACAAAGTTGGATACTCTGTTTTGTGACCGAACCTATCTTTTAGTATTGTTTATTTAGTTAACAACAAATCATGCACCTTCCTTCTATTCATAATGGTGAAGAATTGAATAATTTATCCTTCTCTGGTTTTTTCCCCCCTAATGCTTGCGCTTGGCATCTATTTGTTTTCAAAAGGACATGCCATTTCGAGAAGACATAGAAAAGATTAATGAGTATGATAAGGCAATGACTTCTTGGAATACCAGCATTTTTGTAAGTCTCTTTTCTAATAAATTGGGTAAAATAGTTCCATGTAGAGTATTAGCACCTGCAACAAAAATGCCTAAAGTTAGATGATAATCACTATAAAATTGTTTCAAATCTTATTTGTATTTTTTTATCTTTTTATGACCATCTTAAAATCAACAACATAGGGATGCTGAATATTTACCACAATGAAATCATTGGTTAGATTTGTATTTTCGTGAAAGTTCTTTTGTCTCTTCATGCTTGTTGATTTTTTTTTGTGGGAATTGCAGCACATAAAAGCCACAACATTTTCATTGTATCTTTGCATGATAGCTACAAAAGGTGTGAAGTTGGCTTCCAGAGTGATGGTAACAACATTTTTTTATCCCCTCAACATCCCTCCATGTCTTCTAATTTGTGTATGCAGTTTGTTTCATGTCGAAATAATTCCAGGAAAGTGCAGCTTTAAGACTTGATAAACACGATGAAATTTCTTCATGTACAACAAAGCAGGTAACGCAGTTGGTAACATGGATAACTTTAAGATTGCACTGGTAATTTTGTACTGATTTTCTCTATTCAAATACAGACCCTTGCGATGTATGTATCCATCTTTGTTAATCTAGTAAAGGACGCACACGATAAGAAGTTCAATGATGAATCTGTTTTTTCACTTCTTGGCGCTTTTAGGGGTGTGGCTGCAGTAGGCCACATCTTGCTTCAGGATGCCATGACAAATTATGTTGGATATAGCAACAGTTTAGTGCTAGATGCAGACGACGCTTGGCACGATTTTGGACAAAAAATGAACAATTTGGAAGAGAAGTTCAGGGCTGTTTCAAAGAGTACTAAGGCATATGAGGTTGGCTAATTAAAGTTTTCATATTTATTGATTTGTTCCTTTTTTGCGTCATGTTATAATTCTAATGTTTGGGTAGTGCAGATCCTGAGGCCTACAATGACCGATGCAATGATACTTACAATATTCTTTATCTCTGCGGTGGTTGCTAGACACGAAAGGGTACTAGGTTATGTCCCAGGTACATATGCTTCCTCTGCCATTTAGATTGATAAGCATTGCCCGGCAAAATGCCTTTTGGCTTGATCATTCTTGGAGATTTGCTTTTGCCCATCACCCGTAGTGCCGATTATAATGCTGGCATGCCATGACTTTCTGCAGGTACCAAGGGGAGGCGTTCCATCAACGCTTCTGATGATGGGGAGTCCGTCGCTTGAGGTACGACGTTTCAGAAATAGAAGTCGCCATGCCTTCTGCACGTGCGGGCGTATTTGTTTTGTTGCTAATCACCTCCTGGTTTTTCATTTCTTTCGACACACATGTGATTCTTCACGCGTTAGTTTTGCTGCTGAAAATCTTTTATGCAACTTATTTGGTGGAAAAGTGAATGAATGAAGCATGTAAAGATGTTTGTTACTTTGAAGCTATAATAGCAGCGTCCGTGGTACAAGACAACATATATATATGAGTGCCCAAGTGTTTTTTTTTTTGATATAGATGAGAGTGCCCAAGTTGGTACAATGGTACGTAATATATAGAGGGTGTTTGGGACTGCTCCACGAACTATGCTCAACAAACTCTACTGTAGAGCAGCTCTACAAAAAAATAGAGTTTGTGGAGCACCTCTTTAGGTGCTCTCACTGTGGGGGTTTAGACCCTTATACCCTCACGGCTGGCCTTTGGCCTCGACAGACAGGGCGGCCCAGCCCACAAGACCAAGACCGATTGGCCTCTCTGGCCTGGTCGGAGTCCCAGGTGGACAATTAAGAGTTACTTATCATACAAGGGAACTAGTCGGTTAGGAAATCAATTGTACTCTACCTAGATACGGTTTGTTTGTAACCGACCACCTCGGGATTTTAGGATCTGTAACCCTGCCCCCCAGACTATATAAGGCGGGCAGGGACCCCCCTCCAAAACATCTTTTTCCTCAATCATCAATAGCAGAAGAGCAGGACGTAGGGTATTACGCATCTAGCGGTCCGAACCTGGATAAACCGTGTGTGCTGTTCTTTCTGTTCCATCTCGCTTGTAGTCTAATAACGTGCCTCCACCGATAAATCACTACCGTCGGTATACCCGTGGTAGACTGCCGCCGATATTTCGTCGACAGTGGCGCGCTGGGTAGGGTGCGCGTGCAGACTTAGTAGCAAGCAAGATGCTTTCCTTTGCCACAACCATAGAGATCGAAGCTGGGTCGACCTTCACCGTCGGCTCTTTCACTTGGACTGTCTCCGCGATGGAAGGCGTGGGAGGAACGCCGGCAGATCCGGCGTCAATGCCTCAAGCTCCACCTCGTCCCTCGGGATCAATCTCGAGGGCGCCACGACCGGCGACTCGACCACCGCTCCCTCGCTACCAAGGAAGGCAGATCGACAACTCCGATCTACTCGAATCCATCGACCGGCTCGGAAGGGGCCTCGAGGAGATGGCCGAGCAGTTGGAATCGGTCCAGAATCGGTTCAATGACGATGGCTTCACTCTCGTTCCGCCACGTCGGCGCCGGGTTCAGGTTCGCGCCGGCACTCAAAACCGCCAGTTGCAGTGCGGCCCACGGCAAGACAGCGGTCGGCAAGTCGCGCCAATCCGTTCCGTCGCCCGAGGCTCCGGACGGCTACGACAAAGCGCAACCCTCAGGTTCACGCCAATCAGCTCCGCCGCCCAGATTCCAGTCTGGTCACGGCTCGACCACGGCGCGGCGCGCAGGCCCGCGTCGGACAAACTCACCGCTTGGATTCAGATCCGATCGCGGCTCGACCTCGGCGTGGTGCACAGGCTCGCGTCGACCAACGTCGCCCGGCTCTAGCAACGGCTCAACCTCGGCACGGCCCCCAGGTCCATGCCAACCACTCAGATCCGGGTCTGACGGGGGGTCGACCACCGAACTCTCAGAGTCGTCCTCAACCCCGTCCGATAACTGGTCGGGCAAGCTCAAGGGGTGACGCTCAGGTTGCATCGGGTCGAAACCCGTTCCCCTTCGGGATGCCTAACGCCTCCAGGGCGTACCAACGACAGGTGGAGAGGCTTTTCTAGAGCCAACACCAGCAAACTCTCCCAACTTAGCTTGTTGAGTTCCATCTCGACGGGACGGCGAGGCACGTCGTCCACTGCGTCCATAGCGGGGAAGCTTCCAATGGCTCTCGGTCGATCGATGAAGAAGAAGGTGGCTCGAGCTCCAGCTCCGGGCTGGACGAAGCAACCGCCACTGAAAGCTCCACTTCTACGAGCTCCGCCACTGCAGCGGACGGCGATGAATTCCCCCAACGAGTGGCCAAACTGTTCGACACAACCGACTTCCCGCAATACCCTCCTAGGTTCAGAGGAGCTATCTTCAACGTCAGCATTGACGAGCATGAGCCCATCGTCGAAACGGTTGAGGAAAGACAGCAAAGGATCACTCGTAACGAAGACCGAGCCCGACGCCGTTTGGCCCAACCTCAGGTCCAGGTACCCCCTCAGCCTGCTGGCGCAGGAGCCGACGCAGATGTAGCTGCACCCGATGCAGACGCCGGACAGGAACCGCCACCTGCCCCACGGGCCAACCGACAGAGAGGGAGGATGCAACCCCGCAACCTAGCAGACGAGTTTGACCTGGTCGATGATCGATAAGTCCACAAGACGCCTAGCACCAATATCGCCGTCGTAGTCCAGCGACTCCGCGACATGCAGGCTACCCCAGAAATCCAGGCTGTCCTTGACCATCTCAAGGCTGCAGAAGCTCAAGTCAATTTTATGCGCGAGATGTCGGCCGGTCCATCCTAGAGCCGCCGTTCTCGCAGCACTCACCGCGGTCGCGGGGACCGGGCGGAAGGCGGCGACGCCAATGACCGGGATCGGGAAAGTCAGCGTGAAGCCCAGCCCGCTCAACATCAGGAGCGTGTGTTGGTATCTGCTAATGCCTACTGAATAATTCCGCAAGCGCACGGATACGTTGTAGCACTTCACCGGATAAGTATACCCAGTTTTAATATCGAACCCAAAGGAAGATGTGTGAGGGTCTTCTAAACTATACTTAACCAACTGAGTAGCAAACAAGGCTGTAGAAGGTAGGGATATAGAGGGGACAACTAGGGTTTCTAGTTCAGGCTCAAGCAAATTATGATTAAAATGTTTCACTAGGGAGTTAGATAGGATAAGCAATGCATTTAACTATACTTAACTACCAACTATTCTCCTGCTAGGCCTACTGACGGGATAGTGGAATAAGTAAGATTCAACGGAGCTATAAGTCACCTTCGCGAGCTACCACCAAATCCGGACAGTAGGGTACATCTACGAGCAACGGAGTCTAAGCACCACACTTACACTACGATTACTACTTGAACCCAAGATCTACAAGGATTAAAGTACTCAAAAAGAGTCGTAAACTAGCAAAACAGAATAAACAATGTTACTTACTTGAACACAGAAGTTGACTCCAAAGTAGTCTCAGATACAAGCCGTAGACGTAGCACCAACAGGCCGATACTCCTCCAAAACTTTCTCTTTAAACTCTATTTCTCTCTCTCTGAAGAACTAGCTTCTAGACGTATAGAACTAGCTCTCTCTTGGAATGCTAACTCGAGAGGTCATCTATTCAAGGGACACCTCCGAGAATCCTAATTAGGTTTTCTAGCTAAAGCTCTTCTCTTCTTCTCTTGGATTCTCCTCTGGGGGGGTGTGCCTCTCCTTTTATAGCCCTAGCGAATCAACGTGAGCCCTTGGATCAAACCGACCTTGACGGATGGTGGAGATCGTTCCTCAAAGGCGGTGGAATAAACCGAGCGAACCGGGACGCAACCGGGGGTTGCCCTGCACCCGGCCGGTCTAGGGCCGAACCGCCGGTGCCGGCTGGCTGGCCCCCCCGCCCCCCGGCTCGGTGTGGTACCTTCTCGTCTCTTTCGGAATGTTCCTCTCATTTGCCGTGGCGTTCATTCCCGGCATTCTATGTTGCAGTGTAGCTTAAAAGTGTGTCTTTTTCCGGCGTTTACCTGCAAAACTATTGATTCACCAAAACTCATGGAATTCGTTAGTTAAAGCCCTACTCTAGGTAGATGGATTGGTTTTATATCATTTTGGAAGATTAGTTGACGGTTGGATTTGATCATTAAGGACCGTCAACAGCGTGGTAACCACAGAAGAGACGGTGGCAACAGGCAACCCCACGCGTTCCCCAAGAGGTCAACCAGCCCGACCTCCGCGACATCATCGACAACAGATATCGAGCTCGGCACGGGGCCCTAGGTCCCAAATGCTTCTCTGAGAGGCTACGCTAAGTAAATTGGCCCAGAAGCTTCAAGATTGGAGACTTGAGGCACTACGACGGCAAAGCTGACCCCAAACAGTGGATGGTCATCTACGAGACGACTGTCCGAGCAGCCGGGGGTGGCGAACATGTTATGGCAAACTACCTTCCGATGGTGGGAATCCGCAAACCGGTGGCTGATGCGCCAAAGGGACGGTTCTATCCATAGTTGGCCGCAGCTATGAGAGATGTTCGTAGACAACTACAGGCCAACCTGCGAGCAGCCCGGCACCAAGTATGAGCTTGCCCTAATCCAGGACTCACCCCATGAGTCCTTACGGCATTATATCCATCGTTTCTCCGAAGTCTGGATCACCGTCAAGGACCTCAAAGATTCGGAGGCCATCGGGATCTTCGTAGGGGGCTCGGCGGCCGCGCAATCGCGACGACCTCCGCAAAGAACTCCTGCGCAAGCAGCCAGCAGCGATGGAGGAAATGTTCAACATTGCCCAAGAGTGGGCGCGCGTCGATGAAGCCCTCGTCCAATACGATGATGGCACCCACGACATATACAAGCGCATTCGGCCTCGTGATGACGACGACAGAGATCCAGACTGCGACGACCGACGAGGACCTCGCCCCGATCATCGCAACTCTAGACAAGAAGACCGCGGTAGCAATCGTCGCAACGACCGAGGTAATGAACGCCGTGACAGTCGAAATACCGATCGTCGCGACAACGACCGACCGTACAGGCGGCGGGACGACGGCAATAGGGATCGCCGTAACCGTGGCAACCACCAGCGCAACTTTGTCAACAACACCGACAAGGGCCAGAAGCGTGAGGTCGACGGCGACTACGGCGAGTACAACAAGATCCTCAACGGTGACTGCCCCCGTCATCCTAACAAAGGACATACCTTTGGTGAATGTCATGGTTTCGCCAGCATCTTCGCCCGCAAGCGGCAGCGTACCAACAAAAAGGGCTATCCCAAGAAGCCCAGTGCGCACACCAAGTCCGACGACGACGAGGACAATGGCAAGAACCCGCGTCACGCCTACAAGGACCCGGAGAAGCATGTGACCGCCATGATCTTCGGAGGCAAGGGCGCCACAGAAAACGCGCGGGAAAAGAAGCTCCTCAAGAGGCGTATCATTGCACTCTCAAAGGCCGATACGCTCGTCGTCGACGTCTGAGCTCCAGACTGGTCAGAGCAGCCCATATCCTTCAGTCGATCCGACATGTGGGCCAAACAACCTGACGCAGGCCGCTTTCCTCTGGTCCTTGACCCAGTAATCGGCAGCGTCCGCTTTGAGAAATTGCTGATAGACGGCGGCAGTGCTCTAAACATCCTTTTTCACCATGCTTTCCTGGAGCTTGGTTTATCAGAGGATCAGCTCGAACCCTGCGATTCACCATTCTGGGGTATCATGCCCGACAAGCCTTCCATGCCCCTTGGGCAGATAACGCTGCCTGTTCAGTTCGGCACACCGCAGCACTTCCGCGTCGACTACGTCAACTTTATCGTGGCCGACTTCAATGGCGTCTACCACGCAATACTCGGCAGGCCTGCCCTCACCAAGTTTATGGCTGCACCGCACTACGGCTATCTTGTCCTCAAGTTGCCAACCGCGCAAGGTATTCTGTCTCTTCGCGGCAATGTCCTCATACCCATGCATCCGAGACAAGTGCGTTCGCTGCCGCCGAGGCCGAAGAAGTTAAAGCACGCATGGAGGAAGCTACTTTCCAACTCAGGACCTCTAAGCCCGCAGAGCTCGAGCCTCCAGTCAAGCAGCATCAGCGCCCTGAAGAGATTACCAAGGCAAACAAAAAGGTCAACCTAGTCCCCGGAGATCCCACCAAGACGGCGATGATCGGGGGCAACCTTGACCCCAAATAGGAAGACGCGCTCATCCATTTCCTATAGAAAAACATAAGCGTTTTTGCGTGGAAACCTGCTGACATGCCCGGTGTCCCTAGGGAATGGATCGAGCACTTCCTTAATGTCTCCGAGACAGCCAAACCAGTCAAGCAGAAGCTACGACGATTCACTCGGGACAGGAAGGAGGCAATTAGGGCAGAGATAACCCAGCTCCTAGATGCCGGTTTCATTAGAGAAGTGTATTATCCAGATTGGTTAGCAAATCCAGTCCTTGTACACAAAAAGAACAATGAATGGAGGATGTGTGTTGATTACACCGATCTCAACAAACACTGCCGAAAAGACCCCTTTCTGCTCCCTCGCATCGACGAGGTGGTCGACTCCACCGTGGGTTGCCAATTGCTTTCTTTCTTAGATTGCTACTCGGGCTATCACCAGATCGCCCTTGCCTTAGATGATCAGGAAAAGACATCGTTCATAACTCCCTTCGGTGCTTACTGTTACACGACCATGTCGTTCGGCTTAAAAAACGCTGGTGCAACATACCAGCGCGCCATACAACAGTGCCTCGAAGCGGAGATCCGTGATGGACTGTGCGAAGCATACGTTGATGATGTAGTGGTAAAAACTAAAGAGGCCCGACCCAGATCGATGACCTTGATAGGACCTTCAAGGCCCTAAATGTGTTTCAATGGAAGGTCAACCCGAACAAGTGTATATTCGGTGTTCCCTCTGGCGCACTTCTCGGTAGCGTGGTTAGCCAAGACGGCATACGGCCTAACCCACGAAAAGGTCAAAATCGTCTTTGGATATGAAGCCCCCAAAGCGCGTCAAGGACATCCAAAAGCTAACAGGATGCATGGCTGCCCTTAGCAGGTACATATCCCGACTCGGTGACAAGGGTCTTCCCTTCTTTCGTTTGCTCAGAGCGAAGGAAAAGTTCGTATGGTCTGAAGAAGCCGATGCCGCCTTCAACGAGCTTAAGACCTACTTATCCTCGCCACCAGTCCTCACGGCACCCTCGGTGGGACGAGCACCCCTTCGCTTTATATTGCCGCCACCGACAAAGTGATCAGCACCGCCCTAGTGGTCGGCGCAACGAACCCAAGTTCGTTCATCCCGCCCCGGCGACCAATATACTACATCAGTGAGATACTTAACGAGACCAAGCAGTGGTATCCGCATATCCAAAAACTCCTTTATGCGATTCTGGTCACTAAAAGGAAGGTCTCGCATTACTTCCAGCAGTACAGCATCACTGTGGTTACCGAGTACGCGCTCGGAGACATCTTGCGCAACAAGGACGCCATAGGCAGAATTGTCAAGTGGGCAATCGAGCTCAGTCCTTTTTAGCTCGGATTCCGCAGTCGCAATACTATAAAGTCTCAGGCTCTGGCCGACTTTTTGGTCGAATGGACGGACATAACGTTACCCGTATCTGATACGGTTGAAGAACAATGAAAGATGTATTTTGATGGCTCGCTAAATATAGGTGGCGCAGGAGCCGGAGTCTTCTTCGCAGCACCTTCTGGGGGTCAGCTGCGATATGTTCTGTGTATCCACTTCAAAGCTTCCAATAACGCTGCCGAATATGAGGCCGCATTGCACGGACTCCGTATTGCTGTTGAGCTTGACGTCAAGCAGCTTCTCGTCTATGGCGATTCAGCCCTGGTCATCAAC
This sequence comes from Chrysopogon serrulatus, assembly GCA_015844335.1. Classification (NCBI taxonomy): domain Eukaryota; kingdom Viridiplantae; phylum Streptophyta; class Magnoliopsida; order Poales; family Poaceae; genus Chrysopogon; species Chrysopogon serrulatus. The sequence continues at coordinate 24,018 of JADLZL010001030.1, forward strand.
CAGGTCAACAAGGATTGGGACTGCACCAACGAAAAGATGGACGCCTATGTGGCTGCGATCCAGAAACTTGAAGACAAGTTCTACGGCCTTGAGTTCATCTATGTGCCCCGGGCAGAGAACCAAGCAGCTGACGAATTGTCTAAATTAGGATCATCCCGATCGGAAGTCCCTCATGGAGTCTTCGTTCATGACCTGATCACGCCATCCATTCACGAGGGGAAGCCGGACAAAAGGCAGCAGTCTCCTGAGCTGTTTCCTTCGCCAAATCCTGAGGCACAGCCACCGTCTGATCCCGCCACTTCCCATCTAGTGGCTACGGTTGGCAAACGGGCCGACCAGTCCTCAAGTCTAGACCACGTTCCGGAGCTCGACCACCAGCGTGAGCTCAACCGCGACGCGATCGATCAGTCGGTCGACCAACCTGAGGCCCCTCCATCAGACTGGAGGTTGCCTTTCATCCAGTACCTCATCAACAAGGCATTGCCAGAGGACAAGAATGAGGCAGAGCGCGTCGTCCGTCGAAGTCGCAACTACATCTTTGTTGACGGCCAGCTTATGCGCAAAAACGCCAAGGCTGAAATACTCCAGAAGTGCGTTACGCCGGGGGACGGCGTCGCCCTACTAGGCAAAATCCATTCTGGCACATGCGGTAACCATGCGGCATCGCGGACGCTGGTCGGTAAGGCTTTTCGAGCTGGTTTTTACTGGCCCAGCGCCGTGGCTGATGCCGAGCACTTAGTTCAGCACTGCAAGAACTGTCAGTTCTTCGCCAAGCAGATTCATGTCCCTACACATGAACTCTAGACGATTTCGGTCTCTTGGCCCTTTTCGTGCTGGGGACTCGACATGATCGAACCATTTAAAACAACAGCAGGCGGTTTTAAGTACGTTTATGTCCTCATAGACAAATTCTCTAAATGGATCGAGTATAAACCTCTGGTCAAGGCAACTGCAAAGAAGGCTTCAGAGATGCTTAATGATGTCATTCACCGCTTCGGCATTCCCAACAGCATCATCACCGACCTCGGCAGCACGTTCACAGGAAGTCACTTCTGGGATTTCTGTGATGACATATCCATACAAGTCAAGTACGTATCTATCGCTCACCCAAGGGCCAATGGACAGGTCGAGCGCACCAACGGCATGATCATCAATGCCCTGCGCAAGCGTTTATTCCACAAAGATGGTCTATACCCAGGGCGATGGTTGAAAGAACTACCGGCTGTGATCTGGGGTTTGCGTACCCAGCCCTGTCGCAGCACGGGCGTCTCCCTATACTTCATGATATTCGGCTCTGAAGCTGTACTACCAGCCGAAGTCGCTCACCGGTCTCCCAGGATTGAGTATTTCGACGAAGATGCCTCGGATAAAGCACAAGAGGTCGATATCAATGCCCTAGAAGAACGACGCCTTGACACGTGCGTTTAGAACGCTCGGTACTTAGCTAGCCTATGTCGTTACTATAACCGCAACGTCAAAGATCGCTTTTCGTTATCGGCGACCTGGTGCTCCGGCGCAAGCAGAAGACGGAAGGCCTTCACAAGCTGTCCTCTCACTGGGAGGGGCCGTTCATGATAAAGGCAGTCACTAGGCCGACATCTTACTGTGCTACGCACTTTAGATGACATCGATGTACCTAGCTCCCGACACATCGAGTAGCTTATAAGATTCTACCCTTGATAGGCGGCATAGAATAAGATATGTATCTTCTCTTTTCTTTTGTATTCAGTCAAAGTTAATAAAGTTGGTTCATGATTCACCTCTTTCATGCAAATGTTTTATCTGTAAAACATACTTTTCAATAAGCCGTTCAGTCTAATGCTCCAACAGGAACAATCAGAATAGGCGCTATCTCTAGTTCCTCCGATCACGTGTTACGGCTCCGAGCCACAGAGCACAGGAGATACTAGCAGTCGCCCTCTGACGGTACTAGGGTCCTAAGCGTTAAAGCATCGTCTTTGTTCCACAGAGGTCACCTAGTCACCTGAGGAGCTGATTCGCTTCAAAGGATGCTATACGACTACACGCATATGAACCTCTTTAAAAACTTCAGCGAGTCTCATACTCGTTCACCGCTTCAACTTGACTTGAATTAACTGCTTGTTGTGAACTCGCTGAAGTTTCATAATTTTAACCTACGTTGTTTATATTATTTTTTGTAGTTCCTTGTGTTTACTCACCTCAAGCATTACAGTTAAGAGTTTCTAGCTCTAACTTGGTCGATGGTATCACAAATATCATTATATGGATAACTCCAAGTACATAGCCAAACACTCGGTATAGGCCGAGCACAGCAAACACGTGTATAAGTACATCAGGCAGTTTCTCACACATTTATAAGGAAACGCCCAGCTACTCAAGAGGCCTGGCTTGAGGATCCCTCATCAACCAGCCTTGACGCTCAGATACCCTTTGATGCAAAGTGTCCCGAAGCCAAGTCAAAGGTCATTCACTTCTTCTGGGCTGGTGTTGGCCGCCGCTCCTTCTTCAACCCTCTTGAGGTCGATTTAGGGGTAGTGTAACTTCACCAGCGCCAGAACAAAGGACACCACAAACTGACCCGCTTCACGCATAAAATCTTTGAACAAGGGCTAGGCCCTCTTGTAAAGATCCATGATAGCTTCAGGGCTGTTCACTGGGTCAGATATCTTCATGGCTTCTGGAGACAGCTCCTTCATCAGTGGCCTCAGCCCGGCCTTGAGCTCTCGCCAGCGCTCCTTGAGTTTGGTATTCTCCTTAGTCAGCACACCGAACTGTGCCATGTGTTTTCTTCGGAGCTCTATGCGGACAAACATTGATAGGCGTTAAAACAATTTTGGGACATAAGGAGAAGGAAGTGGTCGGTTACAGACCTGCCATCTCCAACTTCAGCTCTTCAATTTGCTGCTGGGCGCGTGATAATTCCTGCGCCTTCAGCTGATCGCCCTCCTCCAGTTCTGCATCATCAATAGACAGACATATAGATTTTCTATATACTAGCAGATACTCCAGAGGAGTGGACAGCACGTTTACCTTTTGCTTTCCCTTCAAGGACGCTAACCCTGTACTTCAAGGCGCCGTTCTCACTATGCAGGCGTTCATTTTCGGCCATAATGGGCCGGAACTGTTCTATCATGTCCGCCCGTTGCTGAGCAACGTTTTACAGACCCTAAAAAGTAGTACAATGCATTAGTTCCGGCTAATGATTTAGTCACACACCAAATGCTTATTTCGAGTATGTACCTGCACATGCTCCCGCAGTTGCTTGAAGGAAGTCTCAATATTCTCCTGGATCGAGGCGTCGACCTTGGATTCAATCACCTACCACTCTCCGTCTTCTACTTGACGGGCTATGAAGCTTACCTTTCCTGGGACCCGTTTTAGTTTCTCAGGATGACCCGTGATTTCTTCCAGTTCTTTAGAAGGATCTTGAGTGGCAGGTGCGCCGGTTCTGGCCTGTGATCGAACCATGGTCGGCGGCGTCCCCCTCCTCGGAATGTGCCCGACCACTCCTCCCTGAGCACCCTCATTGCCTTCGCGACGGGGGGATGGCGGTGCCCTTGGTGGAGAAGGGTGGTCGGTCTCTTGAGCCCCTTCGTCTTGGCTCTCTGGAACCTCAACATGTTTCTTGGATTGTTGGCCCTGGGGACTCCCCCCTTCTTCTGTGCTGGCTTGTCTGCAAGACCAGCAGGTCGTCATGATCAGCATGATATAATAAAAGTATTGAGAATGCAAGTACCCATACCTGGTGGACTGCTTGACGAAGCATCGAAAGCGTCCAGCCCCTCCACGGCTGGATGATCCACTCTGACCACCAGTGGCATCTCCCCCACCGCCAGACTCCGAGTGTGGTGGTCGAGGATCGGGAGTAGGGACTTTCTGTTGCCCCATCGACGACTGCTCGGGCGCCGGCATCCGAGTCATCTCCGATCTCCTTGGAGGATTACTGCCTCCGCCACCTTCGGTTGTTGCCTGTGTGGCCCTTGGTGGTGTCGTCTCATGGGCCGGGTACGTGGGCGCCACGTGAGTACCGGGTGGTAGTGGTCGGTCGGCGGCTGCTCCTTCCGAAGCGTTTGGCTCGAACTTCGACTCAAAGGGGATCAGATCCTCTCAAGGCCGAGTCCGAGCTCGATTATTGCTCGACGCCGCGTCTCGCCCTCTTCATTGATCTTCAGTTTGCCACCGGCCCTAGTACCGGTGGGCTTCGCCTTCTTCTCTGGTGGCGGTGGCATTGGGTCCTTCCCTGTCGCCTTACGCTTCAGGTGTTTTTCAGGAGCACCTGAAGTTTCTTCTCCATCATTGCCACCATGTTTGACCTCTTCCGATGGTCTGGTCTTCTTTTGCTGGCCTCGGATCGCGTCACCAGTAGGCCATTGTTCTACTGGAACAAGAGATACAAAAGATCAGCGGTCCTATCCAAGACATTGTTAAGTCACATTACAAGACAGTCACATATGCAAAGATTAACTGACATGGTGCATTATAATTGCCCTTCGCTTACCGGCGGAGGAGGATTCTTCAAAGTAAACAGAGGTACTCCTTCCTTTGGGAAGGAGTACTTGGCAAAACCTTCAAACATCTTTGAAAGTCGGTTCTCCGTTTCTTCACGCTCCAAGCTTTCTCTGCTCTCTCGAGACGGATCTTTGCGCCTCTGGTACTCAAACATGAAGTTTACTCTCTCCTTCAGGGGCTGGATGCGGTGAACAACGAACTGGCTGGCAACCACAATCCCGTCAATCTTGCTGAAATCCATCAGGGATAGCAATTCTTCAACTTGAACCATTTGGTCCACATCTGGTTTTTCAGACCACCGGGGATTGAACTGGGGAATCTGAGTGACATCACAAGGAACTGGTCGGCCTTCAAGATTCTGGTTGATGTAAAACCAGCGCTTCATCCAGTTCTTGGTGTTTGATGTATGTCCAACAGCCATCCAGCGGGACTTTACACCCTCCCTCAAGGCAATGTAGCAACCGCCGGCCACCTGAGATCCGTCAGACCCTTCCCTTTCTTCTTCAAGACATAGAGGTGGCGAAACAGATTGAAGTGCGGTGCTATCCCCAAATAGCACTCGCAACACGCCACAAAGATAGCAATGGTCAAAATGGAGTTAGGGGGAGATTGCAGATCGAAATCGCCCAGAAAATACACAAATCCCTCAGAAACCGCGGCACGAGAATCCCTAATCCCCTGAGGAAATAATCCTCGAACACAACAATCTCATCTTCATAGGTTTGGGGATAGCGTTCACCGATGGCGGCACCCTCCACACCACCAACTCGGTGGTGGCGGCAGAACCTCCCTCGTGCCATTGCCTCCAACGACCTCGCGGGCGTTAGGGATTTCTACCAATGGGTCTCCACGCTTCTTCTTGGCGCCGCCTCCGTCGCTGAGATCTTCTTCTTCCCCATTGTGGTTCAGCCGCGTGGGTCAGATGCAGAGTGCGCGGATGGCAGTTGTCGAAAACCTAGTTTGTGCGCCGGAGATTGAGGAGAAGAAAGCGACGGAAATGGCAACGACTGCTAAGTGTGGAAGAGGAAGCGGCGGCCGTCGAGCTATTTATACCATGCGGGTGGCCCATTGACTCTCCCGAGGTCACTGTGGACTTTTTTTTACCCTAATTTTTAACTGGACTTTCCTGGGCCGAGTTACCGTTAAAATAGTCATTTTTCCTATACGGTACAGTGAGTCGTTTGTCAAAGTCATCGTATCCTAGTCTTGCTGGGGACTAGGCCCAACCGTTGAATGCATGGTCGGGCCTGGTCCACCGCCGGCCGGGGGGACCGAGGGCTCTTGCGTAAGTCACATATGTAGGCCCTGGCCGACCTGATCGGTCGAGGATCGGGCACACATACCGAATTTGTGCTTTTTTACGCCCGGTCGACTGTGATCGGGCCCGGGGGACCGAGCCCATAGTCCGGGTATGTACTAATTAAGTACCGGTCGACTGTAACGCCAGGGGGACCGAGCCCCTTCGATTACCTTTTGTCTCGCTTGATCAGCTCAGTTCGGAACCAAACTCAGAAATTTGCACTCATCAAAGAATAACAGAGCATTTAGCGTAATTCTGATATAAGATCCAACAAAGAAATTGACAATGCAAGTTGACTGTTTTTCCACACCAGATTGGGTCAGTCAGGACCTAGTTACAAACTACTTGACTACGACATTCTATACAAAAGCTATGACGCATGGCGAAGTTTTCCATGGATCCCGAACAGTAACTTTTTCTCGCTCAAGGACTAGTAAACCCATGGAACCGCAAAAAACAGTCCTCTACCAAGTGTTCTGGCTGGCGTGCACGCCTGAACACCGCGGGGATCCTACAGAGCGTCGTTCATGACGTCCTCCGCGGTCACCTCCTCCACTATGGCGTCGGCGGCGTCGTCGAAGTCCCGGATGAGATGCTCCAGGTCCGCGACGCGTTCTCCTTCCGGAAGACCGGCGAGTCCCTGGAGATCCACCCAGAGCGGGCTGCTGGCAACGGGTAAAGCGCCGACGACGCCCCGCGGCGCACGCTGTGGGACACGAACTCCTAGATTCGGCCGGGTGCGTTCTCCAGTCGCTCCAGGAGGGAATCTCCCGCCGCACCGGTGAAGGCGGCCTTCGCTTCCGCCCCGGGAGGACGGTGTGGAGCTCCTCCTCCAGTTGCGCCACCCTCTCGTCGGTCGCGAACTGGTTGGCCCGGGCTTGTTCCGCCTCTGCCTCGGCCTGCTCCAGCGCTCCCATCACGGCATTCAGCCGTTCCCGTAGTTCCGCCATGGCGACCGTTCGTCGGCATGGCATGCCGGCTCCCGGCATTTCCTTCTCCGGCCTCCTCCGCAGCAGGGAGCGGCTGCGCGTTGGGAGCACCAATGGCCAGCACCCTGCAAACCACAAATCAAGTCAGATTGGATTTCGATTTCTCACCAAATGTGTGCACTACTGATAATACGGGCCGCTTACCTGCGTTCGGCGGCGCTTCCGGAAGGACCGCTCGGCGAGCTCTCCGCTGGCCGCCTACCGTGCTCCATTCGATGATGCTGGAGCGTCGCGAGATTGGATTGGAAGAAGGAGACCTGAGCAACCGGCTAGGGTTTCTTTTGATTTGGGATGCTTCTTCTCACCGCCGCGCCTTCTATTTATAAGCAGCCATCAGGAAGGTAAGCGGGCGAGTGGGAATCGTTGCATAGGCTCCGCGACGGATCGCTTTCCCCACGATTGGAAAGTGCCATCATTGCGGCCACGACCGAAGGCGAACCGCCGCGGCACGTTCTCCAATACAGATTTCTCGGCCTCCGTGCCGGGATGGTCTTTTTTGCCCTTCTGACGGGCGGACGACTAACCGGGGCCGTTACCGGGTATCGAGCTTATTCAAGATGGTCTTCGATTTTTAATTGTTTCGAATTTCTGCAGAGTTGTATCTTTTTTCTGGAAAAGGTGATTATTCTGAGTGATTATCAAGTTTTTTCAAGAAAGCTTGCTACAACATGTTTCTCATCTTCTAACAACCTTGGGGACTACGTGGGCCTACGTCACTTCAGCAGTGACTGGGCCTGTTCGTAATATGAGTTCTGACCCCTACCGTATGTATAGCTTTTCTGAAAGGCTAGTTTTTTTTATTACACCAATGATATCTGATATCATATACTACTATGGGCCCACGTCTCTAGACATGAGCTGTTTTTTTCTTTTTTCTTGAGCAACATGCATCTTTCGACAAAGATGAATGAATTTGCCTCTGAGGTCGATTCCTTCTTCAAACTGCCCGGGCGTTATGCTGAATCTGGTCGGTTCTTTTGCGTAACCGGGTCGGTTCTTCGCAGGCTGGTCGGCAAGTCAATGATGAAAGTTACAACTATGCAAGGTTACAAGACGGACCGGGTCGGCAAGCGCCGAGCGGTGTCACTTCTCAAGATCCATGGTGCTCGGGGACTAGCTGTGGGGGTTTAGACCCCTATACCCTCACGGCTGGCCTTTGGCCTCGATAGACAGGGCAGCCCAGCCCACAAGACCAAGACCGATCGGCCTCTCTGGCCTGGTCGGAGTCCCAGATGGACAATTAAAAGTTACTTGTCATACAAAGGAACTAGTCAGTTAGGAAACCAATTGTACTCTACCTAGATATGGTTTGTTTGTAACCGACCACCTCGGGATTTCAGGATCTGTAACCCTACCCCCCAGACTATATAAGGCGGGCAGGGACCCCCTCCAAAACATCAATAGCAGAAGAGCAGGACGTAGGGTATTTCGCATCTAGCGGCCCGAACCTGGGTAAACCGTGTGCTGTTCTTTTTGTTCCATCTCGCTTGTAGTCTAATAGCGTGCCTCCACCGATAAATCACTACCGTCGGTATACCCGTGGTAGACTGCCGCCGATATTTCGTTGACACTCATAACTCCACTCCTTTTTTTTACGCTGCGTGCATGGAGCTAAAACTATTTAGCTAAAAAACATAGAGCGGAGCTAGAAAACGTGAAACGGAACCGTCCCAAACACCCCATAGTCACCGGCTGGCGTTTGCAATTCGCATAGCATAGCGGCCCTGATGCGAACTTCTTACCCTGCTCTGATAACGAAGCAGGGAAAAGGGAACACAAACAGTGCGCACACAAAAGTTTAATAAGGCCTTGTTCAGTTCGTAAATGTTAGAAAATATTGCAACTGTAGCATTTTGTTTGTATTTGGCAAATATTGTACAATCGTGGCCCCACTAGGCTCAAAAGATTCGTCTCGTGATTTACAACAAAACTGTGTAATTAGTTATTTTTTTACTAACATTTAATGCTCCATATTTACGGGTAGAAATTGATGTGATGGAGAGAGAGTAGAAAAACTTGTAACTTTCATTAAAAGTTGCAAGGAACTAAACAAGGGCTAAAATCAAATGGGCTTATCACTGGAACAGACCGTTTGCATGGGCCCGGCTTGTGCTAGCTTTGAAAAAGATATCGATATGTTATTTCGCACTGGTTTAATCAAACGTAAAGTTTAATGCGCACTGTGTCGCGCTCCCGGCGGAGTGAGCGACCGAGCCTGGCCTGCATGCCTTGGGGGCCTCCAGAGCCTACAACGCCGGGCTCAGAACGCATGGGGCCCTCTCGCTTGCTACGCTTGGGCTGCCGCTTTGATGATGCATGGAGTCCGCACACTCAAATGCATGCGGCTCTTTTTTTCTTATATTTTTGTTTTTTAGTTTTTGTTTTATGTGAGTTTTTTCTTTTCATTTTTTATCCTTTAATAATTTTTATTTATTTTGGTTTTAATTGATTTTTTCTTTTTTTTCTATTTTCAATTTTAGTTTTTTTCCGGTAGTTTCGGTTTCTTCTTATTTTGTATGCTTTAGTTTTTAGTTTGGGTTTTTTTTTCAATTTTAGTTTTCAGTCAATTTTTTTCAATTTCATTTTTTTGTCTAGTTTTTTATTTCATTTTTCAGTCACATTTTTATTTTTATTTTTTAGTTTTCATATAAAATCTTTAGATTTTTTAAGTAGCAAGTTTAGTATTGCATGGTAGCAATTTCTTCATAATCACTAACAAATTTTTACACATAAATTGCTACTACCGTAAAATTTATCAAAACATAGGCAATGTAATAATTTGGCCCTAGGCTATAGCTTGTCTAGTTTTTTTTATCACTATCATTATTTTTAAAAGCCTCGGGTTGGCGCAGAAAGTCATATTTTTCTGTTACTTGCAATCTGGTTTCTAATAACTTGCCCTCCCTAATTGGTAGCTTATAATCAATGTTTATTTTAATATTTTGTCCCTCTAGGTTGCCCCCCTAGTTGGTAGCTTATTTTAGAGGTTAGTACTATGTAAATAATATTAAATAAATTTATTATATTTCTATGGTAACAACTGATATGCATACCATACCATGTAAAATTTTTAATCTATTCCAGGAGTAGCAATTTTAGTATTTCATAGTAGCAACTACTTTTATAAATCTTCTAACATACTTTGTTATATATAAATTGCTATTCAAATAAAAATTTTCGATACATAGGCAAGTGTGGTCTAGTTTTGTTCATCTCGTCCACGTAGAACATTTTAGTGCAATTGAAATTAAAAACAGATATATCGTTTGAAAGTTATAGCAAGTTAAATGAAATATTTTATTTTTGATTTCCGTGCCGGCTTAAACCACAGGCAAGCAGCAGGGGGCGGAACGGGTGCATGCATACATGCATTTGCTGCGTGGCTTTTTGGGTGTGGGTGCATACAGTTGCTGCGTGGACGCAGACGAGTGGTTGAGTGAGGGGGTCGCGAGCTTCCGATCTGCGTGACGGGTCGCGCGTTAACCGCGCCCTTAATCAAAAGTTATACTACCTCCGTCCTGAATCTGCGCAACTCCTAGAATCCGTGTCGGTCAAATTTTTTTAATTTTGACTAACTTTATAAAAAAATCATCAATATTTATGACATAAAATATGTATCGTATAAAAATACATTATGATAAATCTAATAGTACTAATTTGGTACCATATATTTTAGTATTTTTTTAGAAATTTGGTCAAAGTTTAAAAAATTTGACTTAAGACAACTCAGAATTTGCAAGTATTCAGGAAACAGAGGGAGTACCAAATATATGCACACGAGAATGACTTTTCAAGTCAAAATCAAGCCAAAAATGGTAAAGGTGAACCCCTAAGATGACATAAAATTTGTTTTGTTTCTCCAAAAACGATGCTAAAAAAAGACTAGAAGACGAAACCGCTAAGATGTGATTTCTCCTGACATCATCGTTTTTGGAGAAACTCAAACCCTGCCAAAATGACCTTTAGCAGTATCAAATAAAAATAGTTGCCGTATTATGAAAGCATTTTTCGTGACAAACTTAGAAATATCAAGCTTTCATTGTTAATGCACGTAGTCCAATTACTTAGATAGTTAGATTTCTTGTTGTGATGGAGTCTGTCAATCTAGGTTTAAGTTATCCACTTTAGCATAGATGCTCATATTTTTTTTCAGAATTTATCCCTAATTTAATAGATTTATTCTTTCAGTTATATGCGACATTTTCATCAGTATTGATGTAGCTATAGTTTATATCAGTTTTTTAGATGCTCATAAAATTAAGGTTCTACGTGTGTTCAGAGGAGTAAAAAATTAATGCAGGGGCTTTATTAGTCGGGCGTTTTAGTAAAGTTTATTAATTCAATGCAAACAAGGGTTGGTTTGTCTACTTGCTTGCAGTTTGGGATGGCAATGTGGTTTGCGCATGCCGCCGATGTGGGCTGGTAGAGGATGGTTGAAACTCATCCACTCCAACCTATTTCATGGGCCAAGCCCGAGAAAAGCCTGCGAAAGAGGTAAGCGACCCATGCAAGCCCAGTTTCTATTGGTCTTGCTGACGTGACAGCAGCTAAAATACCGCCAGAGGCGGTGCCTGCGGTTCCTGTTAACTACTGCCTCAATTCCAAATTATAAAACGTTTGATATTTTTAGACCTAAGTTTGACTATTCACATTATTCAAAAAATTTTGTATAAATGTTGCCAAATTTAAGTTATTCTTAAAGAACTATCATTCATAAAGCAAGTCACGACAAAAGAAATGATATTTTGTAAATTTTTTTTAATAAGACGAGCGGTTAAACTTGATGTTAAAAAAGTTAAACATTTTATAATTTGGGATGGAGGGAGTATAAAGGATATAATTTTATATGAATTGGAATCCTACATTTTTCCTTTGTTTTTCTTACAATCCAACATTTTTCCTTTGTTTTTCTTACAATACAAAGGAGGCTTAAATGAGAATAAAAAAAATCCTAATTTCCTACTCCCTCACCACTTTAAAATGAACAGTATTTTTCTGAGACGACAGTGACAAGAATCAAGAACTGCATGAACTTAGCTGAAATCAGAGATCAGAGCTCATCCAAACATGACATAAATTTTGGCCCAAATTAACGTCGTCATCAGGCATGATGAGCCTGTTCAAATTAACTGAAATCAGTTCCCATGTAGTTTGAGATCTCAGCATGGAGTTCCAAACTGGGATAGCTATTCAAACGCATCGTCAACAGCACAAGCTAGTGCCGCGAACACGTCCTCGCGTTGCCCACGCTCCACTCATAGCGGCTCTCTCGGTGCTGGTGCGCCGAAGACTCCGCTCGCCTCGATCCGGCTGGCGGGCGCTGCCGTTTCCGACACGCGCACGCTGATCCTTGCGTACAGCACGGGCGCCACCTCGCCCGGTGCCCGCCTGCTGCTCGGCGCGGCAAGTTCGAGTCGCCGCTCCACCGCCGTCTCACCGAGGTGGGGACCTCGGCGCGGCTCACGAGCTCGGTCCCCAGGACCCTTCCCCAGTAGCGCCGCGCGTCCCCGCCGCCTCCGCACCTCGAACACGACACTGGCCTGGTCCACGAGCTGCCGAACGCAGGCTGGCGAGCCGTCGCAGCTCAGCAACGCCACGTCGTGCCACGACACGGCCACGGCGTCGCCGCCCGTTAGCGTTTCCCCTCCGTTCGTCTGCTCTGCGCCGCGGCTGTCGATCTGGATCGCCCTCCCGCCGCCCGCCGGGACGACGTGGCACCGGAGGAAGAGCTCACCTCCGCAGCAACCGAGACCGGTGACGCTGACGGAGCTGATCTCGCACTGGAGATGGCAGATGACGACGCAGTCACCATCCATGGATACGGCACGGTTGGGCCACTACATGCTCCGACGAGTCGACGGGGCTATGTTTAGACGTGCATCAGTGCATGGACTCGGAGCTATATTGGTGTGACTTGGTGTCCGCGTAACTTGCAACTTGCAAGCGAGTGCAAGCTCCAACAAGAACGGGGCCATTGGTGGTGTGTGCTTGCTGTGCTGTAACTTTAGCTCTTGCGGTGAGCAAGAGCCAAGAGGCAGTGTTGGCCTTGCTCATGGACATGGCTAGGGTAGTTGTTCTTGCTTCCAATCTGGCCTATCAGCTGATCAAAGGGGAACACAAATTTCGTTTCAAAAAAAAAAGGGGAACACAAACAGTGCGCGCAAACGGTTAATCAAATGGGCTTTTCTCCCCAGCAGTTTGGCCTGCATTCAGCCGCTGATCCTTCTGTCTCTGATCTGGCTTCATGGTTGATGGAACGTGAGTTGACGACGGATGTGATTAAGCAGCACTCGAACAGAGCTAAGCAGCATATGAAGAAGCAAGCCGATGCTCATCATTCAGAACGTTTCTTTCAGCCGAATGACTGGGTATTTCTGAAGTTGCAACCTTACGTTCAGTCTTCTCTTGCTGATCGCGCCGATCAGAAGCTCACATTCAAATATTTCGGCCCCTTTCACATGCTGTCGGTTCAGCAGCTTACAGGTTGGAGCTTCCCGCTTCTTCCTCCATTCATCCCGTTTTCCATGTTTCGCAGCTGAAGCAGTCCGTGGGGCTCACCACATGGTGACGAAAGCGCCGCCGTCGTCGTCCATTCGCTGGAGTGTTCCGATGAAGATTTTGCAGCGCCGTACCATCTTCAAAGGAGCTCAACCGATTCGTCAAGGGTTCGTCCAATGGTCCTAGCTTCCAGACTTGCTCTCCACTTGGGAAGATCTCGAGTACCTTCGTCAGCAGTTTCCTCACGCCGTTGTCTAGGGTCATCCAGGCGCGCAAGGGAGAGGGGATGTCAGGACCACACCATCGCCACGGGAGCTGTCTGAAGCGGATCCAAGGGCATCCTCTTTAGACGACAAGGAAGCAAGGCCTAAATGGTCCGCCAAGAAGAGTAGCCGCGTCTATGGGCCAGAATGGGCCAATGTGTAATAGTCCATAGCAGCTGTCAATGGCTGAGTATTAATACGCTTACAGGCGTACGAGTGAGATCATTATTTTTAAATCTATAAAAAACTATTCCCCTTTATCAATCATTCGTCCGAACTCCATCCTCTGCTGTGCTTCCTTCCTCAATTCCGATTCCCCTCTCCTCCCTATTGGTAACAGTGTCGCCGGCCTTTGCCGTCGCGTCCACGTCGCAAGCCCTGTCAACCAGCATCCACAGAATCTCCGGATGGCCGAGGCGCGCGCCAGGTGAACCGGCCTGGACCTGTTGCGCAACCTTCGAAGGCCAATATGTTCTGGACGGCACCGGCGCTGCCACAGAGACAGAGGATGGCGTGGTGGACGAGCGTCCGGCCGAGGTGAGTGGCGGTCGACACCAAGGTGCATGCGCAGGAGCCCCGAGCCCGCGGACTCCTAGTACTCCACGGCGCACCATACAGCTATTTAGAGTCGGAGTTTGGACGGGACCGGGCACACAGACAGATCTCGGGCGCACACACCAATAGTATTCAAAGGCTTCAATCGCCTCGGAGTTGTTCGAAGGGGCGCACGCATTTTTGACAAAATGATGTTCGTATTTTTTTTAGGTGGTACAGTATATAACAGATAAAATAAATCTTTAAAACGCACGACGATAGCAGAGATACTAAGAGAAGCAAACCAAGAAAACCCATCCAAACTCCCAGTCGGCAACATTGATCGCAGGCGGGGTTCCACATGGCCGCGCTCCGGCTGTGTCCATCCGGCCACGTCGTCAGCGGCTCGTCCCAACTGGGCTTCAGCACCTTATCGCCTCGCATCCTCCTGCCGTCCGGCAGGCGAGACAGCGCCTCGCTCCTCCTTAGCCTTAAGACGTCGTCGACGGGAAGGATGCGCCACCACGGCTTGCGCCACCGCCATGCGATAGCTGCTGCTCACAAGGGCACCGAGGAAGGGCTGGATCCGGACGACAAGAAGCGCGCGGTACGTGTAACAGATTCGTCTCTTCCCGCTTGCCTGCCCTGCCTCATGCCCTAGCTAGATAGAAGATGCTTACAACATATCACGGAACTGAACTGAATGAACGAATCCACTCATCTTCCCCCCTTAATTTTGATGCCCTTGACCCACGAGTAGGTGAAGTCAAATCCTACTGTTTGAGGAGTTACCACTATATATGTTTTCATGGAACGAGCATATGTTGGGTAAAGTCAAATTAAAGTTTATTACTGAAGAATCTCGTGTGTTAGAGAATCTAGTTTCAGTTCAGTTGTATATATGCTTGTGCTTCATGAGCATACGTACTACATTACTACCCAAACCTCAGTCTTGCCATATATACGTACTTTTGCTTGATTTTTCTTATTCCTCTTCAATCAATGTTCTTTTTCTGAACCAAAACTTTAAGTTACCAAAATTTATATGAGGGCCCTTGTGTGTACCAGCGGGATAAGAAAATAACCAAAGGGTTTTGTGTTCTTACTAGGCTTCTTGTTTATGCAACAAGCAACAATCTGCAACAAATGATTGTTGTGAGGGCCAGTTTTGGAAAACTGCAAAGTATCACTAACTGATATTAAGGCTAGCTAGATAGATCATCAAAAGTTATTAAATGAAAAATAGAGATGTCCAAATTCAATTTCTAAAACTGGAACTATTGTCTCAACCTATCTTCATATAATTTTAACTTGTTAACAAGTGAAAATAATTAATTCGATGTCATAGAGTAACTCTTATGGCAGCTGAACATACGGTATTTTTTTTTATTATTTGTAAATTTTATTCCCTGGGCATGATGAAAAATTATTTGTTTTACTTAATTATCCAAGTGCATCTTGTATTATATGAGTTTTTATTTGTTGATGTTGCTTCAATTTAGATTGAGGAACAGCTCAAGTTGTTCCGTGGGATATTTAAGGAGCACTTAGAGTTGGAAAAGGTCAGTGTTACTCCTACTTTCTAGTTGCACATTTCTCTCTTCATGATTTTTTTTGACCAAAATTTCTCTCTTCATGATTGTTCGGCAAACAAAGTTGAATACTCTGTTTTGTGACCGAAATTATCTTTTAGTATTGTTTATTTAGTTAACAACAAAACATGCACCTTCCTTCTATTCATGATGGTGAAGAATTGAATAACTTATCCTTCTCTGGTATTTTTTCCCCTAATGCTTGCGCTTGGCATCTATTTGTTTTCAAAGGACATGCCATTTCGAGAAGATATAGAAAAGATTAATGAGTATGATAAGGCAATGACTTCTTGGAATACCAGCATTTTTGTAAGTCTCTTTTCTAATAAATTGGGTAAAATAGTTGCATGTAGAGTATTAGCACCAGCAACAAAAATGCCTAAAGTTAGATGATAATCACTATGAAATTGTTTCAAATCTTATTTGTATTTTTTTTTTATCTTTTATGACCATCTTCAAATCAACATCATAGGGATGTCGAATATTTACCACAATGAAATCTTTTGGTTAGATTTGTAAGCTTTGTGAAAGATCTTTTGTCTCTTCATGCTTGTTGATTTTGCTTTTGTGGGAATTGCAGCACATAGAAGCCACAGCATTTTCATTGTATCTTTGCATGATAGCTACAAAAGGTGTGAAGTTGGCTTCCAGAGTCATGGTAACAACATTTTTTATTCCCTCAACACCCCCATGTCTTCTAATTTGTGTATGCAGTGTTACACAATTGTTTCATGTCAAAATAATTTCAGGACAGTGCAGCTTTAAGACTTGATAAACAGGCTGAAATTTCTTCATGTACAACAAAGCAGGTAACACAGTCGGTAACGTGGATAACTTTCAGATTGTACTGGTAATTTTGTACTGATTTTCTCCATTCGAATACAGACCCTCGCGATGTATGTATCCATCTTTGTTAATCTAGTAAAGGACACACACGATAAGAAGTTCAATGATGAGTCTGTTTTTTCACTTCTTGGCGCTTTTAGGGGTGTGGCTGCAGTAGGCCACATCTTGCTTCAGGATGCCATGGAAAATTATGTTGGATATAGCAACAGTTTAGTGCTAGATGCAGACGACGCTTGGCGCGATTTCAGACAAAAAATGAACAATTTGGAAGAGAACTTCAGGGCTGTTTCAAAGAGTACTAAGGCATATGAGGTTGGGTATTTAAATTTGTCATATTTATTGACTTGTTCCTCTTTTGCGTCATGTTATAATTTAATGTTTGGGTACTGCAGATCCTGAGGCCTACAATGACCAATGCAAGGATACTTACAGGATTCTTTATCGCCGCGGTGGTTGCTAGACACGAAAGGGTACTAGGTTATGTCCCAGGTACATATGCTTCCTCTGCTATTTGGATTGATAAGCATTGCCCGGCAAAACGCCTTTTGGCTTGATCATTCTTGGAGATTTGCTTTGCCCATCACTGGATCTACCCGTAGTGCTGATAATATAATGTTGGCATGCCATGATTTTGTGCAGGTACCAAGGGGAGGCGCTCTATCAACGCTTCGGATGATGGGGAGTCCGGCGCTTCAGGTAGGACGCTTCGGAAATAGAAGTTCCAATGCCTTCTGCACATGCGGACGTGTGTGTTTTGTTGCCAATCACCGGCCGGTTTTTCATTTCTTTCGACACACGTGTGATTTTTCACGCGTTATAGTTTTGCTGAAGAAAATCTTTTATAAAACTTCTTTGGTGGAATGGAGCGCAAGGGCCTGTGCTGGCTTTTTTTTTTTTTCAAAAAAAGACAATGGGCTCACAGTGGTAAATGGACCAGCCCGAGTTGAGCACTTTTTTTTTTTTGGAGAGGGCCCGAGTTATGAGTACTTGGGTTGGGCCTAACTACTCAGCTTTCCAGCCCGTAGACGAAAGTCCTCTCTTTTTTTTTCACCTTTCCAGCCTAGTTGCCAACAGTTCTTCAGATGTGCACTGAACGGTGTTATTAATTTCCTACTTCTCGATACACACTTGGAGAATACAGTGGAGATCAAAGTAATAAGGGCATGTTTAAATGCACCAGCTAAACTTCAGATGGTTAAATTTAGCTACTAGACATGCAAACAGACCAGCTAACAGATCAGCTAAAGTTTAGTTAGGTTTTTTGCTACTTCAATCCAGCTAAAACTAGCTAAAATTTAGTTGATTCTATTAGTTGGAGCATCCAAATACCTCAGCGAAAGTTTAGTTCAGAAACTTTTAGCTAGCTAAAGTTTTACTTTGAAATTTTAGCTAACTAGATTTTTAGGTGCATCCAAACAGGCATAAGAAACCATGTTCTAGCCTGTGAACTACTTACTTTACATGTAGGCCTCATACGAAATATCTACACGGTCCAGCATAGAGCATGTGGTTTTCATAGTGAACATCCATCAGATCAGAATAACATGACCATGAACATGAACTGCAGGGCAGGGAAGGACATATGCATATTTGTGTGTAAAAACTCCTACCTGTCTTTGTTTTGACGGTCCGGACAAGGCAACGATATCCTCTTGTCACAGTGCTAAAAGTTAAAATCATCTTGCCTCGTCGTTCCAAAGATTCCCTGAATTTCATTACTGATGCATGCTGCCAGCTCTTTATTACATCAAAAAAAGAACGAGCTGATGGTATGGAGAGTTTCAGCATCAGAAATATGGTTTTGTACGAAGTCTATATGAATGCAGCGCAAAGGTACACATGTATACGCACATCAACATTTTGATTTTCCACATGGATGTACCTCTACCAATTCAACTATGCTCACGTGATGATAGTATGGCACAAAAGGTACATAGTTATAGCACCATCAGTTCCAGCAGTACACGTACAGTTGCTGTTTCAGGTGCAATCTTATGGAACAGTAGCGAGATTTCAAGTCCCATCTTATAGTATTATTTGCGTTACTAGTAGTAGATGGAAATTCCATGATAATTGTTTTTGTTCTTGTGTCATAAGAACCCAGATCGACCTATCAGAGTTTGCATGCAACAGTTCATATGTTCTCATAGCAGACATGATATTTTTTAATAAAGTAAACGGATTGGTTTTTGGTAAAAGAAAAATAAATTGATGCGTCAAGGACATTTTTCCAGACATGTGTGTGTATATAATTATCGTGATCAGCAGAACCCAAGTCCTGTCGAAACTTTATATATATCTCAACCAAAGTTCCCAACTTGCTGTTGCTCAATTGCCATACGCAGAATTTTACAGGAAATTATTTATTTATTTATTATTGTTCTGTTACTTCTATTTAGATGTGAAGTACGCGTTGTATTTACAAACATGCATGGTCATCAAGACAATTTCAGAAAAGCCAAGTAGAACAGAGAATTGTAGCCAGAAGCAGAATTGTCCCCAAATACACAAAGAGTATTACAAATAAACAAACGCTTCCACAGTATGTATTTTGAATAAGAAGAGAGAATGCAGTGACTATAAGCAAGAGTTTCATCGTATCATCTCATCTCGACAGGGACAGGAGCCTAACAGAGAATACAAACACCAGCGATCCACGCGGTGCATTTGAGTTCTTCCATTCCAAGAAACAAAAACAAAACAAGAGATGTATGGAAATCTCATATTTACATCTCTCATATACCAAAATAAACCAAGAAGAGAATTATTTATTAACTACTAAACATACCTTCGTATATGTGGAATTAACCTTGTCATGGCTAGCACATGCATGGCATGGCGCATGAGTACGAGTACAATACAATTCCAGTGGTGTCCAAGAAGAAGAAGAAACACGTACTGCATCTTCGATCGGATTCGGATCGGATCTTCCTCTTTTAATTTCCATCTGCACGCGGGCATCCTGCTGCGCTAATGGCTGTGATACCTATCCCCGGCGTGCAGGAAAGACGAGAAGAGACCATGGCCATGCCCCACCCTCTCGTCTTCTGCCGCATCGAAGCCGCCTACGCCGCCGTCGTATCGCGGGACGGCACCGGAGAGCGTGGGCGCGAAGCCTCCGTAGGGTTCGGAGCTCGAGCCAGCAGGATTGGCGTTGCTGCTCGCGAACAGGGAGTGCGCGAATGAACCAGCGGCGGGAGGCGAGGCGTGCGGAGCGGCAGGGAGCTTGAGAGGCGACGGGCGCATCAGCAGGTCCAAGGGCACGCGCGCAGTCCCCGCCGCGGTGGGGTCGTGGTGGGGGGGCGCCGAAGAGCACGCCGGGGCCGAGGTGGGGCGCGAACGGCGGCGGCGCCGGGATGCCGGTGAACTCCTGCACCATGGCGCGGAAGTTGGCGGTGTCGGTGGTGACCACGGTGGTGGGCGGCCGGCGCGACGCCCGCGGGCGCTTCCGCGGCGGCTTGCGCGCCGCTGATGATGAGGCCGAGGCCGAGGCAGGCGGCAGGGGGCTCTTGCGAGGTGGTGGCGGGGAAGAAGGAGCTGGTGGAGTGGTCAAGGAAGAGCGCATGGTCGTCTAGGAAAGCGGCGGTGGCGTGCGCTCCCGGGGACGGCGGGGAGCTGTCGCTGGCGGTGGAGGCCATGGGGAGGCGTGCCGGAGGCGAACGTGAGGGGGTGGATCGGTGGATGGAGATGTAGTAGGGTTTGGTGGAGAAGGGGAGAAGGGGAAGGAAGAGGCTTGGAGGATGGGTATATGAGTGGGTTGGTGCCTTGCTGACGTGGGTTGATGCACGAGCATACGTCTGCTGCGTCTGAAGAGAGTGCAGTGGTGGCGGAGAGATAGCATTTTGACCATGCCTGTGCTAATTAATTAGCTGACATATTCCAACGTAGTTCAAGGTAGTAGAAAAGTGTGTGTGGAAATTTTGACATACTTCTACACACGTTATTATTTATGATATCGACATGGTTTCCTAAGGTGATATTTTAACAAGCACTTAAAATGAGGCTTCCTTGCCAGAGGTTGGACTGTTTTCAAAAAAAAAATGAAGCCACGTTCTGATGGCTATATTTTATCTTGTCTTGAAAAGATAATAATATTTCAAATGAAATATATTGTTGTGATTATATGTTATCTTTCCTTGTTAAACTATGACTTCAAATAGGTTATTATGGAGTATATTCTACTCCCTCTGTTCCAAAAATGTTTATCATTTTTAGTTTTCGTGCCACAAGTTTAACTTGATTTGTATACATTTATATTTTTAAATAAATTTATTAGAAAACTAGATTGAAAGATCTTTCAAATGATACTAATTATGATACTAATCGATGATGCTTAACATTTATAAAAAATACCGGTAGTTATTTCTCGAGAAGCGAAAACTACAAATATTTTGGAACGGAGGGGTAGATGAATTTGATGATATATGCCTATTTAATATGATAAATTATTCAATCACTCCCGAGAGCAATTCATATATGTTATCTCAGAGTGAGTGATGAATCGGCGGAATTACGACAGGAGCGTGTTAGTGTGTACAGCTTTTAATCCACTAACAACTAGCATTAGCTGACAAATGGAAATCTCAGCAGCACTGACGTTAGTGACTTTACAGTATTATTTATCGGTCCATATCCTTGTTCGATCGGTTTTATATTCGGTGAGATATTCTTGAACCGTCCAGTTAATTGCTCTTGATTTCTTGCACGGAATCCATTAAATCCTGTACAGATTTTAGGCCTGCACGTACGACGTACCATGCCTGAAGCGTTTAAAACTACGCAGTACGCACGTACTTGATCGAGCTCGAAACAAACCTAGCTAATACCCTGCCTGTGTCTTGGGTCTGTCGTCTGAATACTTTTCCAGCATTCTAGATAACAATCTCCATCATGGTAAACAGAATACATCTTGCAATGTGTCAATTCAGAAGGTAAACAGAATACATTGTTTAAGATGAAAATATACATACAGTATTATTTATGAACGTGTAAACTTGACAAGGTGATGTCAATGTGTCAATTCAGAAGCAAGGTAATTATCTCCATCATGGTACACAGAATACATCATGTCACCGCGCCCTCCGAGCTCTAATTTTCTACCCTAGCTAATTAAAGGCCTAATAAGCAAACCTTTCGTAGCTACTAGTGGTAGGAAAAACAATATTCAAGCTCAGGCGTTTGGAAGGAGTTAAATAAACGTGCACATCAAGAGATCACCTATAGCCTTTTCAATTTTTTTCTTCGTGTCTAGAATCTACACTATCTACTGCAGTACTCCCGTTTATCGTAACACAACGGTAAAACATTTGTTAAGCTGTTACCATCTTGGCCATTATTAAACAATACCATCTTCGCCATTATAAGTAGAGGAAAAGTTCAGTTTCGATTTCTAGAACCATCTCCTTGTTGTATCATTGCCTTCGTACAATTAGAACAAAACTTTTGACTGTACTATACCAGGAATAAAAAAAAAAAAGGAAAAACGTTTAACATTCACATGCATGCATAATAACTTATATTCAACTCTCGTGGCCTGCAAATATATCCAATTAGCGTTTGCAAAGTTCATCTATTTTCCTATTGCGAATAAAAAACCAACTTGATGTGTGGTTTTGACTCTTATACCCGTGTTTTGGTGGGAGACAGATAAGGGAATCTTTTTAACCCTAGACTGAAATTCACTCTCAAGGAGAATCAAACCCACCATTTGAGAGTATTCAAGCCACGTAACCAACTCATCTAGGGATTGTTTCACTTTTTTTTTGCAAATCACACCCTACATCAAGAATTTGGCAGATCTCAACGCCGTCAAATCCTACAGTGAATCCAAAAAATCCTATAATCAAATCCTTGCCTCTTTTGTCATTGCCAACATATGATTTTTTTTCAATTTCTCATTTCATAGATCATTCTTGGACTCGGTTCTCATTTGCATGTCATTTGCTTCACATGAGCCTATAAATGCATAAATCATCATAGGACTAAACACCTTCACATAATCTTATAAAGAATAGATGAATATGGCCACGTTTTAGCCCAAAAGGTAGACAATCCAAAATCTAAATCTACAAATATTCATGAAACTAAGGGCCTTTTTGGCAAGATTTGTACGGGCTTCTGCTTCACCCCTTCTGTAGATGCACTGTAGTAAAGAGCTCTTTTTCTCGCTATTACCGGAACACACTACAGTTAGCATGTTGGGTCAAATGTGACCTAGCTCGCAAGAATGGCGCGAGTCCAGCCCATTCGTAGGAACAGACGTTCGGTCGTTAAAACTAGGATATAATGACAGACCGTCCAACGGTGAAGCAAGATAAAATTAGTGACCGACGGTCTATTTTGAAAATGAGATATAACAACTGATTGAAACGTCCGACCTTCTGACACTATATTGGTACTTTTAACAACCCCTATGTGACGTTAATTTTGGGCTGTGGTATAGTGAAGTTGGTGAAGCCAGGATTTGAGAGCTTCACCGACTTTTGCTATAGTGCACCACAGTGCTAGAACAATAGTGTGAAGTCAAGTATGAGCCTGCCAAAGAGCCCCTCACTATTTTGTGAGAAATTTGACAATGGTTTATCGAGAAATAGAGCTCACCGAGAGGACCAGAGACCACAATGATCTCGTATCAGAGAGCCACGAGATATGAGTGGAAAATAAAGAACGGGGAGACAAATACAACTATACCTTTAGTCCAAGGAATTGACGAGAATAGCTATATGGAGTCTATGCATCTATGTAATATAATACTGGTGTAATATTGGCGCTATTTGAAAGATATAAGCTTTTGGGTGTTTGTGCCACAAGTTTGACTTGATTTATAGAAAATACGTATAATATTTATATCTTCAATTAATTGTTAAAAAACTAGATCCAAAGATATTTCTGATGATACTAATTATGATACTAATCGCTAATATTTATTATTTATTAAAATTATTGATAATTGTTTCTCGAAAAATGTAAGCGACACTTAAAAAAGGACGGAGGGAGTAGTTTTCTACCCACAAGTACTATTTCTATTTGCGTGAAACACCATGCTCTATAGTTTGACATCTCGAAGTTGACACTATAAGTTTCACCGTGAAAACTGTTTTTGCAGTATATAGTTGTTCTGATTTGAGAATATATAATTCGGCAAACATTGCTGGTAGGTTAAAATGTCATATTGGAGATTGTATCAATAACTTATATGTGACCAGAGAAAGTGCACGAAAAAGAAAAAGACAAAGGCTCTTGGCATCCTTTCTTCTTAAAACATGCTCTGTCCCTTTGTTAGTTGCACACTGATCGATTACAGGCCGTCATATTTTTGCTGTACTTTGGTCTATCTTTATTAGTTCTATGGTAGACGACTGTTGACCGAATTATTTAAAGTGTGCTAGCCGCTTTAGCCTTGTGATGTATAGCCTCCTGACCGGATTCAGGTCAACTGTTCAGACCCAACCACACCTTCTTGTTGGCCCTCTGTGTATTTCCCTGAAAAATGTCAAGGGATACGACAGGTGGTTCAACCATGTTTGGGTTAGTTGCACCTAAGTAGTAGCGGTGATCCGTCAGTTATGCATGCATGACGCAAAGCTACAAGCATGCGGCCTTCACATGACTGACTGCCTGGGGCACAGCAATCAGCAACACATGGGAATTGGGATGGGACTCGCGGCGCGGCGGCATGTCTAGCATTTTCAGCGACCTAGGGATCGATTCCTTCTACACGGACTGGCTTGAGAAATTCTTCAGTAGTGGATCAGCAGAAAGATGTAGTACCTTTATTAGCTGGGTAGCAGACACCGGACAGCCCAGCAGCCAAGCTCACTGCCCTTCGTTCAGCTGCAGCAGCCAAAAAGCTCTCACAGGCTTGTCTACCGGTTCATCTGCCTGACTGCCTCAGTGCCTGCAGGCCCTGAATCTTAACGTGGAAGACGTGCGTGACTGAAGAGATGAGAACCCATTTGATTGAGTAGACTAACGTCGAAAATTGTAGCAGTTGCAGACAAAATGTGCAGTTTTGAGCCTTCCGTCTTGTGACGGAAAGCAAAGCCGCAAAGCACGTTGTAGGAAAAAAGGTCCGGGCCCAGCCAATCTAGGCACAGGCCGAAGTTCGTCCCAGCAGCTCGTGGGCCTACAATCTGTCCTTATAAGTGTAAGCCCATTACAAGAAAACAGTGCTGTTTCTTGATGGGCTGCACTGTACGCTGACTCCGGGCCGCGTTCTTTCCTTCCGAAAGGGGAAAAGTGGGCCAAATGATCCTTGGTAGGCTGAACTGGGCCTCCGTCTCAACCGTGCCAACGTATATTTTGCCGGCTTCCCCTCCGTTCCCTTCTTCCCCTTGCTGGCTGCTGCTGCTGAATTCCTAACGCAGAAAACCACCCCGACCAAGGCGACACACGGCCACACGGGGAGGGGGAGTTTCAGACCAAGTAACTGGCAACCTGCACGAATCTTAGCGCTAGTAATTTCTTCTGCACTGCACCAACTGCACGAGAGGTGTCGCCGCCTTTACCGAGATTGCGCAGGAATTGCAAATGTTTCTCGCGATCAGCATCATGCAGTGCAAGGATCGGAGCTGCCGGCCGGTGCTGCCGCCAACTGCAGTCCATCGCATCGACATCGACTGTACATTCTGGGTGGTGCAATAAGCACTCGGCTTTGGAGTTCTCAGGTACTTTACAACACATCAAACATGTGCGAAATGCCTGCATCTACTGGCCAAAAGGCAGCAGCCAGAAAGCCAAAGGCGGTGGATCGGAGTTCGTTCTAAGTCACATCGTTAGTTCCAGCTGATGATGCGCTTTTCTTGCTTGCTGCTGCTGCTCACTAACAGCAGCGCAGTTCCTTCAGAGTTCAAGCTCTTCTTGCTTGCACTGCTGTTAGTCAAGGGAGTTAGTATACTATTAGCTGCTACGTACTACCAGTACTCTAGTAGTTAGGTTTTAGGCAGCAGCGTCAAACGTGCGTCGAGCAAGCATGCGCATGCAGGTTCCCGTCAGCTCTCGGCGTGCCGTGCAGTGCGTGTCCCGGCCTGTGTGACTCTATTCCATCTTCAAAGATTCTAACAGAGAGTATTTGCTTTTAACTGACCTACATTACTTATTGCTAATCAAGTACGTACTAGCTGCTATTAGTATATAGTGTTGTGCAGCTGGTAAGTTTGACGCGAGAAGAAGCAAGTACTACTGATAACTGAGATCATGTTTTGACCGGGAACAAAATAACAAGCTCCCGCGCGCCGGCCAACATCCAGATATATACCAAAGATTAAATTGGAAAGCAAAGCAGGCGTCAGAATAAAAACCTAACGATCGATGCAGACTTTCTTTCAGTCTACAGATGCTAATTGGAGATCGAGTGTTAGAGTTTAGTCTCGAACAAGTTCGATGAGCGCCGTTGAGGTTGACACCTTCAGGAAACACCAACTCTCTTGTTATCTCTGAATGTGTATTCCTCTTCAGTCGTCACCCAGAGGTACACTATGCATGCTTGTTGTTTCTTGCAGGTCGTCTTAGACAACGATCCAATGGTGAGAAGAAAATGCCCGGAGGCGGTCCCTACCCAAAACCAGAGATCACGTCCATGGAGTTTTTTTTTTTTTTTTTTTTTTTTTTTTTGGAGAATATCCATGGAATTTTCTTACTGTGCCCTAAGGGTACCTTCAAGAGGCAGTTTTCGCCCGGACATGGAACAAGTATTAGGGAACTGAGACAGAGGTGGGAAGTGACCTAATTGGCCTTAGTAGGAAGAATTGATATAAGTACCCTCAAATATATTCTGAGAATATAGTTGTTGGACCAGGGAAATTTTATAATGTAGAAACTTGTTGCATTCACCTCTCCAATAAATATCCCCACGTTCAATGTATTTGATGTGATGCATACTACATATTGTCAAATAGCAAAATCGAGATCTCTTGATATCGGCGATCTCGATCATAGTGGTCTCCTCATGAAGGTTTTTGGGCGCGTTTGGTTGCGTTGCGTGGGCAGCCTTGCTTCATCTCGCCTAGCAGAACCGATGCAAAAAACGAGAAGCTTGCCCACGCCGGAGAGCGGATCCGGCTCTCCCACGAAAGCTCGAAAAAACTGGCCGACGCATAAACCGAGGAAGTCGAGCGACGAATCCAAACGCGCTGTCCGGTGCCCTGTCCTCGCTCAGGCAGGAGAAGTGAGAGGAAGCGACGGAACCAAACGCCCCCTTTATCTTTCTTTCCACACATTACTACTTTTGTCCGTCTCCCTTTTGACAAAACCCATTTCTATTAGATTTCCCGTGTCTTCGCTCCCTCAAAGGTCTAATAATAAGGAGGAAGGAATTGTGAAGCATCCAACAAGCGAGCCTCACCAAAGTGAACTCAAGTTTAGTGATTAAAAAATTTGCATAGCACACTGGACAAAACCCTTCATGCGGCCTAACCACCCATTGGAGGAGTACAAACTACAAATATGCATGCCCTTGCCAGACCAGCCATTCTAAATTGTAAGTCATTATAGTTTTAGTCCAAGTCAAATTTACCTCACTTTGGCCGAGTTTATAGAAGAACGTGTGAAGATCTACAAGATCAAAATATATTAATTAATTAGATACAAGCCATAAAAAATATAATATATTTTCAACGTAAATATGTTTAGATTCATAAATGTGGATACTATTTTATATAATAAATTTAGTAAAATTTAAAACGTTTGGCTTAGATCAAACCCAGAATTATATTCTTTCTTGGAGAGGCAATCATATAGTAATGTGTGAAAGCAAGAGACTGATGCATGATCATGAAAAGTTCAGGTGCACGAGTTATTTCCACTTTTGCATTCTACCCGTACGAAATGGGTTTTGTCAAGCTAAGTGATTCGTCAGGCCCCTGTAGGAAATGCTCCTCTTTTATTTGTGTGGTTCAGTTCGTCCCCTCTGCAATTATTTTCAACTGGGAATCGATCGGTCGGTACTGTTGACACTAGAGTCCAAAGTGCACTTTCATGGTGCATGTGTGCAAAGTACATCAAATGAAGGAAAAGAGTAACCTAAGGGTAGCTAGCTTGGCAACATAATTTGTACTTTTAACCTTTTATCGCTACTGTTGTTAGAAAAAGTCACCTTGCTGTAGAGCGTATATAAGGATCGATTCGCGTAGTGTGTCCTGCGCGGCTGCGCCTGCTCAAGTTGGCCAACGCCGTTTTCAGCCGATCAAACTTTCACTTTCCCAACGTGAGGTTGTGTGCGCCAGTTCGAAGTTCGAACCATGAACCATGCACCACCAATCTTTCACTTTGGAGAGTAGTCTCTACAACTATAGCTATACTGTGCTGGATTTTCCACCAACCTTTAGAAAGTTGCTGCTATGTACTTGGCCTTATATTTGCAAATTCCACAATTATTTGACACATTGAAGTTTAAACTGATTCAATCATAATATAAGGCAGTTTATTCTGAAATTAGTCTAGCTAGTATGTGAATGGAATTGCCTTATCCTATGATATTGAAATGACGATTAGCTATATATATATACACTCGTAACTACATAGTTTTTCATATATAGGTCGTTCAATCTCAATAGGTTTCTCATGGAGTTTCATGAGCATTAAATATGCTAACATACCAAATGAGGAAGAGAGAGAGATGATGAAAGTTTTATGGGAGTAAAGAGAGTTTCATGAAGATGAAACTCTTCAACACCATTTCCAAAATCTGGGTATGTTGGAAACTAAGACATGAAACCCATGAGACTGGCTGATAGACTGTGTGTGCGTGCACTAATTTATAGGGATGAGTGTGCATGCATGATGTTTATATAAGTGTTTGTGTCTGTATCATGATTCACAAAAATATATCTACAAAAACTCACAAAAATGATTAATTTGTTTATTCTAAAAATCTAACTAAGCCTCTTTTTGAGAACGAAATCAAGGAACCACATAAATTCATTAGTTCGTTCTCTGAAATAAGTATATATACTCATCTTATCTATGAAAAATTGAAAACCAAACTAGCACGGATTGAACATATATGATCAATCATATGATAAGGCAGTGGGAAGATGAAACTAAAAAGAGGGGATCGACCAGAATCAGAACATATATGATCAATTGAGCCTTGTAGTTTCGAATTCCATTTTCCTTTTAATAAAATTTGTGTCTAGGCACAAAAGCGAAAAAAGAATCAAAATTGCCTGAATTGCAAAAGAACTTAAAACAGAAGCTGGCTTGTGCCATACTTGTTAGATACAGTGCTTGTTCGACAACAATAATGTATGTCGCTTTTTTTTTTCAAATGTGCTACAATTTTGTAGTCTTGTATATAACAATGTGTGTTAGTGTACTAATCAGATTTAGGTGTAAGTATTGAATTATATATGCATAAACTATTGTGGAGAAATAACAATAACGAGAGGGCATAAAGTGCACTGCACTTCTGATTTTATTAATGTGCCATTAGTGGGAAGCTTATTAATAATGCCGAGATCATGCCAAAAGTATGCAAATTTCTTTAGATTGGTGGCATTGGGTCGGTGACTTCGTGCCCAATCACATTCCACGATCAATCAAAGGTAGGAACATACAAGTAGTACATGAGATGATTCTGAACCTAATTCCAGGGACGCAATGCTGTGTGCCACAACAGTGACATGTCATATATAACTGTGCGAGACTGAACAAGTCTTCATAAAGGTGCTAAAGTGTCGCACTATTTTATGCAAACGTATCGACATGTCTGGCATTGATGTCGTGGAACCAAATCTCTCTCACATTAATTTACAATTATTCAGCCAACCGTAGCAAGGAGACATATAGCAACGTCCTCTAGGGATCGATTGCAATCTACTAGCTAACTAGCATACTGACACACTTCGACTTCGAGCAAAAGAAAGCAACAGACACTCGTGAATCTGAGACATCACCTAGTAGCGTGTCTTTGTTAGCTTGAGAGAGATTTTTATGCTTTTAAACCGCCCAAAGTCTTGTCCTGTTCATGCAGGCGTATCTAGTCAAAAGATACAGAAGCTAGCTAACTGGGCATGTATATGATTCAAAATATGTGTGCTGGATCAACCAAATCAGTCTACTGTTTTAGGCTACCTAAACAAAGAGTTCGATGAACGAATGCACACAAATCCAAATCTAACCTATCTTTTAATTATATTAGCTTGCAAGAGACAAACTCTTCATTTCGTGATGATGCATGCCACTAAGCATATATATACTACTAGGTATTGCCATGTTGCATTGCATGAACGCAAACATGCATGCATGTCCAAATCAAAATGAAAAGAGATACGAGTTAATGATGCACAGAACAAACAATGAACCGCTCTGAATTTGCACATGAATTAAGTATAAACCCACGAAACCTTTAATATAGTACCAACCTAACTTTTCTGTTGCCCATGGCTCGTACATTTATAAGCTTTCACTTTTCCTTCTTGTAAGGCTTTGTTTGGCTGACTCGTATCTACCTCAATCCACGTGATGTATTGAGATCTTCAATACGAGTGCAAACAAACAAAGCCTAATAGAGCAATGGTACCTTCTCAATCATGCATGATGCCTTTCATTACAATAAAAACACACACACAAAGAGAGAAGAGGGGAGGGGGGGCGGGGCGGGGGCGAGGAGCTTTATCACTGCAAGAGACAAGGCAAGAAAAGAAAAGGCGCCGAGAGCCCATGCCAACCAAAATGTCAACAAAACCACCGTGCCTTTCCATATCATCCAATGATAAAATCCAGTCACCTTCCATTACACTAGGCCATCTTTCTTTGGTGTACTTGGGCAGCAGCAGGGCAGCCGCCTCTTTATTCCTGCTGCAGTGCTGCTAGCTAGCTTTCTGGATGCCCCACTCCAAACCAAACAACACTACTAGCTAGTACTCTACTCGAAGATCGATCTCTGCATGCATCTACCTAATTAAGCTAATGAAAAGATGGTCGATCAATGCAAAGCTAGCTAGCTTGCTTGTAAATATTTGTTTGATTGTAACAGCCACCAGGCAGACAGCAGTTCCAGTTCGAAAGAAACAAGGCCGACAGGGACATTTTGGAGAGGTACGTACGGCGCCGACGTGGCAAATCGTCGCCAATACATGGATGGTGCATAAACAAATGCAGATTGGTTAGGCCTAACGCGCCTTGGGTTTTGGCGCGTAGCCAGTGGAGTACTACTGCTGCTTTCATCGATCTGAACCAATCTAGCTAACGAGAGGAGGAAGCTTCGATATGTGGTGCAAATTTTGTTAGTTCATATATTTTTATATATATGAAGCATGTACCAAGCATGTCGCGTAGTACACTAGTACTACATGCATGCACTTGCTTATTACCGACACTTGGCAAAGCAATTGCAATTGCAAAGCAAGTTCGATGCATGCCAGGATTCAGAGCAAGCAAGGCAACAAGAAGGTGCTAGTGGGCGATACTAATGTTTATGGCCAACACGTATGATTGACCTGGATCGGTGACTCCCCGGCCGTGTGGTCTCCTTCGACGATCTTTGTCGTTGTCGCGTCCGGCCGGTGGGAATATGTATGGGCTCATTTTTTGGGTGGGCGCACTCACTGATGAATCACTTCGAAACTGACGGGCACATCATGTGTTTGTGTGTGTGTGCATATGACATCATGTGTTTGTGTGTGTGTGCATATGCAACCGTTTCTCGACTTCTCAATTGCACTAGTACCGACAACCTCTCCATTTCAGTCTATTTAATTTAGCTTGCATTGTCACCGTCAAAATACTTTAGCCACTTTTGTCTCCTCATTTTTTTTTCTATAAAAACCATTTATGTACTTAAATTAGTAAATAATCTAGAGTTATATACTCCCTCTGTCCTTGAATACTCGCAACTTCGGAATTGTCTTAAGTCAAATTTTTTAAATTTTGACCAAATTTTTAGAAAAAAAATACTAAGATGTATGGTACCAAATTAGTACCATTAGATTTATCATACAATATATTTTTATAAGATACTCATTTTATGTCATAAATATTGATGCTTTTTCCTATGAAGTTGGTCAAAGTTAAAAAAATTGACTGCCACGGATTCTAGGAGTTGCAGCTTTCAGGGACGGAGGTAGTATTTTGTGTGTGTATATACACAACTAGGACCTACAGTGACGTTCTCTTGGTGTTTAGCATTCAACATTTGGTATGATCTTTTCCTTACCAAATGCTTCCTAACGAGGATTTTCATGTGTGAGGACTGATGATAATGTTTTTATTACTGTTTAGTGCAGTAGGAGCACTCCATCATTTTAGTAGTGATATATAGTGCCAACAAAAGTTGTCTGTTTGGAGTTTATGTAGTTCATACTTTTTTAGATGGATCTTTGTGGAAATGGTGCCTGCTGACCTCTGCATGCCTTGAATAGTTGAACTATGCATGCATTGTATAGTAGGACTAGGACCATGAACGCTGAGCATCTGCCGAAGAATTGCCTTTGGATGGGTTCAAAGAACTGTGCAGGGATGCCTAGTCTAGAAACTAAAGATCGAGCTAGATGCTCCAACAAATTTATGTCAACAGCATGCCAGGTCACGGTCTAGTCATTGGCTTATTGCATTTTGCATTACATATATCGGGGTGGCTGGTCACATAAGCCGGCTGATAAGCCCGACTGAGAAGACAAACGAACAGGACGCATATGCCTTTCTCTCTCTCCTCCATTAGCCAATGCAAGGTGACTGTTAACATCTCAAATAAAACAAAAATGTGACGGTTTATATATGCTAGTACTCTGTTGAGAACGACCATAATATTGCAAGCAGGAGCTAGCAGCTAGCAGCTAGCACTGGAAACAGACAGGGCCGGCCGGCCAAGGCCCCCACAAGTCTGTGGGCAGGGGCCGGTGGTTTTTCCATCCAACTGGCCGCGCGGATCGCGTCGTGTCGCGCGTGACAGCGTGTGTGTGTGTGTGTGTGTGGGTTTGGGGGGGTGTGGGGGGGGGGGGGGTGTTGGGCGCTGCAGGTACGGCGTGTGCGGCCACTCTCGCTCGGCGCCGAAGCACCTGACGGCGACACACACCCACGCACCCGGCGGCGGCATCGCGCACCAGCCTCTAGCGAGTGCCGCCGCCGCGCGCCAGCCACCAGACGATGAGATCATGCAGGACGCGGCTCATGTGGCCATCGGCGTACTCTCCATCGCCGTCGGCGGCCATGCATGCAGCCGGCCAGAAGGGCCACGCGTACCGTACTTGTTGCCGTATCTTTATTGGATTCTCCCAGGAAGGCCAAGATACGTCGGATCTGTATGATTTGTCCCTTTGCGAGCGAGGTTGCTGTGTAGACGACTGCAGATGCATGCGATCCATCATGGCTGCTGATGGTACAGATGAACACCACCCCCGGCTAGCAAGCCTGTCACAGTTCACGCGCGCCGACCTTCAACAAACAACTGCCGGCAGCACACCATGCACCATATGGTGGTTTCAGATCGGCAAAACGCACAGACATACACGATACAATACAGCAGCATACAAGAATCAGGCATCTGATCGCCTTGTTGTGTGCCAAACTGTCAACAGATACGTAATATACCTAGAGTAGATGCAAATTTAAACAAGCGAGAGACGAGACGAGAGACCTGAAGCAACAGATTCATTTCAGGCACATGCTGAGTTGCTGACATGCATATGCCCGCCAGCAAAACAATATCATTAATAAGTATTTTTGCGACGAGTCATCACCAATCACCATGGATCGGATGCATGTTCGGAGCTGGACAAGGAGACATATATAGCTGTACCTGTATGCATGCTGTGTTGAATTGGCCGGTGATCGCCAAGCTCGTTCTAGTTTGTCATTGTGTGTACGATGATTGTTGCACTGCGCTACCGAACGATGGGCGGAGGCCCACTCTCAGGATGAGAACCTCCGCCGGAAATGGGACCCTCAGTCAGTGAGAATAAACCAGTCCCAGGTAGGTACAGTATGGTGAGTGGGGAAATGAATGACTTTATTAATTTTTTCACCAACCCTTTCAACGATCTTTGAGATCCTCCTTTTTATAGGTGGCTCAGTACAGGGTCTCCTTCTACATTACATCTTTGCCCTTCTAACCCTAGGGGCATTTTGGTCCCGGCCCTAACCGCTATCTTTGGCTGCAGGGGGCTGCACCGGCATTTCCTCCTCCATGCCGTGGGTTGGGCCGCATTTAGCTTCAGTATGATGATCCGTTGTTGGGCGGGACCCCGGTCGGAGGTCGGGCCTTCGCCTTCATGCCGTCGTTGGCTGGTGGTGCGGGATGAGGGCGACCTCCCGGGGGGCTGCGCGCCCAAAGCGGAGGTCCGCTTCTTTAGAAATTCCGTGGCGTGCGCACCGACCTTCGCCGATCCTCCGCCTCATGTAGGCTACCTCCGCCGAACCCGTCGTTCGTAGGTTACCTCCGCCTCATGTAGGCCATTCCACGAAAAACACAGCCCAAAGGGGCAAAAATAGAGAGGAAAAGTGGAAGCTAGCTTCTTCTTCCGGGCCTTCGCCTGGGAGCGGAGGTTGGGTAGGTACTCTCCCCCAACATTTCCCCCTAGAGCACTTGGGTTGGCGCAGTAGGCCAAAGTTCTCTCGGTGACTATCCGGCTGGCGAGGCGGAGGCCCTTTGTCCTCCCCCCCCTTTGGTCTCCCATGCACCGCCCACGTGTCGCCTCTGGTTGGTGCGTCGTGCGACGTGACATGATTTGACGGTTTGTCTTCCGTCCCAGGAGGCCCCCCCCGGTGCCTATATAAGGGGTCTCAATGCTACGCTTACCGTACACCAATTGTTCCCGCCTTCGCTCCCGTCAAAGTTGTGGCTTCGAGTCTTCTCGCCCGCTTAGGGTCTCCTTCTCGGGTCCCTACTCTCAGCTGTTGCGTGTTAGAGCCAGCGGTTGGGCCCGTCGCTTTGAAGCTTGCATGGTTGATAGCGCGAAGGCCAAGGAAACTGAAGAAAGCCTCTCAGGCGTGGAAGCTTATTTGTCGATCCGGTACCTCCGAGTCCCCCTTTAGAAATGTCGGGCAAGAACGAGAGGATTACCTACGAGCTTGGTCGCAGTATTGTTAACCAAATGATGATAGATCACATGGTCGGTGAGGGTTGGTTTGAGAAGGATAAGGTAATTCTTCTGGTTTGGAGACTGTTCTCGAACCTCCGGCAAGGACTATGCGGTGGTCTTTCGTGATTTTTTCAATCGCGGCCTTCGCTTCATTCCTCGCCCGGTTCTTTAGGGAGGTCCTGGGACGAGTTCAATGTGCAGATTCATCGATGACACCCAACGGCATTCTTTGCTCTCAGCAAGTTTGCTTGGGCGTGCGAGTCTTATGGTCTTTGCGCCCGACATTGACAGACTTTTGCCAAAGCATTATGAGTTGCAAAAGCAAGTACAAGAAGTTTGACGGAGCTGTCTGTCAATATGGTAGTCGCTCGTTCTTCCCAAAGCGCAAACAAGGTTGAACCAGTGTCCGAGCTTTCTTACGCCAAAAGAACAAGTGGGATAAAATTTGGACTTTGAACCGGTTCTATGTGAGGACTCCCGGATATCTTGTTGAGGAGGATGACGGCAAGAAGGTTACTCGATATCCTCTTGCCTCAGTTATGACGCCGTTGGAGCCGCGCTACTCCATTCCTGCTCCCTCTAAGGCCACCGCTTCTCACGTTGCGTGCAACCGGGCCTTCGCACTTGCCTGCCGATATTCCGGAGGCCGTGATTTGGTTGAGGAGATGGTGGCAGCCAACTGCTGGCCATTGGCTAAGGTCAAACCTTCGTTCCGCTTGGATAGAGTCCAACTTCCTGTCTTTGGTGACGCTGGTGGCGTCCCATTCCCTCGTTTTGGTTTGAAGCGTCCAGAGAACAAGACTGACGCCGCCTTCGTTCGTGAAATTGAGGCGAAGGCTTGAGAGATTGTTGGAGAGATTTCAGACAAGGAATACCTTGCCCGCCGGGCGGAGGCTGGCAATATGCCCCGACTAAATCGTGTCTTTGAAGAGATGGGAGTTACATATGGTGACCACCCTGTTCCTCGCGAAGCTTATCGCAGCGATCCGTGACAAGGAGGCTGCCGCTGGCCGCCGCGGGAGGCACGCCCCGGCGATGCTCCAAAGCCCGCGGCTCGGAAACGCCGTGGGGCTTCTTCTGGTGCCGGTGCAGGTCGTGGGAAGAGGGCCCGTTCTTCTGCTCGCAGCCTTGAAGCTTCGGAGCCTGCGGAGGCGTCGGAGCCCGTGGATGCGTCTGGCCGGGTCGCCGCATCCAGCAGCTCTTCCGGGTCACCGCTACTTCTCCGGCCCATCATGATCGTGGTGATGAGGCGAAGGCCATGTTGCAAGTTCCCCACCTCCAGATGAGCGCCCCTTCAAAGAAAGCCCGGTTGCAACTGCAAGGGCATCGGCTTCGTCGCTCCTTTTGCGGTGTTCTAGGAGCTTTCTCGATGATACGGAGGACTCGGTTCATGCTAGTGTCGATCTTTGGTGGTGATGCGGAGGTTGTTCCTCAAAGTTCGGTGCCCAAGCCTGCGGGGGCTTCACCTTTGCCTCGACGGTGGTCCCGCTCCGGAGGTTTCTCCGGTTCCTCCGCAGGTTGCACCGGTGCCTCCGCCTGTATCGTGGCGCACTTGCTCATCCCGCTTGCCGGAGGCCTCCGCGCCGCTCTTGAAGCAAGTGCACGCTTTATGTAAGCTTCATATCTCTACTTGTTGTTCTGTTTGTTTTTCTTGGCCATGTTATGACGTTGCTCAGTGGGCCTTGCCCAAGTGCTTGCGAGGGATAGCGAGGCTGCTCCTCATATTGATATGGGTCGAATAGGCCCGGATCGGACTCCTGGGTGCATCCCACCTTTTGCCGGTACTCCATTTGGTGGCTTCGGCGGCCCGGCGAAGGTTGGTGCCTTGTTCTTGTGTTGTCGGGTTGTTTCTGCTATTTTTTATATTGCGTACCTATGGTTCACTCGATGCCTTCTTTGCTTTTCTTGGTGATTCTATGCAAACCCTAAGTGGGTGGAGTTCGCCCTCCATAGCCCGCACCCAGGCTTGGAGGTTTGATTTGTCTTTTTGATCTTTGTTTGTGTCAAATAATTTTTCTTATTGCCTGAATCTTTGTTTGGCATCGGGGGGCACTCGCAGTACTGAGCGGTTGGACTATTTCAGCCTTCCGAGGTGAACCTCGAGCAAAGCCAGAGCGTGGTTTGTGTTCCGCTTTCCTTGTAGTTTGACATATTTGTTACCTACTTTTTTGGTCTTGGCTAGTTTATCGAGTCTTCGTTTCTCCCGCAGAGTCATCACATTGCAGAGGCTATGGAAGCTTCGATGCTCGCACGAGGTGTTGAAGCGTGACGAGGCGCCCGGGCGCTCTCAAGGAGGAGGTTGAGACTTTGAGTGCCGAGAAGGAATCTTTGATTTCTAATCTTGCGGCGCTTCGTTCATTTAAGAAATCTTTCAAGAGCTTGACGCGAAGCTCAAGGCGACAGAGAGAGAGCTTGCTAGTGCCCAGTCGGCCTCTTCCCTTTGGAGGAGAAATCGAAGAAATCAACGATGTTAACGCGAGCCTACGCGCGGAGGTTGAGAGTGAGCGGCGGTCCTCTGAGGTCTTGAGGAAACAAGTGGAGCTGCTTCAGAGAGAGCTTGACAATACAAGGGGGGCTGCTTCCGCCGTGGCCGGTGCCTATTCTGATGCGATACATCGCTACGGTGGTGTTGCTCCCCCCTTGGCTGACGATGCCTCTACCTCCGATATTATGGATTGGATGCGCTCTCGGATTTCCCAATTTCCTAAGTTTGCGGATGGATTGGTCGACTTTTTGCTGCCCTTTCTTGTGCTAAGAATTTTATGAATGCTTTGACGGAGGTCGGGTGCGACCATCTTCATCTTTTGAAGGGCAAAGCCACTTACACTGATCCAAAGGATGTTGTGTGGGCTAACCTTCGCTCGCCTATGCGCGTTGTTCGCGATTTCATGATGTATTGCTGGAGTCGCTTTGGCCGCAGCTATGCTCATGACATTGCCAGGGAGCGCAATGCGGAGGTGAGCGTGCTTTTCCTTGTTCCCATTGTTTGGTTTGCTCCTTTAGACTCTCGTCATTCCTTGCTATTTTACTTTGTTTAGGCTGAGGCTCAGCGAGCGGCGAAAAAAGACAAGGAGCTGAAGGCGTCCCGGCCGGGGCCCTCTCGTCGTGCTGAGGAGGAGACCGCCGATGATGCGGAGGTGGAGCATTAGGCGTAGCCGACCCTTAGACTTTTGGTTGTGCGTTTTAGTTAGTCCGCTTATGGGTATAGGTTGACGGGTGAGCTTTATCTTTCATTTGATACTCTTTTTAATTTTAAATTGCCTTGCGCAGGTGACCTTGTCGGGGCCTGCGCAAGTGCTTGATGTACCTCCGCTAACTATGATGAAGGACGGAATTTATGTCAGCGGGCGGATGCTTGACTGTTGGCCCGATAATAATGTTAACGATATGTTCGATTTTGTCATTGAGGAGCTTGAAGCTCCAGCGTAGTGATTTTATACGCTCTTTGGCCCGGGCGAGGTCCTAGTACTCCTCCTTAACTTGCTTTGACCTTTGACATGTTTTTTTATGCTATGTGGTTTGTGCCTCCGCGTTTTTTGTTGTTAAAAATTTTTTTAATTTGTGGGATACGATATCCTTATCATATATGTTTGGAGTGTTGTATTGATGTCAAACCGAGAGGGTGCTAAGTTGTACTTTGATATCTTTATTATTAATAATTACGCCTCCGCGTTTACATTTGCATATGCCATGTATGTTTTCTCGGTCATACATATCCCGCCGGTTCGGCTACTGTTTGTGATCAAGTTGCGGTTGTTGAACTCATGCTTGGGCCCTTTTGTTCCGCCCGAGGCAGAGCCGGAGCTTCGCTTGAAGGTGCTTTGAGCTGTGCTTGCACTTTCACGTGTTTCCTTCAAGAACGGAACCTTCGCACAAAGAACGCGTGCTTGGTTCCCGGTATGTTTAGTTGGCGCAGCTCTTGGTTTGTCTTTGCTTCTTCCCCTTCAATCTTTACAAATTTTTGCGTGGTATCGCACGGCCGGGCGGAGGTGGCGTTTATATGGGAGTTTTTGAAGTAGGACCTTCGGTTGCGGGGGGGGATGTTACAAGCTTTTGCGTGTATCTCCCCCCGCTTCTAGGCTCTGGGTTCGCATATTAGTGCCACCCCGCTTTGGTTA
This sequence comes from Chrysopogon serrulatus, assembly GCA_015844335.1. Taxonomy (NCBI): domain Eukaryota; kingdom Viridiplantae; phylum Streptophyta; class Magnoliopsida; order Poales; family Poaceae; genus Chrysopogon; species Chrysopogon serrulatus. The sequence goes on from JADLZL010001030.1 coordinate 62,666, forward strand.
CAAGCTTTTGCGTGGTACCGGCTATTTTTGTGTTGTGGGAAACGCCCGCTTCCATCTTTCTCTCTCTTTCCTTCTCCTTTTTTCTCCGAATGACCCTAGGAGGTGGGGGGGATGTGGCTTTTTATATGGCCTCAACTCATAATTGCCATTGATCTTTTGGTGGTTGAGGTTGTTGAGATCTTGCTCTACTGCGATTAGGTGGCATTTAATTTTGGTAGATGGTGTGCAGTCTGGCATATAGTTCATTTATTTTTCCGTTTTGTCGCCCTTCGGCTTTTCGGCGGAGGTTATACTTGGTATTGACTTAGTGTCCGGAAGTTTTGCGTTTTGCGGAGGTTTTTTTCGATTGCGGCCCGGTGCCCGCACCTTTGGCGTGGTCTTTTTCCAGGTTGAGTGGTTTTTGCGGAGGTTTTCACCGCGCTATCCCGTGCCCGCACCTTTGGCGGGGTCTTTTTTTCCAGGTTAAGTGGTTTTTTGCGGAGGTTTTCCCCAAGGCTTATCCCGTGCCCATACCTTTGGCAGGGTCTTTTTCCAGGTTAAGTGGTTTTGCGGAGGTTTTCACCGGTTTAGTCAGGCGATTGTTTTTGCCGCGGAGGTCCGATTGGGCGTGCCTGGGCGTGCCGGCATCGTCCAGTAGGTCCTCTGTTTTCACCTTATCGGTTTGTCGAATGTCTGCTGCCCCGGTGCTGGCAGCTTTTCGACTCTTTGCTTGCGTAGTACTGTTATCTAGGGGGAAGCCTCTTTATATTTTTAGAGGTTGTTTACAAAGGTCCTGCCTCGTTAAAAACCTCACCTCCGCTTAGGAGTCCCCTTGTGAGGAAAAGAGTGTGTGCCTTTCGCCAACCGGGCGAAGAAAAAAAGGAGAAGAAGAAAGCTAAAGAAAGAAAATAAGAAACCTTCGCTTATATCATGCGGAGGTCCTCTTACATCATATGTAGTATTTTCTCGAGGTTTGCGGTGTTCCAAGTGTGCGTGGAGGTATTGCCTTCGCTATCTTCCGCCTGAATGCTTCTTTGTTTGCGGTTTGCTTTGCTATGAATGGTCCTTCCCATTTCGGCCGCAGTTTACCCACGGTGCCGGGCGTTCGGTTTTCCTTTCAAAGACTGTGTCTCCATCCTCAATGAGCCTTTTAGTTATATTTTTATCTCTCCATGCCTTAGTTTGGTCCTGGTATCTTATGATGTTGTTGAGGGCCCGCAGCCTTTCCTCGTTCTATTCTTTCTTTGGAGCATGCCTCTTCTTCTCGTGGTGTTGCTAGTTGCGCTGGAGGCTTTGGTGTTTCACCTCTTCCCGGGGTCATTGCTTCTTCTCCATACATAAGTTTGAAAGGAGTGTATCCCTGTTGTTCCGTTGTTGTGGTATTATGTGACCGCACCACTCTTGGTAGCTCTTCCGCCCATTTTTTCTTGCGCAGATTGAACAAGAGTACCTTAGAGATTGCCGAGAATATTTTCTCTGCTTTGCCCTTTCCACCGCACCATTTGACTCTGGGTAGTACACCGACGCCGAAGGCTAGTGTTGTGCCTATGGTCTTGCAATATTCTTTGAATTTGTCCGAGTCGAATGCTTGCCATTGTCTACGGTTAGCACTTTTGGGACTCGAATCGCATATTATGTTTTGCCAAAAGAATTTCTTTGACCGCCTCCGAGGTTATTGATGCTAGCGGCTTTGCTTCTATCCACCTTGTGAAGTATTCCACGCCTACTACTCTGCGAACTTAAGCCCTCCTTGAGTCGGGCGGCGTGGTCCTACTAAATCCATTCCCCATCCAGGCAATGGCCGACCGGGTGGTATGGCTGGAGCTCTACTGACGGCGAAGGTTGTTTTTACGGAATACATTTGGCAGGCTTCACATGTTTTGACTAGCTCTTCAGCGTCTTTTGCATGGGTTGGCCGGTAGAACCCTTGCCTCAAAGCCTTTGCCGATAAGGCCCTTGGCCCTATGTGAGACCGCAGTGTTCCTCGCATGTATCTCTTTTTATCAACTCTTTACCTTCGCTTCGGATACACATTTGAGCAATGGCTGAACCACCCTTTTTTGTATAATTTTTTATCTAGTAGCACATATGATCTTGCTACGTACTTCATTCTTTCTTTTGTCTGCGCTTTTGACTGTGGGTTGAATGTCCCTCAAGCATTTGCGCTTATTTCTGTCCGCCAGATCTTGCTCGATGTTGCTAGTATGTGCTTTTCAACTGTTTCTCTAGCGGAGGTTGCAGGTTTGCTGATTTGCTCGTAGAAGGTTCCCTCGGGCATTTCCAGTTATTTGCCGGGCCTTCGCTATCTCGTCCGCCCGTAATGTTCTCCCCCCTTGGGATGTGTTTCGTGGTGAACCCCGGAACTTTCTTTCTAACTTTCGTACTTGCTCAAGGTATCTTGTTAAGCGTGGTTTCTCGGCCTGGTATTCTTTCTCGACTTGTCCCGCCACAACCATTGAGTCTGCTTTTCACTAGTAGCCTTTGGATCCCCAAGGCCTTTTGCCTTGTTGAGGCCTAGGATGAGTGCTTCAGACTCGGCGACGTTGTTTGTTGCTTTGAAGTTCAAACGGGGCTGCGTACTTCATCTTTGCTCCGGGTTGGGGATATTAGCACCACCGCTGCCCCGTGCCATTTACTCCCCAAGCTCCATCCGTGAATAGTGTCCAAGTTTGTTCGGATAGGTTATGTAACCTTCGCGGCGAAGGTGTCCAATCTCGCCATGAAGTCCGCGGTGCACGAGATTTGATTCTTGTTCTTGGGACATAGGCTATGCAAGATTGCGATAATTACGTGGCCCATTTTTCCACTCTGCCGGAGGCTTCCCTTGTTGTTGAGTATCTCTCCGTGGGTTGTGTCGAAGGTACTATTATTTCATGGGCTTGGAAGTAATGCTTGAGTTTTCTTGAGGCGGTTAAGATGGCGTAGGGCGGTTTTTTCTCGCTTGAGTATAATTGACTTGGCTCTCGCCAGGCTTTTAAACATAGTACACGGGCTGCTGGTTCCTTTGACCTTTGAATTCTTTTTTTCCGTGCCAAGACCGCACCGACCGCGTGATTCCGATGCTGCCACATATAAGAGTAATGTGGCGTCTTGCTCGTACTCTTGTGACTTTTCAGAGTGTTGGCTAAGTATTTTTGAGGTCGTCAAAGGCTTCAGACTGATCTTGGCCCCAATCGGACTTTGTCGGAGGTTCCGAGTGCTTTGAAAATGGTAGGCTTTTCTCCGCCGACTTTGAGATGAACCTTGTTGAGCGCGCTATTCTTCCCTGTGAGCTTCTCGCACTTCCCTTTTGGTAGTTGGTTCGCTCATTGCTAGTATTGCCTGCGTTTTTTACGGATTTGCTCGTGATTCCTTCCGGCCCTACAATACATCCCAAGATCTTGGCTTGGCTTATCGCGAAGACACACTTCTCCCGGATTTAGTTTTAGGCTCGCGCTGGAGGAGGTTAGCGAAGGTCTCGCCAGTCATTGATGTGCTCTTTCTTTTTCTTTGCTCATGACTATGATGTCGTCGACATATGCGATGACGTTTCTTTGAAATTGGTTGCCTAGCACTTTGCTTGTCATTCTAAGGTTGAGCCTGCGTTCTTTAAGCCTTTCCGCATTCCGAGGAAGCAAGATGTGCCAAAGGGGGTTGTGAAACTTGTCTTTTTCTTCATCCTCTTTATTGAGCCAAATTTGATGGTACCCCGAGAAACAGTCGAGGAGGGAAAATCTTTTCGCAAATTGTGGCCCCCCGTCTGTGGAAGTATCTATTCTTGGTAATCTGAACGCATCTTTTTCTCGAGATGCTTTGTTTAGGTCCGTGGAAGTCTATGCACATCCTCATCTTGCCATTGCTCTTGGGTACTAGCACAACGTTTGCTAGCCAGTCGAGTACTTGACTTCCCTTATTACCTTCGGCGTCTAGGAGTCTCTCGCACCTCCGCTTTAGCCGCCATTATCCTGTCTTCGGACATTTTCCTTTGTTTCTGCTTTTTTGGTCGGGTGCCTGGGTTAACATCTAAATGGTGCTGTATGATATCTCTGGATACTCCCCGGTCTTCCGCAGACCATGCAAAGGCGCTTTTTGTTCTCTCTCAAGGCTTGCATCAGCTCTTTTTTCTTCTTGATCCGTCAAATTTGAGGCTATTGTGACTTTTCTCGTTAGGCTTGGATTGTTCCAACAGGCATCGACTTTTGTTGTTTTTTCTGTCTTTTCTTCCGGCTTTGAAGCTTGTCTTTCCTTTGGGCATGTCCGGAGGTTCTTCCCCCTGCTCGAAACGCCCGATTCCACAGAGTTGACATTTCTACTTGAGAGGCGTGTATCATTTTTTCAATGTTTCTTGCCTCTTTTCGGCTTCCATGGATTGTTATTATTCCGTGCAATCTTTGGTAGCTTCATGCGTAGGTAGCCCATGTGGATTTGCCACCCCAAATTTGTTAGAGAAACCTCTGCCCAGAATAGCGTTGTAAGGGTAGTTGAGGTCGACGACATCAAAGGTTATGTATTCTGTTCTGGCGTTATTTTGATCTCCGAAGGATACTGGGAGTGCTATTTTTCCTAGTGCTTCCACCCTTCTTCCTCCGAATCCGACCAAGTGGGATTCCGAAGGTTGTAATTGGTTTCTGCCAAGCTGCATCTTGTCAAAGGTGTTTGCGAACAGTATGTCCGCGGAGCTTCCTGAGTCCACCAAGATTCTTTTTATTTTCCATGCCGCTACGTTTGCTGTTATCACCATTGCGTCAGTGTGGGGGTAGCTTTCAAGTTTTAGGTCTTGCTCTGTGAAGGTTATTGGCACCCTGGACCATTCTGTCGCTCTTATGGGACCTTGAACTGCCACATTGTTTACTAGGCGGAGGTGATCCTTTTTTTGTTTTTTGGTCTGGAATTCCATTGCCGAGCCTCCGCTAATTGGTAGTATATGGCCAATGGTTGGCAGTGGGTTATGGGGTTGTGTTGGTTTTCCGGGTTTGGCTCTTGTTTTGCTTTGAGGCGAAGGCTGTATTTGCAAATGTGGGTTGAAGCGCCCGGAGGTGGCGGTAGAGCTCGTATGTTCTGTTCGGGGGTTGGGTATCTAGATAGGTTATCTTTGGGCGGCCTTGGGTGGGTATAGGCTGGTGTTTGCTCTAGTCCAGTATTGGTCGGTGTTTGGCGTTGTAGCCGCATGCGGAGGTATCCGGCGCCATGCGTGTAGGTGGTTTGGGAAGTAAGTCGCTAATGTTGAGGGATGTATCCGGTCTTTGTTTAGGGTCGGGTATACCGGGCGCATTGGTTTTGCCAGCTTGGTGCGGAGGTATGGTTGACTTCCCTTACTTTTGGGGCGCCGTGCCTCCGCTTCTTTCCTTTTTTCTTCATCCTCTCTTGGGTTTCTTTTGCCTCCGGACATTCCTTTGTGACATGCCCTTTGTCTTCCCCATGGAAAAAAACAATACGGCTTCTTTTCATTTGTTACCGGAATTGCTATTCCAGTTTCTTCCCGTGTTTTGTCTCGATTGATTTCTAGAGGTCGCGGAGGCGGTGAACCCGGGCCGTTGGCTTTCTTTCGAGATTGTTGGTCAATACCCATTACTTGTTTGTTTTGAGGCTGCTGCTGTCTGTAGCCTTTGGTTGGATCGGCCGCTTGCCTGTTGGTGTTTTGAAACTGCTTGTATTGGTTTTGTTCCTCCACCCTCTTTCGGAGGTCGTTGTCTGATTTGCAGTACTTTTCGAACTCTCGAGTATAATGCTTCCATGGTTTCGAGCTTTCTCTGGCCGGATGTAAGCCCGCGAACGGGCCAATCTTGATCCTTTGATCGCCGCTTCTATTGCTACCTCTTTCGGTACATTTGGAGCCTTCGCTTTTTAGTTGGACGGTTAGCGGTAGTATTGTCTCAGTGATTCATCTTTTGTCGCTTGCAATGAAACAGTCAAGTCGTCGGTGACTCACTAGAGAATCCTTTGAAGTTGGTCATGATTTTGTCGCGGAGGTTCTCCCACGAGTAGATTGAGTTTGGCTTGAGCATGGAGTACCAAGCAAGTGCATCCCCTCGGCTGCAATGACAAAGGATTTGGCAAGGATGTATCATTCCCCCTGCGGAGGCTACCCGCCTCAAAGCTCATGATGAACTGTCGGGGTCCGTCTTTCCGTTGAACTTTGGTAATGTGATTGGCTTGTAGCCCATTGGCCATGCTGATGTCTCGGCATCCTTCCTTCCGGTGGAGATCTTGGGTCCACTGTTCGTGTTTGAGCCGCCCCAAAGGACACGAAGGATGGCCCCGGGTGGGTGCGCTTTGCCTTTGTGGGCGAGTAGCGGCGAAGGTTGCGAAAGGTGGCCCTTGGCTTGGTATTCCTTCGTGGCGCCTTTGCTAGCATACTTTGTATTTCCGCTTGCAAGATCGCCATCTGCTGCCTTGCTTCAGTGACGGCCTGGGTGGTTTGAACTGCCCTCTGTCTCGCCGCGAAGGCTGCAGCGACTCTCTCCCTCTCTGCTTGCAAGGTTTGTAGCTGAACTTGAACTCTTTGCAGCTCTTCCTCTTGCGCTGCGTTTGCCAGTTCTGGCACTTGATCGTTAGCTTGTTCTTCATTGCCCCGCGGAGGCACGGCGGTATTGTCCTCTTCTGTGACTTGCTCTGTTTCAGAGTCGGAGGATCTCGCGTGCCGCGCGCACCGCCTCCTTGGTCTTCCTCGTGAGGTACCTCCGCCTGCAGCGCGCGGGTTGTCTTCTTTTTCCTTGGTGGCATGTTTGGGTCTTTGTTGGCTAACCACGGTGGGCGCCAATGTTGCACTGCGCTACCGAACGATGGGCGGAGGCCCACTCTCAGGATGAGAACCTCCGCCGGAAATGGGACCCTCAGTCAGTGAGAATAAACCAGTCCCCAGGTGTAGGTACAATGATGGTGAGTGGGGAAATGAATGACTTTATTAATTTTTCACCAACCCTTTCAACAAAGGTTGAGATCCTCCTTTTATAGGTGGCTCAGGCATGTGGTCTCCTTCTACATTACATCTTTGCCCTTCTAACCCTAGGGGCATTTTGGTCCCGCCCTAACCGCTATCTTTGGTTAGGGGGCTGCCACCGGCATTTCCTCCTCCATGCCGTGGGCTGGGCCGCATTTAGCTTCAAGATGATCCCGTTGTTGGGCCGAGGACCCGGTCGGAGGTCGGGCCTTCGCCTTCATGCCGTCGTTGAGCGCCGGTGGTGCAGATGAGGGCGACCTCCGCCGCCCGGCTGCGCCTGTGTGGAGGTCCGCTTTTTAGAAATTCCGCGGGCGGGCGCACCGACCTTCGCCGATCCTCCGCCTCATGTAGGCTACCTCCGCCGAACCTCCGCTGCTCAGGGTTACCTCCGCCTCATGTAGGCCATTCCCGAAAAACACGCCCAAAGGGGCAAAAATAGAGAGGAAAAGTGGAAGCTAGCTTCTTCTTTGCCGGGCCTTCGCCTGGGGAGCGGAGGTTGGGTAGGTACTCTCCCCAACAATGATCACGCTATAGAACCGAGAAACATATATATA
>JADLZL010001031.1:0-11811 GCA_015844335.1 Chrysopogon serrulatus
CCATCTGGAGTGCAAGTTGTTCTTTTGTGCAAGTGAAATGTTTTGTAGAACCATCCCTAAATGTGATCTGAGCAACGAAGATATAATAGTATTCTTCTCGATCTGGGCTAGTTTCAGGCAGGATATGCATACAATTTAAGCTAGCAAGTAGCAAGTTTTTAGTCTGGAAATTTAGTTCTAAATTTGATGCCATGTTTTGGGCATTCAATTTTTAATTTACACATGCTTGCTACTATAAGGCAGAGGCTGACATGAATGCAATACGAAAGCAAAAGTTAAATAGTTGGTCGTGGTAGCAGATCATTAAGACTAATTGTTTGGAGGGAATAGTGCCTAGTTGATGTTTGCAAAAATGATGTTAGGGATGACACGATTTATCTGGAGCCCCATTGGAATTAAGATACACATAACGTCTGTTATCTGGAAATAGTTATTTTACAAATCATCTAGGAAGTGGACTCGAATGTTGTTGTAATATTTGAATATACTCAGACTATTTAAAAAGTACTCTTCCATAATCATCATTTGTAGGCGATGCAGATTTCACATTTCGACGATTTGAAGTTGTGGGTAGTACCAATACATGTTTCAGAGTGCAAACGGGTGACCAACCAAAAGCTCGCAATTACTCAACAGGCTAAATTGAAGTGTTACTTGGCATGCATGCCTGGGTTCCTGACGATTTGAAATGCCTTGCATGCCAACAGAACTAATCCACAGTGAGTCAGCTGACCATGTGGCCGAGGCAAGCACTAAGTTTGGCATGTTATTTTAACTTCTTCCTACCTCCCCTAGAGTTCCTTGGTATCTGTATAACTCCATACACCCTACAAAAAGATTATGGAGGGAGTAGATGAAAGGCTTACATTTTGTGGAGACTGATTCCCCATAATGATGCAAGTTACACAACTAGAATGCTCGGAGGGATGACAGCTTCAGCTGGCATTTTCACGCATTTGTGCAAAATATTGAGAATGCGTGAAGATGTAGTGAACTATTTAATCAGCCTTAGCCAATTACTAGTAGCACTATGCACATCTAGAGTATGTTCTCTGAAAATTCTTCTTGTCTCGGTGCTGGAATTGGTGGCTCTAGCACCAACGAGTGACCCTTTGTGGTGCGTGTTCCCAACTTCCTGGACATGGTGTGCAAGATGAACACAAGGATTTATACCGGTTCGGCAGCAGGCTGGCCCCACTGGCCCTGCCTGAGGAGTTCTTGTATTATCCTCGCACCGGGCAAGTGCTCGTGAGGTAGGTGTGCTGTGCTGCAGAGAGGACGCGGTCCCAAGTCTCGTGGGTGATTGAGTGAAGTGCCACTATCGGGCTCCCTCGCAGGTGTGCCCGTCGTTTACGGGCTCGCCTTTCTTTTGCGCATAGTCAGCTAGCAGGCAGGGCCTTGCAAGAGGTGACCGCGGCTCGTGGTCGCGTGGGCTTCCGCCCCTCCCCTGGATCCGAGGCTCCTGGCGGGTGGCCGAATCGTCCCTGATCAGCGACGAAAGGCAAAGGCGACGCCGCCTCCTTGCCCCTCAAGTTGTCCGCAATGACCCGACGCCCCGCGTGGAGCAGTGAAGTGCGCTGGAGGCGCCAGAGTCTCTCAGTAGCTTGTGACCCGCTCTCGAGTCCGAGGCCCCTGCCTCAGCTCAGCCGCACGAGAGTGGGGTGGAACAGCTCATGACGATCGCTGCGCAGTTGGTTGCCCATACCCGTGCTCTGGCTCACGGGTGGACCGGCCGTTGACTGGAATGGGCGCCCAGCCCACTCCCATGACGGGTGACGCCTGGGCCGGCGTGGCCTTGGCGTGGTAGACGGCGCCCTGAGTTCCGCCGATGGGACTCGGCGAGGGGTCAGGCAAGATAGTGCCCCACCGTGGGCGCGTGGCCTCCACCGTGGAGACTCGCAGCTAGCATGATCGCCGGCTGAGCCGTGACTTCGGGCATCGCTCATCCCCTGCCGTAGCATGGAGCGCCCTCGACGCGGGCGTGGTGGATATGCGCCAAATCGGTGGTACGGCCTTGACTGGGCGACGTTGCCCCGGCCCGAGGCCCGCTGCGTGGGCCTCAGGGGACGGAAGTTCGGGAGGCTTCATCCGAGGCCCGCCGCTGGGCTCTGGGCGGGCGGAGAATGGTACTCGCCCGAGGCCCCTGCTGTGGGCTCTGGGCGAGAGCGAATTGGCTCTCCCGCCTCGAGCCCTGTAGCGGGTGAGCCTGATGGGGCTGCGTGGAGGTACATTTGTTCGTAGCTGAGCCGCCAGTAGAGAGAGGTGAGGCCTACTGGGCCAAGTTTGCGCTTGCTGGGCTTTCTCTCCTGTGGGCCCTTATTTGGTCCCCGACAGAGCCCCCCAGCCTTCAAGGAGCGCGACTGCTCTGCAGGCTGAGGTCGCTACGGCCCCTGGCCAAGTTATCGTCACTTCTCTCGTGCCACGAGCTGCCACAGCGTGTAGCCCCCGAGGCCTCGGCGGAGCCTGGGGACTCCTTCGAGGGCTTGTACTTAGCTCGCATCTGTGGTTTTGGGCTACTTCGAGAGTCGTGCTCGCCGGGCGGAGCATGCAGCGCATCCGTGGTGTAGCCCCCGAGGCCTCTGGAGGAGCGAGGGTACTCGCCCCGAGGGCTTGTGCGTGTTTTGGCGGATAAGCGGCTCAAGGCCGAGCCCGCTCGGCCCGCCGGGCTCGCCCTGTGGGTTCGCTCAGGTTTCGTGACGCCCCAATTGTTCGCGCGCCGGGGAGTTTCGAGCCCCCTGCAGCGGGACGAGGGGGAACCCAATTGGTACCGCCGGCCAAAGATTTTTACGCACTCCCGCCTTCCCTTCCGCAGTGAGGAGGGTGGACTTTGTCGCGTGCTATCGCCGACGAGTGCCAACATCGACTAGATCCGCGTGGTGTTAACGGGAGGATCCGGGTGAACCGCCTGCGCCTGCTCGCTAGTTGGCCGGGCCCGGAGGCGCTGTTCATAAGAGTCGCGACGGGTGGCCTGCGAGGGCGGGGTCCCGTCCTGGCCCGGGGTCCCCGAGGGCTCGGTGCTCTCCTCGCTGGATCCCCTCGCCTCGGCTGCCATGCCGGCCGGATATCAGGAGGACGGCCATGCTGCGCTGGGCCAGCCGTGTACGAGGTCAGTCCGAGCTGCCCCGACCTCGTTGCCTCGAGGTGGCCGCCGAACCCTATGTGGCAGCGCTACAGCCTCGACTGTGAATGGGAAATGCCGCCCGGCCTTTTGTGGGAGTAAGGAACCTTGTTTTGCCTGCTCGTGAGGCGTGGGCGCGTTTTTCAGCGCCGATGCGCGGGGCGAAGGCGGTGGCGGCCCCACTTTCCGCCGTGGCGCTTGACGTGGCGCGTGTGTTGGGGCCCACCTGGACGTGACGGCGGCGCGCGCCGCGCTTCCGCCAGGGCTACCGCTGCGGGTGGTGGCCCCGCTGCGGGCCCGCATCCTTTCATGAGGCGCACTGCGTGACTGGGTGGTGCGCTTAAGCCCGTGTGGCTGCGGTTGCCTGGGCAGGCGCCTCAGGCCGCAAGCTGGTGTGTAATCACGATCACGGCAAGACGGAGGCCGATGCATACTAAGGCAGCAGGGAGCGTTGCCGTATAGATACCTAGGGCGGCCGCATGGCTCTTCCTTCCCACGCCGGCTGCCGCCGTCTTTGCTCGCCCTACTTCTTCCTTGATGGCGCTTTCGTGATCGATGTCGCTGAGTGGCGGAGTGGGAGTCGTGTTCTCGGACGAGCCGGAGTTGCTACGCCAGGCGGTAGGCCCGTCCCGACCGACATCAGTGCGTGTCGGGAGGGATCGTGCTGCCGCCGTCGACCACCAAAGCACCTGCCCCTCCGTCGGGTATAGCATGTGCGAGCTTCGCATGCTCCATCGAGCTGGTTCTGATGCCGGTGGGCGATTCCTCCGCGCGCCTCCTAGAGTACTGACTGCCCTGGAGCTCCACAATCTCGCCTCTAACCGCGATCTCCCATGCCGCGGGGTTCGTGCGCTGTACAGGCGCTATTCTCTCGGCATCGACGCCCATCGTGGGACTTTGTGGCTCTACTTCTTCGAGGCCACCTTGAGCCTCTGGAAATCTCGTGGGCGAGCGAGAAGGGGAAGCCGAGAAGCTAAAGCGAGGCGAAGAGGCCGGGCGGTCTCGGCCGGCTACGTGACGCACGCAGCTCGCGGCCAGCACCGCGGGGAGTAGTATCCCGGCTGTAAGCTGCCCACCTCGAACCGCGGTCGGGCACAAAGAAGTGAAATTCTACCTTTCAAGAACGACTACGACCACTCGCGCCTGCATCGGGAAGGTGTTCGACTGCCGCTGGCCGTGGGCATGAAGTTGAGCCGATCGCCGAGAGGCGACCGCTCGAGGAAGTTGCATTCTCCGCCTCTGGGCGCGCTGACCAGGCGCGGGTCTGACGCCTGCGCTGTGATCGCCGGCTTCCACAAGCGCGCCGTGCTGCCGCTCGATGCACCTGCAAGCTACGCGTACGACATGCGCGGGCAACTACCCGGGAGGAGTACCCGGACGCGGCCTTTGAGGACCTGCAGCGCCGAGGTCCTCGACCGACGAAGCAAAGTGGCTGCCTGGGTGGAGCACTCGCAGCTGCTGCTCAAGATCCCTAAAGGCTATGCGGCTCTGAACAAGGACTACATCGGGCCTAGTAAGGCTGCCCTCCGGCCCGGGAGGCGCCTCCTGCTCCTCTTCTTTTCCCCACGCTTAATCCCGGGCTATCGCTGCGTGTGTGTGGGCTCCTCATGGAGTAGGCCGAGGTCACGCCGGGTCTCGGGCCCGCTGCGAAGAAGGCCACCGCGATGGCGAGACGCAGTAGGAAGGAGAAGGAGAGCACTGCGGCGCCGTGAACAACGTCCGCAAGCGTAAGGAGAAGATGACCTCGCCTGCTACGGCTGCGCCAGAATGTAGGAGTAACGCTCGGGAGACGCTGGCCGGAGACCACTCGAGTATGGTGATGACGACTCATCACTCGAGTGAGGAATGGGACTGAGGACGAGCGCTGAGCCGCTGCCTGCTGGATCGGAGGTGACGCCGCTACCAAACAAAGCGGCAGCCAGCGATGACGCAGCGCCCCAAAGGCCACCGGAGAGGCTCGCCTCCCAAGTGTCACGGGACTTTCTGCCGGGGCTGATGCTTCCGGCATGGGCTGAGCGCTCGTAGAGGCACGACGCCGCGGGGAAGCGAGATCGCCGAGCCCCCTCCCCCGCCGAGGCCCATCCCCGTTAGCTCGCGCCGGCTAAGAGCGGGCCTGAGAGCCGCTGCAGACGCCTCAGAAGACGTGAGCCGGCTGGCGCCTCACGCCTCCCTCCCTTTGGGAGGGTCCCCGTCGTGCCAAGATTAAATTGCGCGTAAGTGGTGTTCTGCATCTGTTGCTTTGATTCCGGCGCCCGTCGCTAACTTTTACCTTGTGCCCATCCGCAGCCCGCCAAGCGGCAGCTGTGGATGCGGCGCCTCGCCTGGAAACGCTAAAGCGGGGGCTGGCAGCGAAGCCGGCCTGGCTGCCGAGACGACGGCCGGACCGAGGAGAGGAAGACGGGCCCGAGCGCCGCCAACCGTGGAGCAGTCTCCTCGGCGACGGAGACGGAGGCGGTGGCAAAGGCTCGTGGGAACCCAGGGCGCGACCGTGGCGCCATTTGGCGAAGGGCCGGCCCTGTCGGCGCCACGGGCATGTGGAGGCGCCCGCCGAGGAGGACGAGACGTGGGTGATCTTGGCCGTGCCTGCCGGGGTGGGATCCCCGTGCGCCCGAGGACGCGTGGAGGAGCCCAGCAGCTGGTTGCCTCCGCCGATGTGGTCGTGACTGAGGCGGAGCTAACCTCAGCCTCCCGGCCAAGTCATGGCCACCGAGTGTGAGCCGCCCTACCGAGGGAGACCGAGGGAGGCGCAGTGAGGGAGGCGCCCACCGTGATGCCGCTGGCTCTGCCGGAGTGCCTAGGGCGAGGAGTCCGCCAGTGGTACCTACCGAGGCCGGAGAGGCCGCCCGCCCCTGGGGCCTTGGAGAAGCTGAGGGGCCTTTTGCGCGGACGACGCCCCGTGAGGTGAGGTCCTCGGGTGAGCGTGGACGCAATGCGGCCGATCGCTATGAGAAGGCCTGCCTCGACTATCGGGTCGGGCCGTGCTGGAACTCCCTGCTTTTCGCTAAGTGGTTGCTCTGTCCCCTCATTCCCCTAGGGCCTTTTTCCTGTCCGACCGGAAAGAGGGTGTGTGCCGCAGAGCTGGCGCAGACGCCGGGCAAGAAGTCTGACTTTCTCCGGCCGTGCCGGCCTCCACGCACCAGCACCTTCAGCAGAAGGGGCCGTTGCCCACTCGACGACGCATCGAGTGTCGGAGGGACGCCGAGCTCGAGAAGCTCCGCCTTCTCGCTTCCCACTGCAGTCCGAGGGCCTCGACGGCGCGAGGATGCCTCCTTGCGTGGAGATCGCGGCTGGTCATGCCAAAAGCCTTGACCAGCTCCCGGTGGAGATATGAGGCGATGGTTGCCGAGGCTTCACGCCGGGGCGGACTCCGCCAAGTCTCGTCCTCGAGAAGCTGGGAGGCTTTCTCGAGGCCGAGCACGCTCGCCCCGCCGGAGAGTACCTAAGCTCGAAGGAGGCGGTCATGCAGGGACGCCAGGCCACGCATCTCCGCGACCAGGCGCGCAGGTAGGCGCCGCGATCGCCTCTTCGCACTGCAGTTATGTCGCCCCGAGAACCTAACTCGGGTTGGTGCGACTGGCAGGGTGGTGACGGAGTTGAGGAGATCCCTTCCGCTGCCGCAGCCGCCTATAACTCGGCGCAGGCGAGCTCGAGACCCCGACGCTGGAGGCTACTGCTGCCTCGTGCCGCTGCGGAGGCGAGGACGCCCGGTGGAAAGCAACCCGGTGGCGCTACTGGCCATGGTAACATGCTAGCCGGTGGAGGCGCGCGCCCGGAGCCTCCGAGCCTCGGCTGAGATCACACACGCTTGCACCGACCATGTCCCACTATCGGCCGACTCTCCCTCGGATCGCCGAGGGACCTCGGCCGTGGGCCGAGCAGGAGATGGGGCGCGAGAACGAGGCCGGGCCCAACTCGCTGAGGAGGCCGAGGCGAGCGGGCCTCGCCGTGTGGCGGCCACCTTTGCGCCTCGCTGCCGCCTCCACCCCTCCGCAGGAAGCCGAGACGCCGAGGCCGCGTGACGCCGAGGTCGCGGGCCGGGGCCGCTGGCCCCGACGCCGTGCCCCGGCCGCGGCCACCGAAGCGCTGGAGCCCCTTGGGCCAGCAGAACGCCGAGACTGCGGAAGGCGCCCGAGGCCCGAGGTTGTGGATGTCGCCGCCGCGATGCCGGGCGCCCTCGACGCCCCCGCAGACCTCGCAAGCCGGGCCCGAGTGCCCATGTAAATAGGAACTTGGCGCTATGCGTGTGTCTGTGGAACACTTTATGTGAATCGCCCGCCGAGGCTTTTAAGCTTTTGTACTCAGCTTTTTCGCTCTCTCGCATTCCTCTTCCGCTTGTACTCGCTACTTGGTTTTTGGCGAGGGTGCTTTGCAAAATGGGTCGCCTTTTAACCGGCTAAAAGGATGGCATGGTAGTTGGCTCGCCCCCTTGCCTTTCCGTAATCGAGCGACCTCCCGCTGCACTTGAAGCCTATCCTTTGGCCGAGGGTGGAAAGTGAGGCACCGTAGGCTGGGGCGTAGGTGGCCTCTGCTGCTCGGCCGCCCCGACCTGGGGATGACCTCTACCGTGCTTTTTCCTAAGTATGCGAACCTTCTGGAACGAGAGTTCACGAAAGATAGCTGTGAGAAAAAAAGATTTTTCGAGGGGTGCTTTCCGTGAGGGGTTCCCCTTTCTAGCCCCCCCGGGGAGGCTTGGTTTGTGAGCCAAAAGCAAGTCTCACCGAGTCCCATCGGGGACGTGATGTTATGACTGGGGAGAAACGCCCAAGGATTTTTATTTAGCCAAAGTTGCAAGAAAGCGTATGTACAATGCTTGGAATTTCTAAGGGTAAAAGCGACGTAGTCATGGATGTTCCAAGCGTTGTTGAGATTTCAACGCCTCGTTAGCAAGCTTGTACGTGTCTCCCAGCTTGAGGACTTCATGATGATGAAGCCCTCCCATGGCGGCGTGAGCTGGCGACCTCTGTCCCGGGGCGGGAGGCTGAGCTCCCAAATCGCCTCGAGGTCTCGGGCGCGACCTGGCCGGCGTGGTAGCTTCTGGAGGACTCGCCCGGTATCTTGTCAATGTAGGAGGCGTAAAGTCTCCGGCTTCTCGAGCATGTCCAAATAATCCTCCCGAGCCGCCTCGTTGCGTGCCTCTGTCAGAGACCTGGAGTCTCTGTGGACCCGAATCCCAAGCCTCAGAGAGAGTTTCCATCCTCGAGTCTTCCTCCTTCTTGCCTGTGCTTCCCTCCGCTTGCCCTCTTCTCTTCTTCTCGGTCAGGGTTGTCGTTCGCCGGCTTCTTCATTCTTCCGCTTTGTCTCTGTCAGTTGGCGCCGCGAAAAGATGGCTCCCCATCGCCTCCTCGCCGGAGGCGAAGTTTGTGGCTACCTCAAACAGCTCGCTGCGGTGAGGGCATCTTCCGACCCGCCCGTGAACCAGCCTTGCAGTGCTCGCCCCTGGCCGAGGAACGCGCTGATAATGGCGGTGTCGGCCACGTTGGCAGCCTCGGTGCACTTCTTGGAGAAGCGGCGATGAAGTCGCTGGCGACTGCCGCCTCGCGGCAGCCACGGAGATCCTGTGAGTTCCTGTGGCGCACGATGTGCCCCGGAAGTTTTCCTCTACGAAGACCTTTGATCAAAGCGGCCTGGCCAAAGATCGTAGCGCGGGAAGGTGCTCCAGCCAAAGCCCGAGCGGCCGCCCAAGTGAAGCGGGAAGGTTGGCGGGATGATGAGCTTTGTCAGCCGGCCCCGCCCCGCCCGCTTGGCAGCAGGCGGTAATCGCAGCCAAACCCCGGGTTCGCCTCACCCGAGTATTTGGTGAGGTTGGCGGGTCGGGCGGAACCGAGTGGGGAATCGTGGGCTGCGGGATTTTCCCTAGCATGGCGCGAGGCTCCGAGGGGTCCGCGGCTGCCGCGGGTCTTCGCCGTGCTGCCGCCCAGCCGCCTCAGCGCCGGGTGGTCACGCTCGCTCAGCGCTCTTGCTTCCCTCACGATGTTGCGCGCTGCCGCCATTGAGGCTGCCGCGTTGTCCCCCGGACGCGGCCATGGCGGGGTCTTCGCGAGGATTCTGTGGACTGGAGGCCTCGCCTCCTCCCTGGGACGCCTGCTGGCTCGCTCTGAACACGACGGCGCTGAGGTGCTGAGTTTCCTCGGCCTCGGCTGACCGCGGGGCGATCTCGATGTAGTCCTCGCATCTCGGCCGCGACGCGCGTCCTCCGGTGGAGGGCTCCGGCATGTGCTCGGAGAAGCTACTTTAGCCGCTGGGGCGGCGAGCATTCTCGCTCGCTGCCGGAAGACTGGGAGGCCGCCGCCTTTGTCGCTGCTGACGCATCCTTTCGTGGACGCCGCTGGCGCGCCGCTGGGCTCGGGGTTGAGCGCTGGGCGCTGGTTGCCTTGCTCGAAGCTGCCTATCTCTCTGGCCGTAGCGGAAGACGCCGTGGGTCGAAGCTTGGCCCCGAGGTCGCGAATCTGCTCCCATGGTGTGTTTGGCGCTGCTCGCGAGGCGTGGCCGCTGGATCCTTCCGCCTTGAGCGGCCGCGAGCGCGGGGTCCGCCGCTTCTGACCCGTGGACGGAAGCACTCTCGGATCCACCTGGTTGCATCCACCGGGCGGCCGGGCAAGCAGTTTCCAGGGTCGCTGCCTTAGCCACCGTTGCCGCCGTTGTTGCCATCGGCGCGAGGTCCCTAATTCTCCACGTGGAAGCACTCGCGAAGTCGGGTCGTATATGTCGTCCGGGGAGTCGGAGTCGGGTAGCCGGGCTTAAGGCGTCCCGATGAACCCCTCGGCTCTGCATCCTCGGTGTAGCGCCGGACGGTGGTGTAGCACGCACGGGAGTAGCGGCCGGCCGCTCCTCCCGCCTCGATCGTACTCCTCGTAGGCATGGATGATTGCCGGGATAAACCATGCCGGGGTGCTCCGAGGAGCGCCATGACGGCGGTGGACGCCTCCTCCGGCTCCCTATGGCCGTGCGGAGACCAACGCGTGTACGTGGCGCTAGCTGGGCCATGCCAAACGGCTAGCGTGGTGGCGACTTTGCTGGCCGAAGGCCCCCACGGCGGGTGTCGCCCAGCCTGCAGGCCGCAAGATCTTCCCCGCAGCACGCCAAGCCGTAGTGCGGCCCATCGAGCGGGCGGGAGCGAGCGCCGAGCCCTCCCGCGCCGGCCGGTGTTGGGTCCGCCGGGCGCTGCCGGGAGGTCCCCGAGCTCCCGGGAGTGAGCTCCATGTCATACTCGACTCAGGGCCGACATCGAACTCAAGCTCACCGAACCGGATCAGGTCCCCGTGCTCCAGGGCGGCCGGGTGGAAGAGAGTCGGGGCCGAGAGGCCGCCCGAAGTGCTCGCCACGCCTCGCCGCCATCCCGAGGTTTTGGCGGAAAGGAGGCGAACACGCACGATCCCCCTACCTCGGGCGCGCCAACTGTCAGGTGCTGGAATTGGTGGCTCTAGCACCAACGAGTGAATTTGTGTGCGTATTCCTAACCTCGATGGTGCAAGATGAACACAAGGATTTATAATCGGGCCTGGGCAAGAGAAGACCCCGGCCCAAATGGGGGGGAAGTTCTTGTATTATCCCCGCACCGAAGTGTTCGTAGGTAGGGTGTACAGCGTGAGAGGACGGGGTCCCAAGTCTCGTGGTGATTGAGCGGTGCCAATATCGGGCTCCTCGTGTGTGCTGCTGTTTGCCGGGCCCCTCGCCTCTTCCCTTTTTATAGCCGCAAGGGGTAGGCGGTGGCCTTACAAGAGGTGATCGTGTCGTGGTCGGGAAAGTCAGAGCTCCGCCCTCCCCTCATCCGAGGCTCCTACAGGCGCATCGCCCTGACGTGACGAGGCAAAGGCGCGACGCCGCCTTTGCCCCCGTTGTCCGTATCAATGACGGACGCCCCGCGTTGGAGTTGGTGAAGTGCGCCGGAGGGGGCGCCAGAGCCCCCGTAGCTTTGACCTGCCTCGAGTCCGAGGCCCGGGGCTCCTGGTGCCGCCGCCGCACGAGGAGTGGGTGGAATACCAAGGACGATCGCCGGCCAGAAGTTGGGTTGCCCATCCTGTGTTCGGCTCACGGGTGGACTGCCGGGTTGACTGGAATGGGCCCCGCCCACTCCCCGCACGAGGGGTGACGCCGGGCCGGGCGTGGCTTTGGCGTAGTAGGCAGCCCCGGAGTTCCGCGATGGGACCCGACGGAGGGGTTTGGCAGTGGGGTGCCCCACCGCGGGCGCGCGGCTTCCATCGCGGAGACCGCGTAGGGCATGACGCCGGCGTGGCCGGGATAAAAGGGAGCTTCTTACCCCTCGGCCGTGGCACATGAGCGCCCCTGGCCGGGCGGCGGGGTGGGATATGCGCTGCCAAGCAAATCGGGTGGTAATGCCTTTGACTCTCGGGTGACGCTGGCCCCGCCCGAGGCCTGGTTGCCGTGGCCTCCTGGGACGTGAAGTCTGGAGGCTCATCCCGAGGGCCCCGCCCGCTTGGGGGCTCGGGCGGGCGTGAGAATGGGTACTGGCCCGCAGGCCCTCGCTACTGGGCTCTCTGGGCAGGCGAGAATTGGCCCTCCGCCCGAGCCTTTAGCGGGGTGAGCCTCGGATGGGCCGTAGGGAGGTACATTTGCTCGTGTGCCGGAGCCGCGGGCCTAGGTAGGACAGCTGGGAGGCCTACCGGGCCAAAAGTTTGGCGCTTTGTTGGGCTTCTCCCTAGCCCTTTATTTTGGTCGACACTTCGACACTCGAC
>JADLZL010001032.1:0-56525 GCA_015844335.1 Chrysopogon serrulatus
CCATGGAACTGGAAGTATCGCATGCCTGCTAACTTCGTTTTTCCGAAGCAAGAGGAATAATAAAATATCTGCTAGTATTCGCAAAATGAAAAGAAAATATCTGCTAGCTAGCTTCTCCT
Source organism: Chrysopogon serrulatus (assembly GCA_015844335.1). Taxonomy (NCBI): domain Eukaryota; kingdom Viridiplantae; phylum Streptophyta; class Magnoliopsida; order Poales; family Poaceae; genus Chrysopogon; species Chrysopogon serrulatus. The sequence goes on from JADLZL010001032.1 coordinate 120, forward strand.
CCCGTACGTTCTCCTTGTCAACTAGGAGCGGTACGGTGCAGTACTACCGCAGTCCAGTTTTGCCGTTAGCTACCGGTTTCGCCCGACAGACAGATGATACAGCTCAATCAAGATTCATGCTTTGTAGAGAGAGGGAAGTGCGAAAGCAAATTCAATGGTTGAGATAGCCAGTGTGCGGCCACACGGGCTCGTGCCTTGTGGGCCTGCGGCAAATCTTTCTGAAACAGAAACGCCAGCGCCATTGATTCGGTCCCCCGTCACGGCTTGAGGGCTGAGGCTGAAGCTGAAAGAAACCTCACGTCATCACCTCACGATGTCCCCACCAACCTTGGCACGTCCGTCCGCCCGCAGCAGCAGCACCGTCATGATTCATGAATTTCATTGATCCCGTGTACAGTATTCCCGTAGCGGACTAGCAGGTATAGTAGCCGCTGCCACCCCAGCCGTGTATTCCCGGCCGGGACCCCGCGCGTCGGCGTCGCCGCCGTACGTCTCGCGACCGCTTGACGGCTAGACACCAAGCAAAATTAATCTCCGCCTGCGGCTCACGTTGGCTCGATCAGTCCGTTCGTACGTGCATGCTGCGGCCTACGACATCGGCGAGCAGCCGAGCACCCTCGATTTCTATTCTATGCGATCCGGGCTGGAGGCCAGCCGGCGTCGCGTACGTACGTACGTATCCCTGGGCTCCTGGCCAGAGACGACGTGCCGGTTGAGCCAGCCATACGTACAGGCGGCCCCTTATCCTCCTGCGCCTATATAACTCGATGCTACTGTAGTTGCTATTGCGCTGGACGTAGCTGGCTCCACGTACCACTTATTATGAGTCAGAAGATCGAGGCACGCAGTAACAAACACGTGGAAGCTGTCGTCGTAGTTTTACGTGCTCCCCCGTCCCGTCCCGTGCGCCGGCCATGGCACGCAGACGCAGCGCCTTGCCATTATTTCTTCTAGCGCTCTCGTGCTGGTCGTGGTTTGGCGCCGTCACGGCGCGGCCGACCCCGAGCACCACCACCACAGCAGCCGCCGCCGCCTCCGGCGGCTTCATCAGGTCGTGGTGCGCGGGGACGGACAACCCGGCGCTGTGCAACGCGACGCTGGCCCCGTACGCGGCGGAGGTCGGGGCCAGCCCGGCGCGCCTGTCGCTGGCCGCGCTGACGGCCACGCTCGACGGCGCGCGGAACGCCGCAGCCGCGATGAAGGCGATGGCGGCGAAGGCGGGCACGAGCAGCAGCAGCCACCACCACCTTTTGCCCGTGGCGGCGGCGGCGGCGGACTGCGTGGGCATGCTCCAGGACGCCGTGGACCTGCTGCAGCAGTCGGTGGAGGCCATGGAGCTCCTCGTCGGGAAGGTGCCGAAGCCGAGCGTCGTCAGCGGGCAGGGCGGGAGCAGAAGCAGCAGCAGGAGCGTGAGGTTCCAGGTGAACAGCGTGCAGACGTGGGCGAGCGCCGCGCTGACGAACGACGACATGTGCGTGGAGGGGTTCAAGGGCCAGGCCTCCGCCGTGAGGGAGGCCGTGCGCAGGAACGTCGCCGGCGTCATGCATCTCACGGCCATCGCGCTCGCCATCGTCAACGCCATGGCCAAGCAAATATCGTAGCGTAGCGTACGGCTGGTGGAGTCATGCACGTGTTAACGCGTGTATAGCATGCATGTCGAAGCCTTGTGTACGTGTGTGCACGAACATATATACGTCTCTGTGTGTGATCTCAGGGGGTTGGTTGTCTGAGGACTGAATCACATCTGATTTGTTTAGAGCCGCAGTGGAAGAATCACGGATTGGTTGTCATGTACTGCACCCGTGTTCGTGTTCGTGTTCGGACAGTGCAATGGAAGAATCATGATTTGTTGTCATGCTCATGCGTTACGTTGTTCTTCATTTTTTTAAGTGCTGATGCCACGAGCAGACGACCGTGTCAAATGAGATTGTGTACTAAAGTTGAGATTGGAGTACTTTTAATATCAGCAACTGGTATATATGTTCAGGAGACCCGTTTCTACCACTCAGATCAAAAGGAATACACTCTGCTGTCATTAAATTGATGATGAAAGACAAGCAGTGGATGCCATTTTTACACACTGCGATGATGAAATACACTGTTATCGGCCAGGCGTTCGTCAGTACCAACAGAGTGTCAGGAGATCCAGATAGATTTTTTCCCTCCAGGGCGAAACCGACATTCCATTCGATCGCAGATTCACGAGGCTTGAAAACGGGAAATGGAGAGTAGCTACAGGTCATATTCAGCAGACACGATAGCCAAAGACATCGACGGAATTATTGGCATTCTTTTGTGGCTGTAGGCATGGGCCATCGATAGTTTGCACTCTGCAGGTGACACTGGATGGTTATCTTGGGCTTTCAGCGAGATGCAGTCGCACCGAACATGAAAAACAGAACAGCCACAGTGTCCACGTATATGCATCGCATACGACTATTGCTTAAATTTAAAAGAAATAATTGGAAATAAAACCATAATTCTCTTGTTTGTTGGAAGAACAGGTCCCAGTTGCCGAGATTTTAATTCAGCACATGAGGGAACTACCCCGAGTAGCAACTTCTAGCGCAACAGAAACATGGACACAAGCATGGAAATGAAATTACCAACACATGCTCCATTAGCCTTTAGCTTGCAAAGCGCGTCAGCCGCTACGAATTTTCCATGTCCAGCAAAAGCGAAGACGAAGAAGTAAAAAAAAAAAAAGGAACAAAAAAGGAAACAAATAACCCATGATTGCTGAAAAAGTTGTACACCAGTTGCCGCTTCATTACGAGACTATTGCATTTGGCTAATACTACTTAACTCCAAATTTGTATCCTTTCTAAGGGGAACAAAGCTAAAATGCATTCATGAAGCTCTCTTGGGAGGAGACATATTCTGCAGGAGTCTGGTAGTTGTAGCTATGACCACCAATTGTAGCAGGATACCTAACACGAGGAATGCAGACCACAAAAGTTAGTAACAAATACTTTGTAACTTAAAAGAGATTCAGCTATAACTTACCAAGAGCAACACGAACAGCATCAAGCATTTCATAGCTTGTGATAGCCTCTGTGTTTTGCTTCATAACCTAGGAAACAAACAAATGCAAATAGCTGATGATACTCATACTCCCACAATGCTTGTTCTTCATAGAGCAAAAGACTAATGCATACAACCCAGGAGGACCAGAAGCAAAAGAAAACAAAATTGTAGCCTCAAATTGACTCAGTCTTAAGATTAATTCGAGTTTATCTAACACTAGAATACTGGCACAAACATGATAGGTATAATGGTATCATGTTATACCTGTCAACTACTTCAGCCATGTAGGCATGACAATGAAAGGGAATGATCTTTCGCATCGATCAAGATAATATCATCTGTCCTTTTTCCTTGATCTATCTACAGATATTTTTCTTCTGCCGCACTTGTCAAATCTAATGTGATGCTGATGCTCTATCCTTACTCAATGTGGAGAATCCAGCTTCCTCATAGCTGGTTTATCCTAAAGATGAAGTTGGCCTCAATTTGTCAGCCTTATATATCTGGTGACATAGTTTTGGTAACATGGACTCACCACCAATGCATTCAGTATAAGAGGTACTTTTGCCTTCGTTTTTGTGCTGATTTGATACCCCGAACCATTTTTTTTTTTTTTTTGTTGGTGAGCGTTATGCCAACAAAATGAAGCCACTTAATGCTAGATTAGTTTATTCAGCAGTATCATAAAGCCAGATCCACAATTGAATGGAGTCATGGACAATTCTTACATTTACATCTAACTTGAAAACAAACATGCTAGATAGTCCTGGGCACCCCACGTTTAAGAAGATTCACATCAAGCAAAGCCCATGTTGCATTGAACTTAGTATCAAACACTACCCATGCAGGCTGAAGGTTATTACTTTGATACTTTTGTGTCTCATTCTTGCAAATGTATGTACTTGTCCCCAGGTGGGACTTCAGGTTGGGGTTATCTACTTCTAAAGGTTCTATGGAAGGGTAACATTTGCAAAATTTCTACTGCATGTTTGGTTAGTTCACAATTGCACTACCCAATGCCCATCTTGACTCTTGAGAATGAGAACAATTCTGGTAAGTCGTTACTAACTCCATTGGCAGGTCTAAAGTAAGCACAATAAGACTATAAATGCCGCTTAAGCTGCAATCTAAATGTTAATGAAAGCTGTTTCATTTAAAAATGAAGAAGGCTGAGCTCATGCTTTTAATTGGATAGCATCGAGGCAGAAAAATAATAAACTTGCAAGATATACATCTCCATGCTCATCACTTGAAAAACAGCAAGATACTGAATTTCGTAACCCAAACCTTCAAGAACAACTCTGACCGGATAATACACGTCACAGAGAATGCAACTGCAATTGATGACAAGCTTGTGTAAAGCCGAAGCAGCACTGCCATAGTCCGCCTTCGCCCTGTAAATAACCAATTAACAACATCAGCTAAAATACAAACAATAAACTAACAAAGGCTGATTGATATGACATTGGAAAAAGGGTATCCTTTGTGAAAAACCTGAATGGAGGTGCTATTTCTTTAAAAGCCACATGCCAAAGGCATCTAGAGAAAATTTGAAGCTTATCTGTGGAGATTGATACAATTTAATGGTTGGTTTGGAAGGCCCATAGTGAGGTGGGCTTTAAAGACTACCAGTTGATCCTAATAGAATGATATCCACTTTTACAGGAAAAGAAAAAAAGAATGGTGTCAACAAAGAGAGCAAGATGATAGTATACCAGTTTGCTTGTTCTGGCAAACTGCAGCAGAAATGCTCAATCCATGGCAGGAGTATTGAAAAACGCCCTCTCCTATCTTACTAATCAGGAACCAAGAAGCCAAACAACGAATAATTGACAGCTAACGTAGAATTTCCTATTTCACTGCCCATGACATTCTAGTTGACACCTTTCTTTTTATCAGCCAAGGATCCTTTTACTGAAATTAAGACTTGAAAAAGTTGTAAGCTCCTATTGCAGTTTTCTTTTCTCGACTCGAGGCTCAATATCTAGGTCGATCTAGTTCTTTTTCAGTGAAAAAAAGGAAGTATAGAACTAGCAGAACTGAGGTTAACACAGCAATATCACCTAATTCCCCCACCACTATAGCCAGGAATCCCGCGGTCACGGACAGCACGGCGAACTTGTTCACCACCGCCCCCTTGGACAACGACAGCAACAGAAGCGCGCCTCCGGCCACCAGGTGCAGCGCCTGTAGGAGCAAACCACCACGAACACTCATCAGATCAACAACCGCCAAGCAAGAGATGGAGTGAGTCAGCTTGCCGTCACCTGTACGAGGATGAGGCGCGCGAGGCGGGATCTGCCCTCGGCGACCCTCTGGTACCCTGCAAAATTACGAGGTTATGGGAGAGGCGTTGGAAGCGAGGCTTTGGGGGTCTGAGCGGTGGATGCTTACGGGATGCGACGACCATGCGGTAGGAGAAGTCTGAGCCGTCAGTGCCCGACGGCCGGCCGGAGGCGCCGCGCCGCTGCATCGCCGGGTCCGACGGTGAGGAGGCTGCTTCGTCAAGGGGAGAGAGAGTTCGCAGAAGGGCCGAGGGTGGCGCCCTAGTCTTCGTGTCAAGGCGAATACAGAAAGACGCCTTCTGACTGCAAACACGGAAACTGGGAACACGAGCAGAAGACACTCGAACGCACAGTAGCGCAGCCGCGCACACCACCAGTCGCTCCAGGACAACCACCCCGAGCTCCGGCTATGGAGGAAACCGGCGCCGCCGCCGCTGCTTGGGCATCTAATGCCGCCACGCCCGCCCCGTCCGAGCCCACAGGATCCCCTGCTGATGCCGAAACCTCTGCTGATCCTACCGCCGCCGGTGACGATGAGCACGACTCCAAGGAGGTCGTCCTGCGCAGGTACTTCCTCCAGGAGTGGGAGCTGGTCTCCGCGATCCTCCGCCGTATCGTCGACGGCGGTGGCGTTGCCGAATCCGCCGATGTCCATAGGATCCGCTCTATCGTAAGCACTCTTTTTCTCTCCCTATTTCCATTCCAAATGCTCCCTGCCCCTGAACCTTAGATCTCTGAGAGAAGAGCTTGTAGCTCTGAGAGCAACATTGACTTCTGTTTGGTTATTTTAAAGGATATAATCTGCTTTAGCGTCTGCTTTAAAAATGCATAACAGCCAAATTGGAAGAGATCATGTACAATTTATTGCAACCTTTTAGTCGTCTAGGAGGCAGTTTAAACTGTTTGGTTGAGGTTAATCTGTGAATGAATATTTTATTGCTAATATAGGATAACAAAAGCTGAGTTGAGATACAAATGACTTGCGTAAATCAATCCTAGGTCCTAGAATGATATGTTATTTAGGAATTACATTCTGCTTTCCTTGGTAAAGAAAATGGTTCTGAGAGAGAGTTATGACTAATGGTATATTACCACCTCATAGATAAAGCCAAGAGCGAAAGGTCCATATGATGTGGAAACTATTAGCATTAGCATTAGGAAAACAACTGATAAATTTGAATACCACCCAGACATCCTATTTCTGACTCGAAGTGTAAAGATTTATACTCCCTCTGTTCCAAATGTAAGATGTTTTAAGTTTTTCCAAGTCAAACATCTTAAAGTTTGATTAAATTTATAGAAATAGAAAAACTTAGAAACTGTCCAACACCAAGCAAATATATTATAAAAAAACAATGCTGGATTTATTGAAACTAATTTGCTTTTGTAGATGTTGCTACGTTTTTTTCTATAAACTTTGTCAAACTTGAAGATGTTTGACTTAGGACAAAACCAAAACACCTTACATTTTGGAATGGAGGGATTACTTTACCTTCTTTGGTTCACAGATGAATGACATATTAGACATCAACATGATCTCCTCAGTGCAACTTTGGCCTCTACTTTCAACAATATTATGTTTGTAAAACACAGTAAATTATGAAAGCACTTTTAAGAAAAATCTGTGTGTACCATTTTCATATATCCAGTGTTAATATTTGTACAGCATCAATCTTTGCACTGACTTTTTTAAGTGAACGATTGAAATGACTTTATGCCAAACTATCATGCTTAAGCTTACATGATATGTTTTATCTTTTCTGTTGAGCAATAGATGGACAAATATCAAGAAGAGGGTCAACTACTAGAGCCATACCTGGAGAACATTGTCTCACCACTTATGTTGTTGGTTCGGTCAAAGACAATGGAACTTGGTGCTGGTACTGATGAACTCCTTGACATTATCAAGCCTCTGTGTATCATCATCTACACCCTTGTCACAGTGTGCGGGTACAAAAGTGTCATCAGATTCTTCCCTCACCAGGTTTCAGATCTTGAGCTCGCAGTTGCTCTCCTTGAGAAGTGTCATACAATGAGTTCGGTGACTGCTCTTAGGCAAGAGAGCACAGGAGAAATGGAGACTAAATGTGTTGTTCTATTGTGGCTTTATATACTGGTCCTGATCCCATTTGATATATCCACTGTGGATACAAGCATTGCTACTGCTGGTAACGTGGATGGGCCTGAGGTTGTTCCACTGGTGACAAGAATATTGGACATCTGTAAGGATTATCTCTCCAGTTCTGGTCCAATGAGAAGGATGTCAGGATTATTGCTTGCAAGGCTCTTGACTCGTCCTGACATGGCAAAGGCTTTCAGCAGGTGATTCTTACAATTATTTTTGTAGATCTCACATTCATTTATGTTTAAAATGGCTTTAGTAACTTGTACCTTCAAAGGCATCCTATCACTTAGGATTACCATTATTACTAAAACAAAGATTTATCATTTTTTGAATTATTGAACATCAATATTACACACTTTGACCATTTCATTGTACTTCTATTCAATGTTGCATTGGGCAATGTTTTGAGTTCTCCTGCTTCTCTTTATTTCAGTTTTGTGGACTGGACACACAAGATGTTATTGTCTGTAACAGATGACTTTGTCGATCAATTTAGATCCATCGGTATAGTGGAAGCTTTAGCATCAATATTTAAGGTTTGTATGTGTCTTATAATATTTTCAATAATTAAATATTCTCTACATGTCGTGAGCATATCTTTTCCTTCAGACCTGAAGTTTTTCTATTTCATTTTTAATTGGAGGTTTTTTACGCACATGATTATTTTTTGTGGTTGTCAACAGGGAATGGATGTGAGCATCTGCTTTCACAATTAAATACCATTAATTTAGTTTAATGTCTTCCTTTTGGTTCCTCTTGTTGCAGATTGGTAACCGTAGAACACTTCATGATTCTGTTTCTGGAACTTGGAGTGATTGTTCAGTTGTGATGAAAACTAATGTCTCAGCCAGGAGTCCACTTCTTAGAAAATTCCTGGTGAAACTGGCCCAGAGAGTTGCTCTCATTAGCTTGCCTCCACGTTCGCCATCATGGCGGTATAAGGTTTTCAATCTCTTATTGTTGTTATAAATAGATCTCAGTATTTCACAATCATGGCTCATATTTTGACTTGAAAAGGAAAAACCCAACCCTATGGTGTTTAAAATTTTTGTTCTTTCTAACATGGCGCACACAGAGCGCCTGGATTGTTTGTACATGCTTGTGTCCTTGTAGAGTAGTAGGACTTTTGGTATGAGGTAAAAGTGGTTTATTGTTGCAGATGCTGATACTTTTGTTTCATTACATAGTTCTTCTAAAATTTAATATGACATCTGACTGACATGTTCTTGCAGTCTGATTATATTGTATGCACCATGTAGACATCCAAATCATATCAAGATCATGGAGAACTGTTCAACAAATTTATATATGCGAGCCATCCATAGAGTATCAGTTCTGAAGAGCTTCTGCACTATGCGGGAGCTCCAATGCCTGATCTGTTAAGGAAACATTCATAGCTGGATTACTTAGAGTACAAAACTGCTCATAGGGATCTGCTGACTCTGAACAGCAAAGTTTTCTCATGGAAGGTGCCTTGATTAAGCATTTTCAATACAAAGTGCTAATTCTTAATTTCTTATTGGGATTAATAGTGGGAATTGTTTACAATATGTCAGAAGTCAATTTTGGGTGAACTTTTCTCGCATAGAAATGCTTCAATGTGTTAATATTTTTGTATTCATTTCTGGAAGGAAGTTCATACATATTCTGGATTCTACATTGGAGAATACAGTACTCTCAGTATTTGAATCTGGTGAGAATTAAACAAATGCCAAGAAATTGTCTTGGTGAATTGGCATAAACATGTAAAGGTATCAGCTAGGTGGCAGTAAACTACTTAGCTTCATCCAGTGCTCATCGTGCACTTTGTTAGACTGTTCGTGTGAGCTCCACAGACGACTAACAAAAGAACGAATGAATCACTAATTTGTGTCATGTTTTACATTTTCTCTTATGAGTATGTTTTCATATTTTGATTTGTTTCTTCAGTCTAGTATTCTAGCTTTGTAGCTTGTAAGGGGATATTTCTACCACAGGGCTCACTGTTTTAACCTGATGCAGTCAGTTAGCAGTTCGCTGGGTGCAAACCTTTCAAGTTATACAGCTGGAGAAGTGTATTCAAGTGGATCAAGAGAACAAGTTAATATTGATCAGATAGGCATGTTTTTGGAAGAAGATATGGATGTTCCAGAAATAGTAGAAGAGATTATTGATTTGCTATTGACCGGTTTGAGGGATTCGGTATGTTCCTATCCAGATATTATGCTGTAAAGTGTTGATTTTATTCTCCAGAATATGGTAGTAATATTTACCCACTTATATGACCTCTTATATTGTACCCCATTTTGTTGTGTTCTTTCTCTTTGCTTGTTGGCTAATATCCTCTTTTCCCCACAAGGACCTTCACCTGCCAGTCTACCTTCCCTGCATTTCATATCTTAACAAATACTAAACCCATTCCAAATTATAAGATGTTTTGGATTTTCTAGATACATTGCTTTTACTATGTATCTAGACAGTGTGTATCTATGTGCATAGCAAATGCAATGTATCTAGAAAAGCCAAAACATCTTATAATTTGGAACTGAGGGAGTACATAAAATTGGCCAACAAAAAAAAAGCACACAACCTTTTATTGTTTAAATTTCTAGAATTATCCTGACAATACAACTGAACTGTAAATCCATTAATCAATTCTTGGTTTGATTTCTTAGAATCGAATTGGTGAAACTTTTCTGTGTGGATTCCTGTATGCTCCTATAATTTGTGAACAGCGTTGCTTCATACAATCAACACAACTGCCTCCCACTCGAAGGACATAAATGCAGGAGCAATGGTGGTATCTGAAATGAAATAAGTTCTCCTAACTGTGTGTATGAGAAACTATGTACACAATTTGAAGTCATGATTCACTGCTTCATGTACTTCCTTAGGAAAACAGTAGGGAGTCTGGTCTATGTACTTGCTATTATGATTTTTTGCATATTAAATACCAAAGTATCATTGGATCATAAAATGCAATTACTAGCATTTGTCATCCCAGATGAAGTTGTACTAAGGGAATAAGTTTTTAGTTATTCATCTTTCCCATTTAGCCTCAAATACTGCTGTTTTTGAAATGCGAATGCTCTTTGATTTTGTGTCAGGATACAATTGTAAGGTGGTCTGCTGCCAAAGGAATTGGTAGGATAACTGCACGTTTAACACCTGCATTGTCGGAAGAAGTTCTATCATCAATCTTGCAACTTTTTTCTCCTGGGGAGGTCTGTGTATAACTTATGGACTTTGCAACATCCTTTGATTGTTTATAGATATATCTCAGTTTATCTTAAGCTTGGCGAACTGCTAGTTTGCTCAACTCTGTATCACTAATGCAATAACTTATGCCTTTTGAACTCTGAAGGGTGATGGCTCCTGGCATGGAGGCTGTTTAGCCTTGGCTGAACTTGCTCGGAGAGGGTTATTGTTGCCTTCTAGCTTTCCTGATGTTGTTCCTGTTATAATAAAGGTGCATAAGTAGCATAATAGTATCAAACGATGTCCTTTCCTTTATTTCTTTTTGCAATGTTTGCTTAAGAAAACATAATATTTCTGAATAGTTAGCTCATGAATTGTTTCCATGGCGTTGATTTCAATCTGCCGCATATCTAATGTGGTCATACCTATATTGGATAACACATTCTAAGACAGTTAAGTATTTATGATTAGTGCTTGTTCAGTAAGATAAGTTTACTGACTCTCTCTCAATTGATTTCATGACGCAGGCTTTACACTATGATGTACGAAGAGGCCCACATAGCATTGGGTCACATGTAAGAGATGCAGCAGCGTATGTATGTTGGGCATTTGGTCGAGCTTATACCAATTATGATATGAAGGCTGTGTTGGAACAACTTGCTCCCCACCTTCTAACAGTTGCTTGTTATGATCGAGAGGCAAGCTTATTTCTGATTTACTTTTGTTACACCCAGATGTTTGTACTTCTGATGCCATACTATTTTGACTACATTATTTGTCTTACTGATCCTTATTGTCTATGCGATGTAGGTCAATTGTAGAAGAGCTGCTTCTGCTGCCTTTCAAGAGAATGTTGGAAGACAGGGAACTTTTCCACATGGCATTGATATTGTGAATACAACAGATTACTTTGCACTGGCTTCCCGGTCAAACTCTTATCTGAATGTTGCTGTTTCTGTTGCTCGGTACAAGGAGTATCTTTATCCCTTTGCAGATGAGCTACTTTGCAATAAAATAACTCACTGGGTACGTAGTTCTATGCAGTTGTTTATGGTTTGAATGAGATTGCATTTTTAGCGTTTTCAGTTTCCATAATTTTTGCCTGTGCCGCACTTCTCGAGTTCTGCACTCCTTACCTGGAACTGGTAGCTGGCTTGGGAAACTGAAGTTAAAATCATTAGCAATGTAATTCCTGTAGTGATACTTTCTTCTGTATATTATTGCTGCAGCAATTAAACTACTTATTTTTTTCTTTTGTCTTATAATGCCAATTTTGTACTGCCTTTCATCAAACTTTAGCTTACATTTTTAAGTTTTCTCCCCACTTCTTTCACTTGTGCAGTGCTTTAATATGTACTAATTCTGTTCTCGAAGGAGTGTTGCTTTCATGACAATTAATCTCTTGGGGCATTGTTTTTTCGTAAATTTAACACAGGAGATGGGACTTGCTATGTTTCAGTACATTGTTTAGGCTGACTTCTCTTCCTTTCTAGGAGAAAAGCTTAAGAGAGCTGGCAGCTCAGGCCCTTTCTTTGCTTGTACAATATGATATGGATTATTTTGGTGGACATGCCCTTGAAAAGTTAGTTCCGTGCACTCTTTCATCGGACTTGTGTACTCGACATGGAGCCACTTTAGCTGCTGGCGAGGTTGCTTTAAAGTTGTACCAGCTTGGTTTTACCTTTACTACAGGTAAATGGTGGAATTGTCATGCATATTATTCCTTAAACTTGTTTTATACTTATCATTTTAACGTTTTGAGCTGCTTACTTCAAAAGTGACCTTGCATCTTTCTCTTTATTTTGTAGACATGCAGAAAGCTTTGTCAGGTATTGTTCCTGCAATAGAAAAGGCGCGTCTTTATCGGGGCAAAGGAGGAGAGATCATGCGCTCCGCTGTTTCTCGATTCATTTCATGCATTTCTATAGCTGGGATATCCTTGAATGAAAAGATAAAGAAAAGTTTGTTGGAAACCCTTAATGAGAATTTGAGGCATCCCAATTCTCAAATACAGGTGAAACTTTACTTGTTTTTCAATGTACATTCAATCAGAGAGTGCCCCCAGTACTATCATCTTACTCGTTGTTCCTCATTCGATATGTCACCAATCCCCTTTTTGTTTGTGTACCTGTACTTTCCAGATACTGTACTATTATGATACTAGCCATCTATGTTTCTAGACTGAATATTTTCTTTCTTTTCACAATTTGTCCAGTGTGCTGCTGTTGAGGCATTAAAGCATTTTATTCCAACATACCTGGTATCTTCTGGTGAAAAGATTGCAAGTGATATTGTTTCAAAATATGTGGCACTTCTAGATGACCCAAATGTGGCTGCAAGACGAGGAGCTGCACTGGCCCTTGGAATATTACCATACAAATTCTTGATGTTGAAATGGATGCCTGTCATGAGTAAACTCTGTAGCTCATGCACGATTGAGGTAATGGAATTACCTATTAAAAGAAAGATAAAGCATAGGATGTTGCTGTTAGAATGGCATTGTCCTAGCCATTACTGGCCTTCCTATCTCAGTCATTACTGGTCCTAATAGCAGATCATATCATCATGTAGTTTTATAGGCTGTATTAATTGTTAGAAATTAGATGCAGCAACTCAGTGGGATGCGGTATTTTTTCGAACTCTCTCTTTATTATAGCTTCTCACATACACATACAAATACAGCTGTTGCTAATCTGAAGCTAGCAACCTTTCACCATCTAAATGGACTAGCTTAGCTTTACAAAGGAAGTGGCCATGTCCTTATATAGGCATGGCAAACTTTCATAAAGATGACGAATTGTTTTACCACTTACAATACAAAAACTAGCTAATGATCAAATTCTTTTTTACTACTACTTCCTCTTGCTAAACTACATGAACATTGAAGTAGGTTTTAGTAGTATCTAGCTCCTCTTAATTAGCAAAAAAACTCAATTTGCTTTTGACTTGCTTTGCTAGAAACTTCAAGAATCAACTAATGTCATCCATTGCAATTTTGATCTTTATCTCAAGAAAATAAATTAACTCCAACATTCTCCCCTTAATTTGTTTTCTTGAGATATCTTCTCCATCTCTATTGAGGCTGCTGCTATAATCTGAATTCTCACTTGAGCGAGCTAGTTTGCTTTTCTCTTGCACACCCTGTTTTAACACTGCAGCATTCATTTGTCTTCCCTTATCACGGGAATAACCATTTGAATCTGAGTCATGGATGCTTTCCTTGTACCTTTTAGGCTTCTATCATCAAACAGCCATCCTTGTTGCATTGCGGGGGGCAGCATCGAGCCACTGGAAGCGATGGCGTGAACTGGGCTTAGTATGAACAGCCCTCGTCATCTTGCCTCTTTATTGCCGTATCTTCCACAGCAGAGAGATTTATCTGCTCATGGATCTCCCCATGCTCTTGACATCCATTAGAGATAAGGGTAGTACCGGCAACTGCTTTTTTTCATAACTCAAGTCTGAACTGAAACTTGAATTGAAACCTGAAATAGGTCTATCTTGTTTGGGAGGAGAAACTTTCTCCTTGCCTTCCAGTGTTGCAACATTCTTCTTTATACTGTTGCTATTTCTAATTTGCAACTCAAGTTTGTAAAGCCTGTCTGGAGTTCTTCGAACCTTCATTAGTAGCTTTCCCCGAACATACAGCAAATCTCCATCTAAGACAATTCTGTTGCCTACCTCTGATAGCTGACCAAGACTAATTATATTACGGCACAACTTAGGTACATAATATACCTCATTTAGAAGCCAACTTTGTTCTTGTCATTTTGCACTGGAGCATAATAGAGCCCTTTCCCTTGATTTGTACCTCTGGTTCCATCACCGAACTTGACATGCCCTTTGATGCTTTCATCCAAGTTCTACAAAGTTTGAATGTTGACTTGTCATATGATTACTCGCACCATTCTAAAATACCACATATTGGACTCTAATGCTTACAGTGCATAATTTTCTTGCAAATCATCTTTTAGCACCAGTTTTCTACTTATTCTCTGCATAGGGAGTTCACATACTTCCATGGCAAGGAGTGTTGGCTCATCATCATCACTTCCTTTCTCCATGAAGTATGCCTTTGATCTTATCTTCTGAGATCTACAAAACCTTGCAATATGATATTTTTGTTGCATTTGTTGCAAGTTTTGTTTTCCAACACCTTTCCGTAGAATGATTGTCTTTTTTCACAAATATCACACCATAACTCTGAAATTTCTGTACCTCTTGTATCTTGATCTTCCTTCTCATTCTTTTTGCGGGCCTTTGCCACGGCAACGTCTGTCCCGCATCCGGGCTGCCCACTTTCCTCGGTCAGCAGCAGCTTGCCTTGAAGAAGATCTTCGGTTTGATGTCTCAACCTCATCATCGTCATCCACCGCCAAGATTCGGCCCATCAACCTCTTCAATTGAGAGGTCAGCTGTGTCCAGCAGGGTGTCTATTGCAATTGCCACTTGCTTTCTGCCTGGGTACAACACCAGCACTTCTCGAAATGCTGCTCAGTGATATCCTCACCGTAAAGGTTGAGGGAGCTCATCATCCCTGTTAGGCGGAGCGCAAAGTCATCAATTCGCTCGCCGTCATGGAATGACAGCTTATATTTTGAGCCTAAGTCGCTTTGCAATCATCTTGCGTGTAAATCCTAGCCGATGTGGATGGCCTTAATCGCCTCCCAAGCCTCCTTCGCTGTCTTCTTCACCGCTAGCGTGCGGATCATCTCCTGGGAGACTTTTTTTGTGTGGTTGTTTAGCCAATAGATCCTCCGTCCGTTAGCATCACCATTGATGTAATTTTTTCTAGCCTCCAACTTCACCTTCATAAGGAGGCTCAATCCTCATAGTTGCTGCGTGTCTGGTGCGGCTAATTCAGTTTTGTTTCATGATCTTAAATCTCTGTGCCTCCATGAGTCGCCCATCGCCTTTGGCTTTGGAACATTTTTTTTTTTCCAAAAATTATAGTGGTATGGTTGGACCAATATGCGGAGCTGAAGCCATGGATCACTAACACAGGCTCCGATACCAAATGTTAGAAATTAGATGCAGCAACTTGGGATGCAATTTTTTTAAAAAAACTCTCTCTTTATTATAGCTTCTCACATACACATACAAATACATTTCGAGACTAATCTGAAGCTAGCAACCTTTCACCATCTAAATGGACTTTTTAGCTTTACAAAGGAAGTGGCCATGTTTATATAGGCATGGCAAACCGTCATAAAGATGACGAATCAAACTTTACCACTTACACAATACAACTCATCGCTAGCTAATGATCAAATTCTATTTTACTACTACTTAACTTCTAAACTACATGAACATTCCAGTAGGTTTTAGTAGTATCTAGCTCCTCTTAATTAGCTTAAAAAAACTCAATTTTGACTTGCTTTGCTAGAAACTTCAAGAATCAACTAATGTCATCCATTAAGCAATTTTGATTTTTATCTCAAGAAAATAAATTAACTCCAACATTAATTAGGATAGATTAGAGGATATTAGAGTATTTTCTTTATTCTTTCCTTGCATCATGTACACTCACTGTTGTATAAGTACAACCTACAGAAATAGAGAAATTATTCTGCCTATCTTCTTTCTGTTGCTGTTGTTTTAAGACTGGAAATAAAACTCTGGTGTGATATGTTTTGTAGGATAAGCCTGATGACCCTGATGCTGAAACACGTGTGAACTCTGTTAGGGGGCTAATTTCGGTTTGTGAAACACTAACAGCATCTTTTGATCAGAGCTCAAATGGTCGAGATTCTCTTTATGCATACATAAAAGATTATGTCATGCGAGCATTATTTAGAGCACTCGATGATTATGCTGTGGACAACAGAGGAGATGTGGGTTCTTGGGTACGTGAAGCAGCAATGGATGCACTAGAACGGTGCACTTTCATCCTCTGCAAGAGAGATATTGTTGCATTGGGAGCAGCATCAGCCACTGGCCACGAGTCTGAACTGGGTGATATGGAAGTAAATGCAAGTTGTACGGCACACCGGCTATTTGATTCTGGTATTGCACAGGATCTGGTAGCAGGCATTGCAAAACAAGCAGTTGAGAAAATAGATAAGATGAGAGAAATAGCTATCAAGACCCTGCAGAGAATTCTGTACCACCAGGAACACCTCGTCCCATTTATACCTCACAGGGAACTGCTGGAAGAAATTATTCCCAACAGCACAGATTTGGAGTGGGCGGTAAGTGATTGTGAGAACTCATGGAAGAAAATGAGATCTAGGTTTGGCACTGTTTATTATGACTAGTGAGAGTTACCTATCGTGCCAACTTTGATCTTGTCATGCTCATGGCCAGTATCTCACCAGATTAGTTCTCTGGCTCCAGAAACCATAGTCATGTTCAAAATGAAGTGCCAGGGGTTTGAATCTAAAATAATGGGATTTGATCTATAAGTACATCTATTTTCTTGAATATGATGCTGTTTTCTATGAACCTGTAGTTGCCTTTTGAAATATTGCCTTAATAATAATAATTTACAACACTGATTATCCTGTCACCAATCTGTGGATATTATTTAACTTGGTGGTGGTATTGTTGTGTCACATTTAACTGATTGACATTTTACCATTAGGTTCACGGTATCATATCCACGATTGGTGAAACTTCTTCAGGTCAGCTACTATAGCAAGTCTGTGCTCTCAGGGCTCGTGATTTCTACAGGTGGATTGCAGGAGTCTTTGAAGAAAACTTCAACGTCAGCTTTGGTAGGGTATCTCCAAGATTCAGACATCAATACTAATTGTGAAGGGAAAAGTAGAGAGTATCTATTGAGTTGTGATCTTCTGTGGGTCCTCCAGCACTACCGGAAATGTGATCGTGTAATTACTCCCACATTGAAGGTAATAAAGGCTTATATACACTGTGTAATGACATTATATTTTGAGCCTAAATCTTTCATATGTAGGTGTAAATGCTATATTGTGGTTATGCTTCCAATAAACTATTACGGTTGATGTCACGGTTAGCATAGGGCTTTGGAATCCTTTTTTTTTGTGTGGTTGTTTATCTAATAGATGTGCTCTCCGTCAGTAGTAGTTGATGTAATTTTTTCTATATTCAAACTCATAACCGTTCATTGTTATTATGTCATTATGACTGGTGCTGCTAATTCAGTTTTGTTTCATGATCTTAAATAGTAAAGTACACATGAGTCTGCATTCTCTTTTATACATTTTTTTTTCCAAAAATTATAGTGGTATGGCTCCAAATATGTGAAATCGTGAATTGTAGTGGCACATCTCCAAAACATGACATTTGTAATTGCACAATTTTTTTTAAAAAAAATCTCTTAGATCTAATAAGAGCCTTGCTATTTGCAGACTATTGAGGCTCTCTTCAGTAAAAAGGTTTTCTTGAACAAGGAGGTGAGTTTATTTCAGCAATGAACAAAGATTATTTTTGTTAGGGTACAAAGACATAAGAAGTGGAACCTTACAAAAGTTGGGCATCATCTGATAACATCAAACAGTTATGCACCATTAGTTGTTAGTATTATCTGTAATAACTTACAAATTCACCCTTAACTGTACAGGGAATAATACTACATCTAGAAACTTAGCTATCTCATGTTGGTCAAATATCTCATGTTGGTCAAATTTTTTACTGCCAAAAGAACACTTTGCTCGCTTTCATAGTTATATTTACATTGTTTTGTTATATCTTTTTTAACCCCCATTTAACAGGGGTACAGTGAGTTCTACAATGGACTGGTAGATTCGGTGGGCTCTGAGCTGAAGGGATCCAAGGATTTCACAAAGTTATGTGCAGGTCTCTCAATCCTTGGATACATTTCTTCACAGTCAGATGGAACTTGCACTAAGGCATTTTCTCAACTCCTCACATTCCTAGGCCACAGATACCCCAAGGTAACATTTATCATTTCTTGCCTGAGAACGCAGAACTCCATGCAAGGATCAGCTGAGCTCAAATACTCTACAATCTTACAGATCCGAAAAGCTGCAGCCGACCAGGTGTACCTTGTGCTGCTGCAAAATGATGATCTTATTATGTCAGAGAATATGGATAAAGCCCAGGAATTACTTGCAGAGACATGCTGGGAAGGAGATGTGGAGGAAGCAAGGCGCAGGAGGTCAGAAATAAACGAGATGGCTGGTTTCAGGGTCACCACGACGCAGGAGTCCAGAAATCAAGAAACAAGAACAACAGTTGCCACTTCGACTGATGAGAACAAATCTTATTCGTCGTTGGTAGATTTCACCGGATACTAAGGTTGATTGGGTTTTGGGGATTTTTGTTGGCCTTTCATCCTATTTCAACCAAAGGTTTGTATGAGTGTTGCTCTCCGCATTTGTACTATTGCACACTGTCGAATATTGTAATCTGTGTGAGACTGGTATTTTTGTTCATTTTTCTGCTGGGGTGGGTGGGGGGTGGGGATATATGGGTGTTTGGTGGTGGTACAAGAATTATTTTGGTTGAATTTAATGGGCATATTTTTTTAATGACTTGACAATGGGCCCATCACACAACAAAACATTCTCTAAAGTGCAACACATCAACAACAAGATTTGCATAGGATTACTTCATCAGTCTTGGACATATCGACCGTCACTCATAAATGTTCGTAGAAAAGTGTGTATGTATGTGTTTGCGTTGAGATTCACGAAAAAAAACATATGGGCTTGTATTGATGTAATGTTTCCTCCAATCTCCTTGTTCCATTATCTGACATTTTGAAATCATAATATCAAATTGCTCTAGTTCTAAGTTATAGGAGCAAATCCAATAATCCTTCTGTATTGTTAGAAGTATAGATTCTGTGCCAAAAAAAAAACCTCTAATAGATTTCTTAATTAGGTCTCGAAATATTATCATCCTCTATTTATGATTTCTCACCGGATGAAGATGAAAAATGAAGTTGGCTCTTCAAAGTGCACACAAGATATAACGTTATTTCTGAGAATGCCACATCAAATATCGTTTGACCGGACTTATAAGCCGAGCTTGATAAGCTGAAACAACTAAGAAAAAAAAAATGTTCTAATGGTTGATAAGCCAAAACAAACATGACAAAAATACATTGAAACTTCATGAAACAATCTCTCAATACATATCGAAATATTTTCAATATGCAGTTTTATAAACATTTAATTCCATGACTCATTAAGTCAGTAATTGTGCCAGGAGAGTTTTTATCCTCGTTAAACTCACTCTCTCTTCTCGAATATGATGCCAAATTTAAAAATACCTACTTAACAGCTTGTTAAACACGGATAAAACTTGAATGAAACTCACTGTCCAGTGCTAGTCAACATTCCTCATCAACCATCGGGTGCTATAGCGGTTGGGGGTTTTAAATTCAATAAAAATAAATTAACCTACCCCAATTGATGGAAATTATGTTCTCTGAAATCAAAAGTACACTTTGATGGCATAAGCCACACATCCCGTATAACTCGGACAAAACCGACTTAACAATACACACTCCTAGAAAAAATTCCCCAGGATAGATAATTGCTGCGACTGTTCAGCAGTAACATGCTAATCACTTTCTGGTCTGGAAAATTTGAAAAATTCAGCTTCGACCGACTGAGTAGAACAAAATTTTTGCAGACCCACTGTATCAGTATCACTTTCTTGTTGCTGTTGGAGTGCCCCATCACGGCTTCTTCAACCAAGGAAAAACGTCCGGTGACGAGGGTAACCGTGCCGTCAAAACTTCACATCCGGTCTCTGTCACCTGGAGCATAGATAGAACAGCATATGTAACAAGTTAAAGGGGTAAAAACTCATTAAATTTTGTCACGACCCACAGAATTAATAGCATTGCACGTGATGTATTTGTTCTTTCTTGCACAACGAAATCATCTGCATGATAAACAGCTTCCAGAATTGATCTTGAAGATAGAAACTCATAGTACTCACCAAAAGTGTATGCTCAAATTGAGCACTCCGTTTACCATCTGCAGTCACTGCAGTCCAATCGTCAGGCCACAGACGATCATTCCAAACCCCTACAGAGTACAGAATATGAACGTTTTCACAGTATTATGGGATTTGCCAGTGTTTGGAAACATTTTTGAACTGCACATCAGAAAATTGGGATTTGACTCTGTAGTACATAAACTTGCCTGCATTGATCATTGGTTCAATTGTAAATGTCTGCCCAGCCTTCATGATACCAACAGCCTTGTTTCCTGCAATAAATAATGCCAGCATATCTCCAGCTGAATTACACTGTGAACCCTTATGACATAGCTTGTACAGTAGTGTCGTATTTACTGCACTAATATAAGAAATATAAATAAGAAACAGTTGCAAGAAATGTACTTGAATAATGAGGAATGTTTGGGGCGCAGTGAAACAGTTCCCCTATGCCATGGCCACAATAAGATTTCACCTGAAGGAAAGATAATCACAAGGGCATGGATACAATCATACGATCGAGGTAGTAACTAAAATATCAATTCTATACAAATACTAACCACAGATAAACCTGACATCGAAGCATGTCTGTTTATGACTTCTCCGACCTCTCGGAACCGAACTCCAGGTTTAACTGCGCATGAACGTGTTTAAGTTCAAATGTCATACATCCTTTCCAAGTATGACCTGATGGTCTTAGAAAAATGTAATAAGGATCAAATAAAGCAAATCCCTTTGTTTTTGCTTAGAAGTTTAGGCATATATACAGCAAGGCCAAATTACAAAGAATGTCACCTATTGCAATAGCTTTCTCCAAGCACTCATAGGTACAACGTACAAGCTGTTTGGAAGCTTCATCAACATTTCCAACAAAATATGTCTCATTCAAATCACCTGATGTTGAGACAAATGCTTATTAAAAATAGACCACAGTACATTTCAGCAGTTAAACTTCATATCAGGAAGAGGAGGCTTTACCATGAACACCTTTATAGTATACAGTTACATCAACATTTACAATGTCGCCATCTTCAAGTTTCCTGTTAAAAGAGAAGAGATAATTATCAAAATTAATTGTAATTAAATATACCAACTTGGACAAAAGTTAATGATAGTGGAAATATTATTGGTGCAACTAATAAACAATACTTGTGCCTAACATGAAATTAGAAAGTCAGAATCTGGTGTTTGCAAATCTAAAATCAACTAATAATCTATTTACTGCCTCCGGTATACTTGTTTGTTTTAACTTCTTTTATTATCTTCATTCAAAATACTTGTTGTTCTATAACATCAAGGCAACTTCAGCCTATTTTCCAATTTTTACACTTCCTTAATTGCATCATTAACTGCTTTATCCATGATTGTGGGTGAGATAGTCATTTTACCTCCTCCCTAATTCTCGTGCCCAAGCCCAACACTAAAACAATAATCGGATGGCATCAAGCCAAGAACCTAATTGTAGGAAAACAAAAAGTGTGCTGTTATCAAACGCAACAGCTCCTGACTTGTTTCCCTGGTAATTACTTTGAAATTCGAATGGGTCTATGCAATGTTGTTGAACATATTATTTGCAAATTCTATCAGGTGCAACCATACACATAGAACTCAAGAAAGATAAATAATTGTAATGCATGTGAGTAGATAAAAAAAATATCTTTATGCATGTAAGTCAACAATGGCCAAAGCAACACTCAAGAAAGGTATTGAATAGTTCACTATCACTAGACAAATGAAAGTTAATTTAATGTGCAAATTCAAGTGGACCTGGCATCTGGAATTCCATGGCAAATGACTTCGTTGACAGACCTGCGTACAAGTGACAACAATGTGAGCAATACCTTTAGCCTCCTAGAACTGATACCAATAATTAATAAAATATAGACAACCTACGTGCAACATGACTTGGGGAAAAAATGGTAATTCAATGGAGATGGGTATCCACCTGAGGATTAAGAATGAAAGTTATGATCAATAAGAGAATCGAAGAGGCATGACTAAGACACAAATAGTATTTTTCTTCAAAAAAAAAAGTTGTAGTAATTACAAGTTCATCATTCAATCAACTGGAGTTCAATTTTTTGCATGTATAATTCTTAAAGGAGATCGATCTCACCTCTAGCAATTGTCTCTTCATGGACAACTCTATCAATTTCATCTGTTGTAATTCCTGGTTTAATTACACGGGCAGCTGCATCTAAAACCTCTCTTGCAATCTATAAATGATAATACGAGATAAAGCAGAAAATATTAGGAAATTGAAATTATAATGTCAGAACTGAGCACTCATTTACACATGCTAGGAACTTACTCGACATGTTTCTCTCATCCTTTCTATTAGTTCAGGGGTCTTAATCTGCAGAGGCACAAAGAAAGTAGTCATCAGATATTTGTTCATGGAACATATGTGATACTCAAAAACCTCTGAAGAATTTTACCTCTACTCTTTTCTGCAAATCACTATCTGGTTCTATCTTGGGAATTCCCTGAAAATTATTACAATGTCAGGGAGATTTGAAAGAGCATATTGCAAGAGATATCACTTCAAGTGGTAATGACAAGACGACACTGCATGCATACTGTGAAGGAAGAGACACTTAAAACAACAGGAACTTACATCAACTGCCCAATCAGGCTTTTCAATTTCATCTGGCACCACACGCATCTTTGATATTGGATATGGTCTCAATGGACTGAAAGACATAACCATTCAATAAATGTGAGAAAAAGGTACTACCAAAAAAGTTAATTCCTCCCACCCTAGATTATTAGCAAAGAATAGAGATGCATTTATGTCCAAAAATTTCAATTTGTCAATACTCTGTTTTGGTGTGAAACTGTGAATGGAATAACACAATGTTTACAGCATGCATGAAGCCACATTGCTGTTCAAATATAGTGGAATTCTCAAAAATGCAGTTATTGCTAAAAGAAGTGCTCCATGCATGCACAGTGCATAACAGAGTCAAAAAACCTTTTGTGGCTATCCAAAAGACATAGGTTCACTGCACATATATGTTAGATTTGCTGTCGATAGTTAGCTTTTTCATAGTTCACTTGCTGCTCCAAACCTTTTGTGTGGTTGTGGCAGGGTTATCCATAGTGTTCAACATATGTTGTGCCAGAATATACCAGCATTTATTTAAGAAGGTAGGAAATCAACCAGCTGAAAATTAATATAAATTTGGAATATTCGAATTTGAGTTGTCACTACCATTTTTTGTGGTGGCTCATGTTGGATTTCAGACCTAGCCTACCCAAACTTGCTTGGGACTAGAAACTAGGGATGTGTATGGTTGCATGAATGGTGGCGTTCCTGCATCCGGTCATGTGTACATTTATTGAGGGAAGGGTGTCTGGTGCCTTGCATCTGCTGCAGGGTCCTGGCCCGGCGGATGCAATATACGTGCGGATGCAGGCCCAGTAGAGTCGGCCAATTTGGCCATATCTCCAGAGCCAGGCTCCACGAATGCAGTGAGGAAAAGCCAGACCCACATGTCAACCACACAGGGTAAATAGACTACATTAATCATACCATTCACCAAACAATATCTTTGCTGTCTTTGCACCACTCATGCAATTTCACCAAACACTCTTCTTTTCTGTAAGGGCATGTTTGGGTGCATAGTAATCATTTACAGGTGTAAGAGCTTTCCACTTGTATTTTCTTGTGCACAACATTACCAGTGTAAATAAAATGCTCGATAATTTTCTGTTTGGGAGAAGTTCTACAGGAAAGTTCCAGCATCTGTCTGCTTATGTCGGGAGTCAGAAGCTCGCCGTTGTTGGCTGCTTGTTGCCTAGTGCTAATCAGCTTCTACACAGAGCTCAATGCCACCGATGC
Source organism: Chrysopogon serrulatus (assembly GCA_015844335.1). NCBI lineage: Eukaryota > Viridiplantae > Streptophyta > Magnoliopsida > Poales > Poaceae > Chrysopogon > Chrysopogon serrulatus. The sequence continues at coordinate 24,475 of JADLZL010001032.1, forward strand.
TGCCATCTCGTCGCCAAGGCAGACCACGAGTTCACGATGATGCTGGTGTTGCAGCAGCTCAAGCGTTCGACTTCATGGATCGAAATGACAGTGAAGAAGACATACATTATTGAAGCAGCAAGCAGGGCGGAGGATGACAGTGCTCAAGGATCTGATGATGGGCTTAGATCGAAGGCGCTGAGATGCTGACAGCGTCATGGATTGAGAACAGAACAATGGCTACATCGCAGGCGGTCAGAGGAGGGCACTCAGCGCAGCGGATTCAGGCCGAAACAACAAGGACGGTGCCAGTGTTGGAGGGGCAGTCAGGGGAGGGCGAGCGGCGGCACGGCGCTGTAGATTGAGGCCGGAAAGGATGACGACGCCGATGGTGGAGGTCAGATGACGGCGACGCCATGGATTGGGACCTGGATGGCGGCAGCGGGGGTATTTTACAAGCAGGCGAGCAGCACGGCTGACGGCAGGCCCCGACATCCGTCGTAAAAAAATAATCACCTCCCTTGGTGATTATTATTTTCCGTCCGGAACGGCCCAAACCAAGCGTATTATTTTCTTTGATACCGGTTATCCAAGCAGCCTTTTAGAGTTACGTTTGGCCAGAGGTGTATTTTACAAGGCTATTAGACCTAATACTTGCCTTCCAAACAGGACCTAATATGGTTCCACTTAGCCTGCATCCCCTGGTCCAGATATACGATACAACCAACATCCATCATCGAAACACACCCTAGAAAGTTTTGTTGTTCTTGTTCTTTTTGTATTTCATTTGATTGAATTTGAGTTATTGTCAATATTTAATAACTCCCCCAGCAATTCCAGAGGCAAATGGAATGCTGCATATATTAAACAACAGATCCAACAAAGGAATTGAGGATGTGGTAATAGTATTTTACCCTGTCCAATCAAAACGAGGAAGTTGCAATGCACGTCCCCGCCCTTTTCTCAAACAATATTTCCAACCTTCTGGAGACTGCTGGGATGCCAGGGCACCAGGCTTTGGGTGAACAGATTTGTGAGAGCTCCATGCTGCCTTAAAACAATCCTGTGTGCTGCAAATGATTTGTGGACACAGAAGAATTTAACACTTTCACTAGTTCAAAAATGGTGAAGGATAATTCTACCCCTCACTGGTATGCCAGCACTTCCAATGGATGCTTTGATATTAAAAGGTGTGCTTCCTTTAAAAATCAGAAGAACAAGGATATGAAAAACTACCATCCCCACTAATAAAGATATCTACAGGTACTTCTAACTCCATGCTCATTGATGGTGAAGTTTCCACATAAGGCCATAAATAAATTATACATTAACCTTTAAAATATGCAGAAGGATTTGTGCTCTGTGATGCTAAAATAATAAATCTAACTGGCACTCATTCATCCAGAGAGCTTCCTACTGCCATGCTGTTCCAATGCAGGAAAACAAGAAAGAGAGGAGCCTGCCACTGACCAGAAAGCTGCGTTCTCGCGCGGTAGCTTAAGTTCAGCACACTTGGGGCATCTGAAAATCAAAACAACAGAGGATAAGCAATGACTTAAAGAAACCAACATGTCTACTACGTGCTGCTTTCCAAACTATAACTCTGCTTTTCCAGCCGTATATCACAGCGATGAACAATTAGAGCCACCCAGGTTCTGCTTCAATGTTACAATTACAAGCAAACAAGAGATAAAGACCCAATTCCTACCACTTATACGAGTACTAAACAGCGTCAGAACAAAGCTGCGTCAAGCGTCGATTCCTATTACTAGATGGACAAGTGTAGGGCGTCGAAGCAAAACGCAGCGGGGAAAACTCGACAGCAGATCGCTGGCGGTTCCAAGGAGGACAGATAAACGCACTGGAGCTGAGCGGGCTTGCCGCAGCGAGCGCAGGGGAGCGACGACTCCGAGGGCCCTTTCTCCATAGCGGTTACCTGCACCACGCCAATTGGATCAGGCGGATCAGTAGACTGCTGGAGCGGGCGGGAAGGGCGCGGAGACCGGAGAACAGTAGAGGGGTCCCGTCCAACTCACCTGTGGCGGCGGAGGCTAGGGTTCCGGCGGCGCGTGCGGCGGGCACGAGGGGAAAAGAGGAAAAAGGAGGCGGACGAGTCAGCCGAGGGACGGGCTTCGTTGGGTTTTTAGGGAGACGGCGGAAGGCAAAAGGTTGTGCTGGCTGTGTCCTGTCAGACACGGGCATTCGGTAAAATCGGTTACAAAGAATTTTAATTCTGATATAAATTCTTAACTAAATTTGTTATTGTTATTAGAAACTTATAAATTGACTAAAATCGATTCTACTTCTATAAATCACCATTTTTTAATCTAATTTTTTTAGAATTATTTTTTAATCTAAATGGCTAAATACGAACTGTACTTCTACGTCTACGATAGATAATGCAATAAGTTTAGTTTTTAGTTCTTCTAAAACAAGAAGCCCATCATGCTCTTCTGAAGGGGGCCTTCTCAAGCTGTTCTGAAACAAGAAGCCCATCATGCTCTTCCGAGCGGCCCATATTTTTCTTAGAATGGCCGGGAGAGGTTATTTTTTACTTCAGTTTCTAGAGGCCGGCGTGGCGTCCCTGTGGTGTGTGGCAAAAAAGCTACTGTCACATGCATTATTCATTTGTTTCCCTGGTGGAAGAGAACCTCATCTTGTGATGACGGCATCTCTAACAGTTACTTATATTTTTTTGCAAATCTTGTAATTTACCAACTCTTAAAAATATATGTCAAATAAAAAAATCACTTGTCAAATACTGAGATCTAACTTATATCAGAAACCCTAAGAGAGAAAAAAATTATATTTATGTCCTTCTATCTCTTCAAAACTTGCATCAGGAACCCAGAGAGAAACAAAATTATGTTCATGTACTTTCACCTCTTCTTATACGAATGGATGCACAAACGGAGTCGAATGTGCATATATGCGTGTGTGGAGGCTCTTTTTTCCAACTTGGATAAATAACAATCTGGGATAGAGAACCGTTAGAGAAGATTTTTTCTATTTTTACAAAAAAAAATAAGGATGGCAACCTAGGATGGGGACATATTGGAGAAGGTTTTTTATGTTTTTGCCAAAAAAAAATAAGGATGGCAACATGGGATAAGGAATTGTTGGAGTTTTAATTAGAGAGCGAATCTCGGTTTGATTTAACGAATCTATGGTTACATATACGTATGAAAATTAACATCCTCATGTGGAGATTCTACATTTGAAACGATCTATCTGATTGTAAAAAATTTGTCAGTACACGAACGATATAACACAAGCATCACACGAAGGGTCATTTTGGCAGAGCTCTATCACTGAAAAGGTGAATCTAGATTCAACATTCATCATGGAGCAACTCCACTAGTAGTGGATTTGAGATCCACCACAGGAATTGTTTGGCTACATAATAGCTCCACATCCATGCAAAGTACCTTTTTATTGGAATAACTTATTTTGCCCTTGAGATAGGCCTCATGTGTCAGCGTCTAGAAAATCGGTATCTTTGTGTAATGAGTGACAATGGTAAGTAATTTTTCTCTAATAACTCCACCAATCTATCTAATCTGCCCTCAGATCCACCATTTTAGGTGAATCTAGATTTTGTAGAGCTAGACCGATATAATTTAGTGGAGTTAAGCTCTTTTTTTTTTTGCGCCTAGTGCCGCTGCGACCATGCCGACAAGCATGGGGGATGGGGCTACATACGGCCATACGGGGAGTTGCTTGTGTCTGCTCTCCTTTGTTGTCTGTACCCGACGCATGACGTGCCATACGTCCGTCGATGACTTTCTGACACAGAGTAGGTCAGCATATATAGTAGCTCATTGAAGAAATGATCATACTTTCCATGGATTTCTTCTAGTTTTCCCGTCGGTTCGGCCTCCTTGATTTGTTGTTATTACTAGCTTTTTATTTAAAAGAAAGGGGAAAAAAGGGCAGTGTTACACCACCGCGTACGCACGCATGTACGCCTGCGCGTCACCTTTACGGCCGGTGGTGGTGGGTACTAGTACGAGCGAGGAGGGTATCGGCCGCGGCGGCGTCATCAGCGCGTACAGTACGCGCCTGCCTGCGCGCGGCGTGAATGCCGTCAGTGGCCGCACCCGCAGCAAGAGGCCTCCGATCCAGGACCTCCTCCTCGGTCGCTTCAACGGATTGATGAATTCTGGAGAGAGACATCCGCAGGGAAGGCACAGGGCAGAGAGAAAAAGAGAAGGAAAGGCGCACGCAGACGCAGCCACCCACCCACGCAGAGAGAGAGAGAGAGATAAAAATAGGAAAGGAAAAGGGAGGAATGGGCGGGTTCCATGTGGGCTCTTGTTAGATTTGGGCTCCCCAACCGGGGCTCGCCGGCCGGCCGGCCGGCCGCTGCCTGCCAGTGCCAGCCAACCTTTCTTGGTCCGAGCAAAGCTAGTAAATGCCCGCACCCGGTTCGGCCGGCCGGCGTCGGCGTAAGCGCACGCTGCGGCGGCCAGCGGCCAGCGGCGCGGCGCAGCGCAGTCAGCCGCGGGATCGCGTGCAAGTCACCCTCCTGTGCTCTCTTTCTCCCCCCACTCCCTCACTGCCCGCGCGCCTGGCGTTTCCCGCTGCTTGCTCGGTCCATGTCCGCCGTGATTCCGTAGGGGGCACAGAACCATCATGCATGAGTGAGGATGAGGTTACAAACTGGAAGGTGTTTTCAAGTCGATTTCATTTCCAGTACTGAATCGAGTCGTGTGCCCTCTCTTAATGCAGTCAACTCGGAGCATATGTAAATTTTTAGTACTCATTTCATCATAAATTACAATAAAAAATTTTGATTTTAAATATGCAATGTATCTATAGTATAGTCAAACGTAGAGCCCACTGCGCCTCGCTCAGTACGTATAAATGATTCAAGGTTTGCTCCGACGAGACGACGTGATTGGAATGGAGTATGGCCTTGTTCTCTTGCTGGATAGCTGGCTGGTCCGGCTTTCATGCCTTTCGGCTACTTTTCCATCACATCAATTTACACGCCGGGTAAATGTTGAACCAGCCGGAACCAGCGTGACGAATCAGCCGGCTGGTCGACCGAAAAGCCGAATTCAGGGCAACTTTCTTACTATCTAAACAAGGGCTTACAATCATGAGTTCCAATCCGTCCGTACGGGGAGCCGGCCGGCCGGGCACATCGGCAGGTGTCCCATCATCACCTGCCAAACAAGAAGGGAGAGGTCGCAGGCAGTACTGTGACTGTGACACTTTGATTTCTTTTCAGAAAAAATAAAGCCCTTTGCAGCCCTCGAAATTGGGATATTGGTCCCCCATCTTGGGGATCATGAATATGACCGACCGTCGCTTTGCCTCAACGGTTTGTTGCGACGACTGCCCCCACGACAAAAACAAACAAAAAAAAAAAAAAAAGGATACAGTAATTCCAATGTTAACATATCTTATTGTGTTTGGATTAAATTTTAGAGCACGTTTGGGATGTAAGTACATGCACGTATAATAAGGCAGGAGTTTCAAGATTCAGTTTTTAAAAATAGTGTTAAAGTGTTTCATCTCCATGAAATAAAATTTTTTTCCTCTCTTTCTTTATTAATGTAGTGCCATGTCAGCATATTTAATATCTATGAAACTCATATGAAACCCCATTGAGATTGACCTAAGTGCTAACATATTGAAAGTTCAACAAGAATCTACCATCGTCAGTCGAGCAGGTCAGCATTAAACTTGGCATGATGTAGTAGTAGCCTACATTCATCTCTAATTGATATTTCCAAACCATACATGTTTTATGGCTAGCTAAAGGACATTAATTTATGATGCTTATAATTATATTGACTTTCCACATGAAAGCAAAATGCTAAACAATATAATCGGAGATAGAGTATTCTACCCCTACTAGTAGATGCATTGATGATGGGCTAGCTCCGTACTAGAAGAGATATAGGAGCACACTTTTTTTACCCAAGTGTCCAAAGAATGCCATGTCAAATTTTTGTCTACTTTGACTAAAGTTTGCCTTCATTTGGTTTGGGTGCCAAAATTTGGCTTGACAACCTCTCATTTGGCCATGCTAGTTCATTTCGGTGACCAAATTTTGGCCAAAACTATTTATTTTTGAAAACTCAATAACATTAAGCTCTAGACCCAGGCAAATCGTCAAGCAAGGGTTCAGTTACAAACTCAGGGGCTCGATTCATAAACATACTAGAGTTAGAGTCAAGGACATAGGCTCCATGAATGGCCAAACAAAGAGCCACCAAGTTACATTTTCTGTTATAGACCAAGACAATACAGGAAACAAACTCGGATTGCATGAAGTCCCTAATATGTCTAATCAAGGAGCCAAGTGGACTTTGATCTATCTGCTCAGATTTCAGGGCTGATGCAAAAACCGTTGCATCTGTTTCCACAACAATATTCATCATGCCAAGTTGCGCTGCATGTTGGAGGCCTTTACTGCAAAGCCGATGCTGCATAGACAATATTCCCAGCACCTGCTGTTAACATTTCACCATTACTATCACGTAGGATAAAACTCCAACCTCCAGTTCTTGCACCTGTGAAAAAAGAACCATCAATATTGATTTTGTATGTATCTTCACTAGGTGGCATCCATGAAGCTTTACCATGCTTCACGACCTCTTGAGTTGTGCACGTGTGCTTAGTTTTTCAAATACCGAGAGATAATATAGACCAGTGATAATTTGGTGACAACCGAAGTATGGCTTGTGCCAAAATTTTGGTTTGGCTAGTGGATGGCGCTTTTCTTTTCAAAACCAAACATGACCTTAATTAGTTTCCACATAAAAGGACCATTAACGGTGTCGTCATGCAGTGGGCAAGGGCAATTGCAAAGAATATAATGGTGAGAATTTGAGTAGCAGTACGTTACTTTTAAAAAAAGGAAATTGAGTAGCAGTGTTCTTTTAAGAAAAGAAGTGCTGAGACGTAGTACGCACAGGCAGGACAGGAGACCAGGCCTGGCTTCAAGTAATCTGACCCCGGCCCACGCCGCCGTGACCCTAATGTCCTGATCATCGGAGGACGGTAGGATTACGGATGTGTGCAATGCCAATGGCCAATGCAATGCATGAGATGAGAGAGAAAGCCGTTTCAACAGAGAGGAGAGATAGAGAGAGGTCGCGGGAGGTGACGACAAATATCTGTAAGTCTGGGGGGTGCCCATCTCTTGGACTAGCTAGCTAGGCCGGGGAATGAAATTACCGATACACCCAGCATATGAGTGCATGACCAAATGTTCGCTCTCCAATTTGCAATGGTTGCGTGGTTAGTATTTATGAGTTGCAATGGCGACAGTAACGTATGTATATATATACTGTACTATATGAAAGCTCTAGCTAGGTGTGTCACGATGTCAAAGATTGTCTCTTGTTGCCTTCGTTCAATGTACGTGCAAGAGAGGTATAAGTATATACTACTAGTATACTATACCGCTAGGAATTTATCTTCTTTTTTTTTGTAATTCATAAGAATATATAATCTGTCTTCTTTCATTCAGTACTGCTCACGTTTCTGTATGCTACTTTGGTAAGATGTTGGTTTCTGATTAATTAAGAGGAAAGATGTTGCAACTTGCAAGCTATGCTAGTAGCCTGGTATGATGGCCATTCTCGGCCTCAAAATGTGACCAACTAGCATCCTAGGATTCTGAGTTGCAGAATACGTAGCTGTGAGATGGAAATACAGTAGATGATTATTTCAGAGCAGCAATTTTCTGTTGCCGGTAAACTGTGATTGTTTTCTTCCTGGCCCTCTTGAACATACGGACATTCTTGTGTAAATTTGAGCAGAATTTCGTGTGTATGGTGAATGACTGAGCAAGGTGGGAGAGGAGGGCCAGAGGATGGTACACTAGTAGCATGGAGAGGGGTGGGCAGAGAGAAGATGGTGGATCTCTGCTGCCACACACAGCCCTGCGGCTGCATTGCTGCTGCTGCCCTTCTGTTACTCCTGACTGCATGGTGAGGTCAAATCACCAAAAGTGAATGACGCCTTTGTTTTTCATTTCTGCATGCCCTTCTCTCTCTCTCCTCTCTCTCTCTCTCTACGCTTGCATTGTATTAATAATAATAACCTTCGTGAGGGTCCATTGCATTATTTTTGGACACATACACTTCAGTAAGCACAGATGAACAGAGCACGCACCCAGCTGCTTGTACTCTCTCTCTCTCTATAGCTGCCTGTGACTAGCTGGTACTCGCCCGGGGCCGGCAGACCAATGCAAGCCGGCCGGTGACGGACGGACGGTGCATGCATAGGTAGCGGTAGCACCTAGTACAACTTATGTGTGCATGCATAGGCAGCAAGCTTATCCGGCCTATCTCTGCTATCAAGGGTTTGCATTGCCTGCAGATTTCTTTATACTACGTTGACTATAATTGTATATATTTGTAGACTATAACTGTATATCTAAGCGATATCATGCAATGTTGTAGAGTAGAGTAGTCTCGACATTCAGATTCAGTACGTGATGAGGGCCGGTATGCCTCAGTACAACAAAATTAATCGTCATTAGTAAGCTCAAATAATTATCAAGGCACACTTTTAGTTATCTTAAGTTAAAGCATTCTAGTTTTGATGAATTTGCTGACGATTCAAGAGCTATTAGAAAAGAGATCAGGTTAGGGTGGCTGACACAAATAATCTAATCGGCACGATCATGAATGCATCCCAACTGTAAGCAAAAGCCATCATCCAACTCTATGTGGCACTGTAGTTCATTATTTTGTGACTCTGTATATATAGTACGTGCAGTGGTTCATTCAACAGACGAAAGAAAAAAAAAAAACCATCATCGACTTCGCTACGAAGTTCTCTCGCTCGCGAGCAAGTGGACGTAGTGATGGAACTTGTCAACTTGATACGAAGAAGAAAAGGAAAGCAAGGCGACATTGCATGCCATGCCATTCTCCATACCTAAAAAACCATCCTTTTTGCTCGATCCGCTTTACTATTACGGCACAGGAGTTTATGTTGGAGGACGCATGGCCTTGCATGCATTGCATGGTGCGTGCGTGATGACTGCATGCACACACACACACTTGAGGCTGCACCTGCACATCTGCATCCATGCATGCATGCATGCATGCATGCGTGTGTACACACTACGCGCGAGGGCGCGCGCGCGGCGTCAACTAGCTCGTTCTCGAGTGCATGCTATGCTGCTTGGCCGCCGGCGTGCCGCTCCAAGCATGCATGCAATGCAATGTAGCAAAGGCGCGCGCGCATGCATGCATCCTGTCCCCTTGTCTATATGCAGGCATGTACGTATGCAGCACCAGCAGGGAGACACGGCGCCCATACTGACCAGCTACCACACACTCTCTGCCGTCTCTCTCTCTCTATTTCTAAAGCTACTTTCTGTGGGCCACCCCCCCCCCCCTCTCTCTCTCTCTCTCTCTCTCTCACTCTCCTACATGTAGAGTGCATAAGTGTGGGAATGCCTTTGAGCTTTGAATTGAATCTCTCAAAAGTGAATGTGAGGACTGAGGAGGGGAAGGCAAGGTCCTTTTCATGGGCCCATAAATAAAAACCTTGTCTGGTGTACAACGCGAAATGTATAAAATTATACATAGTATGTGCCCATCAAATCTAATATAAGCAAATACTCTTGAGTATGTTGAAAACTTCTCTTAATATTTTTAAGTAATAGTAAAGGACTAGCTACTAGTCATAGCACAAGTGAATCCTCACTATAAGGCATTTAGTATAAAAAGTATACTAAATTTTAAATATTTTTTCGAGATCGCGACTTCACGCGTTTTTCATTAAGAAGAGCCGAAAGAACGGCAAAGTAACCGATACAAAGGATTCGCAAGTAATCCACGAATTACCAACAAAGCCTACAACATGAACGAAAAGCAAAAAACATGTGGGAGGGGGGCCTTCACCTGACAACCCCAACTAACTGAACTAATACAAAAGACCTTAACACTTTGGAAGCCAGCAGTGAAGCGAAGTCGTAGAAGATAACAGCGGCAAAGCATCGGCTAGAAACGCCAGATGGCAAAGCATTCGCCCAAGCACAAAGACCATCGACGCGGCAAAGCATCCGCGGATGGGGCCGACACACTCGCCGCAGCAAAGCATCTGCGGAGGGGGCCTAAACACTAGCGGCAACATCCGCCCAAACACAACAACCATCGACGCGGCAAAGCATCCGCGGATGGGGCCGACACACCTGCAACAGCAAAGCATCTGCATGCGAGGGGGCCTAAGCGACACCGGCGGCAAAGCATCCGCCGAAGCAACAAGACCATCAACATGGCAAAGCATCCGCGGATGGGGCCAACACGCTACCAGCAATAAAGTCTGCAAGAGAGGGGGCCTAAACAACGACTACGGCTACCACTTTACACCAGCCGGACAGACCAAGCGAGGAAAAGCATGAAGCACAAATGGCACAGCACAGCGACCACGGCAGCACGGCAGTAGACAAGCGGCAGCACGGCAGCAGACAAGCGACGGGCTGTAGGAGATTAGAATCCGGCTACGGTGACAACGGCATCAGACTCGAAGACGGCGCCTTCAAGAAGGGTGTGACATCAAAAGCGTCACCGTCGTCCGCCCGACCACCGTCGGGCTGAGCTTTCGCCTGGAGCACAATGCATCCAAGTCAGGCCATGGGACGGGTGAGACGACGCCATCCACGCCACCATGGCGTTGATGACGTGCCATCAGAGCAGTCGCCCACACCACCACGTTGTGGGGCGACATACGCATCTGGCCAAGCCCCGCACGCCAACCATGGATCCGGGCCGACCACTGCCCCCACGCGCCCCCCGGATGCAGGCGTCGCTCCACCGGCCGGCCGCCGCCAAGAACGGCCCGGAAGGCCGGCCACCGGCGGGATGGTGGGAGGCGCCAGAGACAGATCCGGCGGGCAGGTCCGGGCCAACCCCTAGCCGCCGCCGCATGTAGTCGTCGTCGCCTAGGATAGCGGCCTGGCACCGCCAAAAGGCGAAACGGCCCCGGGGCCCCTAGATTGGCCGGCCACCAAAGACGGGCAGCTGCCGCTTGGCTGGCCCAGCGGCCGCCGCCCGAAGCGCGTGCCCGACGCCACCACCCGCCGTCGACGCCGCCGGGAGACACCGAGATCTGGCCCCAAGGCCGGATCCGTCCGTCCGGCCGCCGTAGGGTGCCGGAGTTGAAGAGGGTGGAGCGGGTGGATGAGGAGCGAGGGGAGGGAGGGGAGCGAACGGCTCCACATTTGGGAAGACCCCATGGCCGCCGCCGCATGCTTTGGAGGGCGGCGACGGCGGCCGGAGGGGAGGCGCCGGGGGGCTTGGCGCCGGCAGCGGTCGCCCCGAGTCACCACGAGGGGTGGGCGCTCGGGAGCCTTTTTCCACGATGGTTCCAACAGCTGGGTGCTTCCTAAATTTTAAATATTAAAACACTAGGAGATGTCCACCTCACTAGAAGTTAGAAAAAATCTGGTTATGTACATAGGTCCGTAATAATTTTACTCTTTTGTTAAGCTAAATACAAGCCAAGTGTTTTTCTATTCAAGGATGATTAATTGTACCCCTCTTTAACGGTATGGCTATAGGTGTACTTTAGATTTTTCCATTGTCACGACAAAATGAAATAATATGCGATGTGAGTCGTTACATGACATCTCTAATCAAGCACATGCATGGGTACAGGACACTAAAACCTCAGCACACCTGACCCAATAACTCCCACGAGTGGACAACACCTCGATCGTGCTCGATCCACTTACCTTTACCTACATAAGATGATAGGGAAAACCAAACCATGCATGCGTCCAAATTAATTTACGGAACAACAGGGAAGAAAACATAATCCACCTGTTTGACAAAGAATTTGAGGTCGGCCGGTTCATTCCCAAACGGAACTTTAGCAGACGCTGTTAAACCAAGATTTTCCCCCTTCCCTTCTTGAACAACATGCGGTGGCCGGCCGGACTGGTGGGCACGCAACACGCCAACATCTGCTGGTGACCGGTGGCTGGCCTTGTTCCGTGCGCGCCGGGCCTGGCCGGGGGAAGAACGAAAACGACCGTGCCGTCGTCAGATAGTCATTATCATCATCATTCCACCGATCGATCGACCGCCGTTGGCGTGGGTCCCGGCCGGCACTCGATCGATGGAGAGGCAGGCCGGCGCCTGCCCGGCTGCCATGGCGCCCTTCGTCTCAGTTCTCACCACCAACCTGGTCGACCGGTTGCCGGCTCCTTTGGGCAACCTCACCTCGACACAGCCCTCTATAGCGGCAGCACCGCAGCTGACCACTGCGCCTGCCCGGCCTGGAGAGCTGAGAGCTTCGCCTGCTTGCCTTGCCTGCCATCGATCAGTGCTTGCTCTCAGTCTCAGGTCCATATAATACGTACACACACACAGATCACACAGACGCACGCACATGGACACATGGCCATGGAAAAGTGCCGCGCGGCTGGCTCGCCTCTGGCCTCTGGCCTCTGCCATCCATGTACGTAACGTACGACGACGTCGTTGTCATGGATCCGGCCGTCGTCGCGCGCAGCTTGCCCGAGGCATCATCTCCTTTTCAGACGACAGCGCAAAGGGGGCCGGGCCGGCCGGCGACGAGCGGCGCGCGGGGCAGGTGGCGACGGGCGACGGCCAGAGCTCTGCTAGCTTCTTCTTCTCTGATCTGGATCGCCGATTGAGCTCGCGCGCGCGCGGCGGGGAGATGCAGCATGTATGCATGAGATCAGACACACGGATGGATCGGATGCCACCCCGCACGTCGCCGTCGCAGTCGCCGGCCGCTCGGACGATCCTTTTGGTTCCTGCCGCGCGCGCGAGCGCGCGCGTGGCCGTGGCTGTACGTGTGAATGGTCAGGCATCAGGGGAGGTACTGCCTGCGTGTGTAGGGCTACAGTGCGGCTACGCCGTAGGGGGGCATCCCGTGGGTGGAGAGGAATATGTTAGGGCTTTTGCATTTCTACCCTGCTTGTTTTTGCTTTGTGATTTTACCCCTTTTTTTTTAACTTTATGAATTTACCCTTATGATTTCAAAGCGAAGCATCAGTTTGCCCCTACTCCGTTATCTTCCCTTAACGGTGTTAAATTTTATAAAAAAGACCAAAATGCCCATGTGATTTTGCCCTTGTTTGTTATGCTTATTTGTGATTTTGTCCCTGATTTGGAATTAGATATTTATATTATGTTGACAGAAATAATTAAATTTGGTCAAATATATTTGGCACAACTTGAAATTATTTCAATTCAGATTTAATATTGACAAAATATTCAAAATTTTGGTAGCACCTAACAATATCAGACATGGCATTAACCGAAGGCAGGCATATCAAACGCAATCAAATGGCAATTTCAGAGTGAAACCTGGCATACAGTAGTTACCTGTACACAGTACACGTATGGTACTATGGTTTTCATTATAAGCATAGCTAATCTCGCTCGCGTACAGTGTAGATGAGAGGGAGTGCCTCCGCTTCCGCCAGCACGCCTGCGGCCAGTAGTTAGCGATCTCAAGCTCCCGGAGAACCATTCCAGCGGAGGTGGCTGCCCACGCCGCCACGGCCTCGCCTCTGCTGAAGTGCAGGTCGTCGGCCTCGTCGAATTTGCTCTCCTCCACCCACATCGCGTCATGGGGAACCCTGCCCGCAGGCCACGTCGACCATCACGAATCAGGGAGGTGCGCCCCTAGGAGCGAGGCGAGGTTCGCCGTGGTGTGGTGGACGAGGCGCTCCCTCCCTCGCGCCCGGCAGGACCCGCGTTCGGGGCTGCAGGAGACCCACGACCGGGCAGGGGCCATCCGTGGGGTGAACAGCCGTGATGCGCCGCTGCTGACGGAGCCCCCCGCTCGGCCGTTATGCTCCCTCTCCATGTTGATGGGATAAAGGGGCAGTGTGGTCGTTTCGCCTTTTGTTTTTACGCTTTGGAATTTTTTAATTCATCTATTTTCTTTCTATTTGAAGACGGACATCCAAAGCAGGGGGGGCAAACGGACAGTTCACTTCAAAATAACAAGGGTAAAAAACACAAAGTTCAAAAAATAGGGGTAAAACCACAATTGAAATGCTAAATAAGGGTAAGAACACAATTTTCCCAATATGTTACTATGTGTGATGGGGTCCCTGAGTGCAACGGCGTAAAGGCGACAGCAACGTTCTTGGCGTGTTGAGCGGAGCCCACGGATCCCCCATCTAGATTTCGTTCAAAATTTATGGGTCAAGTACACGGACTGCGCTCATCCGGATTGCAACCGTGCATGTGTTTGAATAATGAAACGGTTGGATGCATGGATATTAGGCCTGTTCGGACCAGTTAGATATTGCTGAAAGCTGGTTCAGCTCTAGTGTAAAAGCTTGTGAGAGAGAGCTCTATGTTTGGGTCAGTTACAACTTTTGTGTGGTCTTTTTCAACCTAGCTAGGGAGGGAGAGCCAACTTGTGAGATTGTTATGACTAATCTTGCATCTTGCCAGAATCCTCAACGGTCACCCTGGACACTAGCTAACCTGAGCTGTGTTCACACCCTGCCCCATAGCAACATGCATGAAGTGTACCAAATTCAATGCCCAAACTGCTTATTCTGTACGTGCATAGTGCAGAGCAGGCCATTAGTATTATGTATTTCTACTACTTAGACAGGTCATTCTGTCACACGATATATGTGAATATGTCCTTTCTTTTTTTTTTTTTTTTTTTTGCGAAAAGGAGAGAGCTTTCATTAAGGAGGAATCAGATTACAATACTGAGCTACAAATTGCTCAATACAAAAAGGAAAACGAGAATTCCAAATAGCACTATGTTGAAGCCTCCTACCTAGTTGCGCCAATGCGTGTGCAACCTGGTTTTGCTCTCTCCTAATATGCTTGAAAATCACCTTTGGCAGCTGGGTGGCCGCCTTTGTCGCTTCCTAGAGTATGAGAATAGTCCTTGCACAACTACACACATCTTACCTCTATAAAGACTTCTGAAAGATTAATAAAGTCAACCAATGCAAAGGTGCCTCATTTTATATAATTGTTGTAAATAGCCTGCTATAACATTGTTGTAATTTTCTTCCAAGTATTTTGCTATTGCTGCTATGATGCTTTAGCTCCACTAAACATCACTATTTGGCATAGCCATGAAATATTTTAAATTTTTAACACTGCTAATCGTGACCAAGGAAATTCATTCCTTACTCTAGAAGAATATAACCTATGCCTATCCATCATGTTATCTACTTAACAAACCATTAAATAATTATTAAATCATTGAATGTTAAGTGTTGAACGAATTTGAATATTGATCGTAGCCATGAGTGTTGACTGATTTAGTGAATGTTAAGTACAATTGACATGGAAACATGTTCTCCTATACTCTATAATGTATTTGATTATTTGTGTTTTTTATTTTTTTCATAGTTATATGTTTTTGTACATAATTAGTTAAGATTTTTACATGTTTTCTATAAAAAGCCGATAAATTAAATAGCCTTTTGCTATAGCTTTTAGAGAAGGACACAACTGAATATCATATATAGCCCGCTATTTGTAACCGTTGTGCCAATCTTTCTTACACAAGGATCATAAAGAGTATGTTGGAAAAATGGCACCTATGCATGGGGTCAATAAAGTCGATAGCATCATATAAATACCTTACACAAGGAAAAGAAGGTAGTAGTACTATAGGTATAGTGTTTTCATAAATATATATATGTTTGCAATACCTTTTATTGTTCATGAAAGACACATGTTCTTCCTTTCGGAGGCTAGCTAGCTCTAGTGGTGAGTACCGGCCATAGAAGCATTATGCTTTAGTGGGGTGCATACGAGTTGGTAGGGAACTGTGTGTAACCTGCAGCCCGTCCTAACTAGCAAGCACCCTAGGATGTGTATACTAGCTAGCTAGCACATATGTATGTTTTCTTACCACAGTCTTCTCTTGTGCCATTTGATTTACACGAAAGATTCTCTATTTAATCATTTAGTTTTTGTACCAAAACCTTTTGACGTTAAGACCAAGCTCGGTCATCATTTTTCCTTCTTTCTTCTTCCCACCATCACTAAGAAAAAAATGGCTCAATAACGAGGAGGTTAGGGACGAAAACAAATGAAGAAATTGGGCCAAAAAACCCCTCTCCCATTCCTGTTTCTTTTTTTTTTGTGAAAACAGTGCCGGGTTAGGAAAAGCCGGGTCAAAAAAGAATTAGGAACATAAGAAAACAGACAAATACTGAAGAAGAACCAAAAACTTAAATTTTATTATTCTCAAGCGCTAGGACCCATCACGGACCCGTATCGCACCCTTCCCCAGCCTCCTATTCGAGTTACGTCGATGCTGCAACCGGCTGTCGGCTGCCTGGGTAGCAGCAAGGCTTCCTCTTCCCATCTCCTTCACTTCCACACGGTCGCGGTCATTGACTCATGTTTCTTGGTTTTAGGTTATAGTTGCCCCATTAACTCTGATGTGTCCAGATCCAGTAGTTTTGTGCCCTGATGTGGCTTCTCCACATTGGTGATGACTGGATCTGCGTTGTACTACCGGGCTTCAAGCCATTAGGCATGCTCATGCAATTAATAGGGCGGTTGGGCTCCACCGGCAGACTCAGTTGCTATTATGTGTCCGTCTCTCTGGTGCCCCAGTGTGAAGATCCACCTTTACACCGGCCAAATCTATACGTGGTGGAGGTATAGTTGTGCTCGGTGGGTAGGGGTGGTGGCACATGCATGGTTACTTGGCTTTGGTGAACCGAGCAACAATTATACCATGTGAGCAATGGCCAGGGTCATCTTATAGAACCGAGATGATGAGTGGTGCCCCCCGCCTGTGCTGCGGCGGCAGTGGATCGGTCCACATTAGTGATGGCTAGATTTGCGTTATACTACTAGGCTTCAAGCCATTTGACACGCTCACGACCATAGGGTGGTTGAGCTCTACCAGCATACTCAATTGCTATTATGTGGCCATCTCTTTGGTGCGCTAGTGTGAAGATCCACCTCTACACCAGCCGAATCTACACGTGGTGGAGGTATAGTTGTGCTCGGTGGGTGGGGGTGTTAGCATGGGCCACTAGGCTTTGGCGAACCGGGCGACAATGATGCGACGTGAGCAGTGGCTAGGGTCATCTTATAGAGCCGAGCCGATGGGTGGTGCCCCACGCCCGTGCTGTGGCGGTAGTGGATGGAGTCTGTGAGAGGGTTGCAACGCGGCAAGGCCATAACAGGATGTGCAATATTGGAACTGAGAAGGCCGCGGTGCTATGCACATGAACGGTAGCGATCGACGGTGGCATCACTCCTTTGCTCGAGGCCTTGTCATGTTGTATGTCACTCTACACCTTCTATGTCCGCCCATTGCATCTCTTCTGCTAATAAGGTTGTGATAGGATATCAGCAGTAGATGCCACAGACACCAATGTGTGTCACTCAGTGGAGGTATCATCATGTTCCCTTTTGTTCTGCGCCTTCTCCATCAGCCCACTGCATTATGCACCCTTCTACATCGGCATGCTATAGGTGACCTATATCTGTTGATGGGGTTGACATGGTGTCTCCTCCATATTCTTACAAGCTAGATGCCCCAACCGTTGGACAGCTTACCATGCACTGACAGGGGCATTGGACTGAGTGACGCACCCCTTTGGACCAATGGCTATGGTCTCATGCCCTCTGCTGGATGACATGCACATATGTTTAGATCTAGCCATTGGTGCTATCAAGTCACCTGAGTGCATGGTCTGACACTCATGGTCCAATGACCATTGGCCCATTGGTCACACTAGTTCGATTGAAAATAGAGAAGTTCAAGAGGCAAAATTTTGCCATTAAACTAGATCGGTGCCTTGGATTGGACCAACATCCATGGTTTGATAAAGCCTATGAATATTTTGAAAGGTCCTAAATGGCTAGAGGAGTGAATAGTTTATAAAAATTTTGACAACAACACTAAACTAATAAGTGGTTAGTAACAAATAAGGTGATAAAGTTTTTCGCGTTAGCCTACTCAAAATACAAGTCACCTACCAATCAATTCTATTAGTAATGAGCTACTTTACAAACTAATTAACTGAGTTACACTAGCTATCTATATAGATGTAACTACAAAAGTAAAAACAAGAGAGGTGCAGAGGTATATCGAGCTAGATAAGCGATAAATTATAATAGAATAGCCATGATAATCTGAGACAAATCAATCACAAAGAATCCAAGTGATGACATAATGATTTATCTCAAGGTTCACTTGCATGCCAGCAAGCAACGTCTTTGTTGTAGCGATACATCCATTTGGAGGTTCACACGCTAATAGGCTTCATACATCTAACCCTCACTTGGGGTGCCGCACAGCCAACATAAGATTGGGATTCACAAGACACGCACAATCATTAAATATGTCGTTCATGATCTCCCACGGCGAAGGCTCAAGAACCCTCACAAATTACCGGGAGGTGGCCATGAACAATTACCAACTCGTGTCGACACTCCTCCGCTGCTCCAAGCCGTCTAGATGGCGGCAACCACGAAGAGTAATAGAAGAACACACAGCAACCACACTTACTAGTGCTACTAGATGCTAGAACACTAAGCAAATACACTCGAATCACTCTCAAACTGACTAAATTAATGAATCAATGATAGAGATGAGTATAAGAGGTTTGTCTTAGCTTACAAGGATGTATCAATGATCAAAGTGTCTAAGAGTGCAAGCTAGAGCCAACCAACATGTATTTATAGAGCCCCCAAAGGTTACATGCCCGAAGGGGCTCAAAACCCGCTTAGGTGAACTGACTGGGCGAGTTGTTCGACTTGACCAAACGCGACTGGTTGCACTTAAACCACCACGTGTACTAGCTGTTTGAACTCAAGAATTCATGCCCAACGGCTGGCCACATCTGCGCTCTTCCCTTGCACCATACACATAACCTCAATTGACCACACACACCCACAACAACGTCCGATCGTTACTTAGAGAGCTCTAGAATACGATTTTCTCGACCGAACGCGTTCGGTCACTACTGAACGGACGGACCACCACATCCGATCGCTCCCCGGCACCTGCGTTAGCTTACATCAGCATGACCAGATGCGTACACCTGCGCGTCCGTCGATCTCTTCGACTAGCGTCCGGTCACAACTCAGAGAGCACCCGAGCGACACAAATCTGACTGCACGCGTCCGTTCACCTCTGAGCAAACATGCCCTCATGTGCACAGTGCACCAAACACGTCCGGTCCCTACAGGATTAGTGTCTAGTCACTCTGAAAATCATGAAATCACGCCTCGCAAGCTTGACAGGAGGAAGAGAGACCCGGCCCAAACAGCTCAACCCCTTCCTTTCATGTGCCAACACCAAAGGGTTTCACCACTTGTGTACGTGTGTTAATATTTTTAAAACACTTTAAGGGTTAAGTTCGCTCTCACCAAGTCCTAGTGCACATACATATATAGTGTTAAATCACCTAGTGGTATTTAGACAGTCATATTAGCTTCAAGAACACCCCTCTTGATAGTAAGGCTATCTATTCTAAACCCACTTACACCCACTTGATGTCTTGAGTGGCAAAACAAAATGGTCCTATCAAATATATCTTTGTCTTGGAACCCATTCTAGTTTTCTATTTCTTCTTTTCCAAATGTGGAGCACGTGATCACATCACTGAATCTCGTTTTAGTCTCCGTCACTTGGCTTGGACCATCCTATCTTATGCTGCACCTACTAACCAAATAGGATTAGTCCCGAAGGTTTCATCACGTATCCAAAATCAAACTAGGATTAGTCCCGACGGTGTCAGTGTATGGTGCGATGTGGCCTCATCCATACGCATTGGACCATAGCACACGATCCAATGAGACCCTAGCGTGCCCACGGCTAGGGTTACCCATATAGTAGTATTAAATCATCATTTAGAGAGCCATTTGAATAAAAATCACTTTATATGTATCCTTCCACCCTTCAATAAATTTCTATGTCTTGTGCGAGGAATCTGGAGTAGAGGGTGGCAGTATTTGAAGATCTAATTGAAGAAGTTAGAGAGCATCTTTTCACAAACAGCTAATTGGTTTAATCTTGTCCTAGAGTCAGCCCATAAGCTGCTCTAGGAGTTTCGCCAAACAACTCTAACATAAAAAGGCTCTTAGAGTTGCTCTTATATGTATGTATTAATGGGAGTGCCTAGCGGATGACATTGTGCATAGCCTCTCATTATTTGGTTTAATTTTACCCAACCGACCTTTTCAAAGTTATTTGATCGGTCAACCGGCGGGCAGCTCTTCTACCATCTGTGTAAAAATCTACCCCAGCGCCGTACATTCAAATCTCTCAGTCACAGTAAACCAGAAAACAGCTAGCAGTACACGCACATGCACATGAGACATATATATATGGCGGTATACTAGCACATGAAAATAACTCCTCTTTGTCGTTGCCATCTTCCTCTAGAGCCTGGTTCTCGACACTCGACTTCTCATGGCATGGCATGGCAGAAGCGAGAGAAAAGCGGCCCCACAACCCCCGTCGTCTAGCTCCCTACTACCTAGGCACACTACAGCTGCGGCTGCCACTGTCCCTCCCTCATTGTTGACCAGAGCTCCCCAAAACACCCATCACCACCACCACTCCACCCTTGGACGCTCTCTCCTCTGCGCCGCTCGCTCTGCCTATATCTCTCTCGCTCGTCCCCGGCCCTTTCTCCTCACCAAGCAAGGCAGGCACTCTCTCGCCTCCCGTCTTCTCCCCACCCCCCCTCTTCCTTCAATTCTCTCTCCCTCTCGTTGCCAAATCGCAGCTAGCGGCAGCAACAAGAGATCCAATACATACTAGGTTCCATTGCATCACACATCAGTCACTCCAAACCATCAAATCACACGCCCATCAGATCACACAGGCAAAGAGCAGGGATGAGAGAGATATACTACTAAACTATCTATCCATCCATCCATCAATCAGGTAGATCGCGTGCCGCCTTTCCACTCACGTACTACACCACCACCTCTCTCTCTGTTCCCTCGGTTCGTTCGTTGCCGCGTCAAATCGGGGCAAGAAGCCAGCAGCCAGCCCTGTTGCAGTGTTGCTTCGCGTGCTCTCTGCTGTTGCTTGCACCACGCACGTACCTGAAGAAAGCAGCGATCCATTGATCCACCGGTGGTTCGCTGTCGGCATGTCGTCCTCGTCCTCGTCGTCCTCCGCTGCGTCCGCCGCCACGGTGTTCCCGCCGTCCCCGCAGCTGCCGCCGCCTCTCCTGGTGGAGAACCTCCCGCCGCTGCATCAGCTCACGCCGGTAGCGGCGGCCGCGCCGGCCTCCGAGCAGCTCTGCTACGTGCACTGCCACTTCTGCGACACCGTCCTCGTCGTCCGTGATCGAATCCCTACTCTCTTGATGATATCTCTCTAGCTACATATACATACATGCAGCTGTCGATGTTGCTTAAAGATATTTCAATAGATTTTACAAGCTTGAAGGTGTGTGTGTCTGCGTGCAGGTGAGCGTGCCTACGAGCAGCTTGTTCAAGACGGTGACGGTACGATGCGGCCACTGCAGCAGCTTGCTCACCGTCAACATGAGGGGCCTCCTCTTCCCGGGGCACGCCGACGAACACAGCCGCCGCGGCGGCCGCTTCACCGCCAGCCGCTGTCACCACCAGTACTAACACCACCACCACCACCATCACCACGGCGCCGGCGCCGGCCACCTCGGTCAACAACGGGCAGTTCCACTTCCCCCAGTCATCGCTCAACCTCGTCGCGCCCAACTCTCCCCACCAATCCCTCCTGCTGGTAGGCTACGCGCGCGGAGAGCCAGCAGCAGGCGTCCGGCCGGAGACACACGCCGTCGCGCGCGTGTGCTTCAAAGTTGCCGGAGCGCTCGCTCTGATGAGATGTCATATATTGCATGCCTAATCTTGTGTTGTGTCCGCACGCGCGCGTGCATGCAGGACGAGATATCCAGCGCCGCGAACCCGAGCCTGCAGTTGCTGGAGCAGCACGGCCTCGGCGGTCTGATCCCCGGCGGCAGGAACGCGGCCGCGCCGCCCCCACCCCAGCCGCCTGCAGCGGGTAATAAAGGGGCCAAAGAACCGTCGCCGCGCGCTAACCCCGCCGTCAACAGACGTGCGTCCATCTATTAGACTTCAATTCCATGCATATCGTCGCCAAAAGTGTTAACTATTCAGGTTTTGCTCGGTTTTGTTCTTGAGATCGATCAAACGATCAGCCTGAGCATGGGCCAAAGACCTAGGAGAAGCTTTCAGTTCAGTTGAACTCAAGAACGAACACTCATCTTCTCTAGTTATCTATCTCATGTCCATGCTCGCTCTGACTGATGACCAGATCAGTGAGCACACGTACAGATGGGCTAGGGGTAGCGACACATGCGCCTAGCTAGTTGTTGTACATGTCGCATCAATAAGTGCGACGCCGAGTCGCCCACACCGCTGGCTGCTCGCTTTCAATCAACTGTCCAAGGCTCTCCAAGCTGAGCGGCACATCTTTGTTTCGTTCTCTTCTCGAGCTCTTTTCACTGTGAGCACACCGAGCAGTACGTACTGGACGCTGCTAACGGCGTACATGCTGTGTGCTGCCGAGCACAGTGAGCAGAGCACGCCGTTTTTGTTTCATGCGGCATGACTGTGTGTCTAACAGGTTTTTGTGTGCCTCGTGTGTGTCTCTTTGTCTTCGCAGCTCCGGAGAAGAGGCAGCGCGTGCCGTCGGCATACAACCGCTTCATCAAGTGAGTGCCAGCAGTATAATGCTAGCTATTACATTTTTCATGCTGTGCGTTACAGTATAAGTCATGGCCGGTGGTTCTCTCGGTCATCACGGCAATGCATGCCGCCTCGTTGGCAGCAGCCGGCGCCGGCCGGCCGTCCCGGGCGCCGGGCCCGGTCCGGGGTACAGGGGCAAGAAACTTTTTCAGAGGAAGAGAGCTAGCGAGCGACCCTGATAGTTTTTGCTCTGGTTCAGTCGTTCTCGTTCAATTAATCTTTCTCTCTCTCAGACACACATACACACACACACACACGCAGAATGGCAGAAGAGAGAGAAAGGGACGAAAGTTTCTAGCAAGCAGTATCCCATACATACACAGACAACATGGCAAATGATGCATCAGTGATGGCAAATCATGCTAGTGTCGTGTCGCCGAGCTTGCTGCTGATCATATGCTTCGATCTGACGTCTCCCTTTCCCTTTTCTTTTTCTGGCTCTCCCTCGGGGCCGGCGAATGCGATTGCAGGGACGAAATCCAACGCATCAAGGCTGGCAATCCCGACATCTCGCACAGGGAGGCCTTCAGCGCGGCGGCCAAGAACGTCAGTGGTTTAACAATTTCCTCCTTCCTCTATCGCTTCGCTTAACTATATATCTTTCTCCTTCAGTTCTTTCTTATATTAGTTATATTATTTGTGGTCTGATGCACTCGCACTCTAGCTAGGGTTTAGTTCATGCCTGCTACTGTTCGTTGCTAGGGTTTCCCGGGTCGATCTTTCAAAACCGCATCATAAGCACCATGCTTTTTTCCCCCTCCTTTCTAAGTCCATGTTTGGTGTGGTGGTTTTGGTTGTTGCTGCAGTGGGCGCACTTTCCACACATCCACTTTGGGCTCATGCCGGATCACCAGGGGCTCAAGAAGACAAGCCTGCTACCTCAGGTGATGAATCCGCCAAAACCTTGTCAATGTACTGTACATTGACTCTCACAAAACAAATCATGTCAGACAAGATTTTGTCAAAACTTAAAAGTTACAAAAATGAAAATCTTTTACTCCCTCCATTTAAAATTGTAAGTCATTTTGACTTTTCTACATATATATTTCACTATGCAAAAGATATATATGTATTGGTAAATTTGTATGTAAAATCTCTTCTTTTGGAGGATTTTAAAAGACATTAGTGATCATGCATTTGCACCAAAGACCATATAAAGTCAAATGCGACAAATACGCTGACGAGAGTAAGTATGAAGATAATTGTATCTATAACAATGGCTAATATTGTTACCTGTTTAGGTTCAATAGCAAGGTCCAATAGTGAAAAAAAACTAAATTAAACATATCTGTTAATGTGACCATGATTTTCCTTGCAAAAACAAAAGGTGAGGTTGAGGTGATCTCTAGTACTTTTATAGAAGATAAGATGCATTTTCTGCTAAAATGTTTTTACTGTTCTTGGTTACGACATTTATAGATACTATTTTATAGAAATTTATGTTCTAGAAACAATTTCTACTAGTAAATTTATTATATTATGAAAGTATTAACAATGAAATAAAGAGAAAATGGGTTGTTTTTATAATGCTAATCTACATGATTATATATTAACATACTCCCTCCATATTGGAAAAAAAGTTTTTTTTACATGGTTTGGGTCAAACATTGGAAATATAAATCATGCATGAATAAATTTTAAGTTGTTAAGGTTGGAAATGTGAAAAACATATGAATAGATTTGTCTTGAAAAATACTTTCATAAAAATATACATATATAACTTTTTGATAAATATTTTTATAGAAATAAGAAGTCAAAGTTATGTCTTGGAGACCATATCGCTGTCCAAAACGATTTCCTTTTCAAGTATGGAGGGAGTATATAGTGTAGGTCAACATTTTTTTGTTGCATTTTCCTAACTAGAAAGAAGGTCTTAAACCGGCCATCAATATAATCTTGTACTTGATTCATAAATTTAGCAACTTAAAAAACTAGAGATGTGCATGGGTAATCATGTGGTTCAAATTCAGGTGACCTAATAATATGAAACAAAAGAGCAGATGGTCATGTTATGCGACTTGTAATAATGGAACCAAAGCCTTTTCCATCACCATTATTTGGTATATAATATACAAATTTACAATTGGCAGTGTATATACGAATACAACTCTTGTGTTACATACTCAAATTCTTTCTAGATGTTATTACATGCCCTTTGGTTCTGTCAAGTATTGATCTTTTAATCTTGGCCTATTAGACTAGCATTGGAAATCTTTAGAATTTGGAATTCTGATTTTGTTCCAGCACATTGAAATTGATACATGCAAAAGCTATCAATCTAGAAATGCCAAAGCATCTTATAATTTGGAATGGAGAGAATATCATATGGTGCGTGCCAGATTGCATATATATTCTTTTTTTGCTCTCTTATATAAGACTATAGGAGCAGTTAGCTCAAAGGAGGGGAAAAAAAGGCATGATAACAAGGAAAATATATAGTACTCTCTACATTCCCAATTAAATACACTTTTAGATTTTCTATATACATAACTTCTATTATACGCATAGTAAAAATAATATATCTAAAAAGCAAAAACTTCTAATACTTTGAAACTGATGGAGTACTGAGTACATTTAAGCATTACCATGCCCCCCAACAAATCATGGTTAAAATGATATAAACTAAACTAATTTTCAGTGGTTTTGGCTTTTCCAGGATCACCAGAGAAAGGACGGGCTTCTAAAGGAAGGGCTATACGCGGCGGCGGCCGCCGCCGCTGCGGCAGCCAACATGGGGGTTGCTCCATACTAATATAATTACTACTACTACTCAAGCTTAGAGTAGCAAGTTGCTATTGTTACCTAGCTTCCGAGGATGTCCTTTTAACAAGTTGGCTCTATGAACTATGAAGCTATATATCTATCTAGGGCTTAGTGACCTGTTATATTAGCTTGTTAAACGCGCCAATCACGTACGTATATCTGCTATGTAATCCTGGTCGGTCGATCGATCGAGCTGGTCATTTGATGGCTAAGTATCCTTTCTAATATATATCTATGCTAGGTTTTTTGTTGATTATTATATGGAATGGAAGATAGACGAGAGACGGACAACTCCTTTTCCGGCCCCCCCATCCTTGTCTTTTCTCTTTCCCCACTGTTTTAGCTGCAACACTGCTGCAGCTGCTTACTGTGCTATCAGTCTAGCTAGCTTAGCGCGTACCAGGCCAGACTGGGCCCATCTTTATCGTCCCTGCTGTTTACAGTGTCTTTTTTTTTCTCCTCTTCTTTTATTCTTTGTCTTGGTTCTTCGTCCCCTGTCGAGTAAAGGGAGGCCAGGGCAGGGCACAGCCATGGGCTGGCCCCGTCTGGAATCCTCCTGCTGCTGCCCAAAGACGACCGCCGGTCTTTGGCTCTAGTCTTTGCTCCCGGTCCTTATTGTTTGCTTTGCGTGCTGCTGTAAGAGCTAGATGTTGGGATTCAAACGCCCAGCTCCATCATCCATCGTACTTGCAAGCATGCATATGCAGTGAAGCCTTCAGCTGGGTATATATAGCAGTGGGTATTATTAGCATCGATCACCGCTGCCTGTTGCTCTTGTGCAAGCTCTGTGTCTCTGTGTGTTTCTTGGTCGCCGTCGTCTCTTTGCGTAGTCTGGTGTCTGCATCAACAGCAGGCCCACTGCATACATGGGCTGGATACAGCATCCCTGATGACAGCCTGAGACCTTCCGAGCCCCGGGGCCATGTTTATTTAATTTTCTTGTGCGTAATACATGCATACTCCTAGCATGAAATAATCGTAGCTGTGCCGAGACCGACGAGAGACCAAAGTGCAAATAGCAAGGGCCTGCGACTGCGAGGGCGCGGCGGCCGGCCGGCACTAACAATGAAGCGATGGGACCGTTAAAGTAGGCAGGCGCTCAAAGCGGCGGCGGCAGAGCAGGCGTTTTCCCCCCTGTTGTGCGTGCCGCCGCTAGCACTTTTGCGCCGTTCCAGGGCACGAGGGCAACTGTTTGGTTTGACAAAGGGGAATTTGCAAACAGGGGCAAATAAAGCGCCGCCGCGTGTTGGGCTGCTACATGTATTACTGTACTAGTACGTACGTAGGTTTGTTGCCGCCGGACCCGGACGGCCAGCACACCCGTGCATGTCGCCGGCCGGCCGGCCGGCGTGGCGATGATTCTCGCTCGACGTGACGGATCGAGCTTAGAGTTTGGAAAGCTGGCGTGCGGCAGGTCCATCCGGCCAGCAAGTCCGATCCAACAGACCACCTTTATATGGTCACGGGGCACATCACATGCACGCATATGATATGCAGAGCCGCGATGGGTTTACGGCCGAGCTAATCAAACACGCGGACACGGCACGGCGGCAGCCTGGCAGTTTGCCGAAGGGTTTCGGCTCGACGAAACAAAACAAAGAAACAGCGGTCGTGCAATTGAGCCGCTGCGATGAACCAAAGCCGGAAGGCCGGAACGCAGGGCTGCTCGAGGCCGAACGAAACGGCTCGAATAGTCCGCGCTAGTTCGCCTCAAACTCGTGTCGCTCATCTGCTACGGGCCTGCGGTGGGCCTGCGGCCTGCTGCTCCAACGGACGGACGTCCAACGCTTTGCAATGGATCCAGATTAGGAACCATTAGCCCACGCTCTGAGATGGGCTTTTACATTACAGATGAAAGGGGCGCCATGGCCCAGCTAGCCGGCAGTATCTTTGCTCAACAGACAGAAAAAGGAAAAAAAAAAAAAAAAGAGAAGCTAGCCGGCAGTATCCGGTCGGACCAAACGGTTTCCCCCCGGTTTTTACGCTCTACTAGTGGGCGAGTGTGTGGGATCAGCAGTACTCCAGTCTCGGACAGCGAAGAAAACAACAGCTCATTGGCAGCCGCTGCACCGGAGCAGAGATTGAGACAATCCCGATCTATCTACTCCCAAGTCCCAAGTCCCAAGCCGGACTAGGAGGCAGACAGATCCGGGGAAGCGTTTCCACACCACGAGAGAGACGCGCAAGTACATGCCGCCAGTAGTACGATTTGAGTAGGCAAGTAGGCTAGCACTACAGCTAGGATGCCTCTGGAGTCCGCACAATTGACAGCAGAGAGAAAATTCAAAGGCATCCTGGATCTCGTCAAGGCAGCAGCGACTAGCGATCTACAGTACCGGGCAACGTGACAGGATCCCCGGGGGCTCGTGCTGAAGAAGCCTCAAAGGCCTCAGTTTCGACGAGTGGTGGTCCTGCGGCTCTCACGGTGAAGCGAAAGCGAGTGGGGCGGCAACAGTGGCACGCCGATCGCCCTCACGCTCCCGTTCACTGCTGTAAAATCTACTCGCTGTAGTACCAGTGTTTTGTTGCAGCAGTCATTCTCGTCTCTCAGTACGGCCTCCGAGGGCTATGCAGGCCCAGTCAGTCAGTCACCCAGAGAGACTCGTCGGACTCCCAGCGGCAGCATGATGGCTGATGGAGATGCCTGCCGCAGCTTCCGGTGTCTCCGGCAGTGGCAGCGCTGCGGCAGGCGACCAGTCCAGACTACCAAAATATACTATGCTCGCCTTCGGCGGCAACAAGGCACGGAGGGAGTAAAGCGAACTCAAGGAATAACGGGCACGCGAACGCGAGCACGACAGGAATCAGTGAGCCGTCAGGAGTCAAAACCCAAAAGGGCTAGCACACGCTGCACGGGGACCTAACATGAGCATCAGAGTCTGCAGAGTCACTGCTGGACTAGAGCCGAAGCAACGAACATGCCACGCCCCACCACAGAGCATTCTACAGAGCCAGCTGTGCTTCTTTTAATCATGGCCAAAGAAGAGGCTTTCATTCCGAGGTAGGAGTAGACGTTTCTATTCTTCGCAACATTCTGAATGTTAGCATAGCATCGCTCCAAACATGACACCATTTCTGAAACCTGAAACTGTGGCGGAAGCTGCCACCCCTTCTAAGCAAGCAAAGCGACCATGTTATGTGATCGCGAGATGTGTCCATGTGCCAATCAAGAGCGTCACAATACAACTTGCTGCTAATCTACTGCGTCTGCGTGCGTACAGTAGGTGACAAGATGCAGTTAGTGATGGGTAGCCGTGACAGCTGTGCAGAGTCAAGGATGGATGGGTGCCACTGGGAATCAATGCCTAGTACCTGCACGAGTACGAAAACCTTTTCAATGGAAAAGAGGAGAGAACGGTGTGGGGAATAGCTCCAACAAACGTTGATTGATGATTGTACGCGCCCATGGAACTGGCTACGAAAGCGTGTGTTACCTGAACGAAACCTGAACCCTAACCCCAACCCCTTTCTCAAGTTCAACAAGGCGTCAAGCATGTCTTCCGGGCATAAGGTACGCGTGCCACATCACTGACTTCTCAATCCGAAAACGACTTTGCAGGCATTTGGCATGTCTTGGAAAGAACACACACTATTTGTAATGGTAGTTGCATAACTACCGTAGTAGACAGGCGGCAGAATTAAATGGCAAACGTGCTTATGCTACACTTCAGAATCGACCAGACAACAGGAAAACAATCTGGGAAACTATGGCAAGATAACAACACTCATTCAGTAGGACAATGCAGTAACTGGTTTTTCTAAATATATAAGAGATCCGCGGGCAAATACTCATAAATACACATTTACAGATGGAATCCAGCTGCTACACACAAATAAGTTACCGAAGATTAGATAATAGCTCTTCGACTCTGTTAGAACACAAAGCTCTCTAAACCTGATGACCTTTGTACAGCCCTACACAACACCTCCCCCCTCCTCCTTTCAGGTGAACAAAAAAACTAAAACAAAAGATAAATAGCTTTCTTTATGCTCATCATTGAGCACCGACTTTGATCCTGCAGGTTATTTCCACGCACTGTTCTTGATCGCCTTTACACAGCCTCCTTTTGTTTTGGAATGTACAGTTTCTTTCTTTGACTATATAGTTTCACTTCATCTCAAATCGAATCTATAATGTCTTCCTCCCTCTTCCCATCATGATCTAGATACACCCTACACTGGATCACCGTCCCTCCAAGCCGGAATCCCGGCACCACGGTGAACCCGACCTTTGGTCGCTCTGGCTTCCCGAGCTCCTTGCTCGTCGCAAAACCCTTCGACCGGACGATGTTCTCCATGTACACCATTGAGAACTCTGTGCCCCGGCCAACCTGGAATATGCCGACTGCTGGGTCATACGCCCAGGCTAGCCTGTGGAGCGTCCATATTGAGCTTGCCATTGCAACAAACATCTCATAGAGTGGGCCTGCCACATTCATCACCGGCAATGCCGTCCCGCAGTCTGAATTCCCAAACAGTGAGGACTCAATGCCAGGATGGATCAGCTGTTTGTACTTGCGGTCGCAAAATCGGGCAAACTCGCAGTCGGGGCTTGAATTCATCAGCTCCATGGGGTCTGCATCTGAGTGCTCGATGAATTGCTGCAATGACTCATTCCTACGGGTTGCCAGCTCGATTCCTCCAGGCTCTGTGGTGTCAGCTGTGGCGCCAAATTGGTAGGAATCGAATCCGTCGAACATGGAGAGGCAGACGCGTGAGAGGAGCGCATAGCGGCAGTGGCCGGCCTTGGAGTAGGAGACACCAGGGTAGGCGGCCTCTGCGGCCGCGGCCAGGTCCCAGCCAGCGCACCGGAGGACCTCGGCAAGCGCGCGGGCGAATCGGTGGGCGACGCGGAGCGCGTCGCGGAGGACAGAGTCGAAGACGCCCGCGGACAGCATCGCGCCGACGGCGTCCCCGCCCGGCGGAGGAGCGAGCGCGCGGTCGAGGCGGCCCGCGAGCCGCGCGTTGGCGTCGTCGAGCGCCTCGAGGTCCAGCCGCAGCGCGGCAGCCGCGGCGTCCTTGGCGTCGAGGGCCGCCTGGAGGCGGTTCACCACGGCGTCGAAGGACCGCAGCAGCGCCTGGTTCTCGCGCACCTGGGCCTCGAGGTGCGCCGTGAGGGTCCCGTCCCCGCCGGGCGAGGGCGGGTCCGCCGGCGCGCCCCTCGCGATCCGCTTGAGCTCCGACAGCCGCCGGAGGTGCGACACCGCGGCGGCGTCCGCGGCCGCCGCCGCATCCGGCAGGAACGGCGCGTGGGCGGCCTGCAGGTGCAGGTACGCCGCCTGGAACGACGAGGCCGTCGCGAGCGCCGCGGCGACGGCGGCCTCCTGCCCGGAAGCCGCCGCCGCCGCCGTCTTCCCCTCCCCGTCCGCGCTAGGGTTAGGGTTCAGCGGGTCGGGCTTCAGCACGACCACCCGCTGCCCGGCGAGGACCCCATCCGCGCCCGGCGCCGGGGAGCGCGCGAATCGGTCGGCGTCCTCGTCCTCGTCCTCCTCGGCGAAGAACTCGATGGTCTTGGTCTTGAACGCGAGCGCGAACTTGTGGAGCATGGCTACGCCCGCCGCCGCGCGCTCGCTCGGCGCGCCCTGCCTCTCCGCCGCCGAGCGGGGCGGGGTGTCGGCGACGCGAATTGCGGGAGCGCGGAGGTGGGGATGGAGGTGAGTGGTGGGTGTGGGTGGTGCGGGGCGGTGGGACGGCGAGGAGTTGGGGGCGGTGGAGGGAGGACGCGAGCGGAGTGGGGGGGATCTGGGAAGGAGAGCTGGAAGCACGAGAGCACTTGAGAGCAAAAGAAGCAAGGCTGTCTGCCTCCGTCGGGTAGGAATTTGGGGGGAGAAAGATGCTTCTACGCTTCCGTGATGAAGGTTTCTGTTTGCCACACAAGAGGGGGTGTGGGACTGGGACAGTAACAGCAGGACCGGCCTAGATGAACACATAAGAACATTTCAGAGTGGAGTCTGAAGTTTGGAATGTTTGCGAAAAAGAGAGGAAAGATGGTTTGATCCTTGCCTATTACTCTATAAATATAATAAACAAAAAAGGCTCTAATAATAATTAGATAAAAGAAAAAAAAGAAATAAAATATGTAACTTTTTAAATTTCTGCATTTCCAGATCTCAATGAATCGAATGACGTGTATTGCATGTACCGCCCAAGAAATCACTCTCTTTTAATAGTTAATGCAGTAGGAATACATGTGTGATTGACAATTACTTCCCATTTGGGTATCAAACTTGTAAGGCTTAATAAATTACAAAAATTCTTAAACATTTTTCTAATATTTGTCTTGTCTGTGAAGGCATAAAAAACCAGCAGTTTATGGAAAAGTGAATGATTTTTGTATTGTTTATCAAAAAAAGTGAATGATTTTGTATTGCATTTTATAGAATGCCTACCAGATATTAAACACTGGCAAAATGACCCACGCAAATTGTGCGATTAGTCCTGTTATCATCTCGTTTTTTTTTTCCTATCCTGAGCTTTTTATTTCTCGTATCTCCAATTAGAAAAGAATCATTCGATTTTCATTAGCTCTTTATTTACATTTTTTGCCTTTTTCAATCCTAGTAGAAATCAGAACAGATAATACTATTTTGTCATTGTCTTCATTTCTTGTTATGGACTATTTGT
>JADLZL010001033.1:0-10777 GCA_015844335.1 Chrysopogon serrulatus
AATAGATCTACATAGCGAGTATATAATATGTTATGTTTTATTACAAATTTTTGCTGTAACTTTATATCTATAATTTTCTATAATTAAATGGAATAATTTATAGCCACAGTTTCTGTGGTCAATTATGGTGAAAATTTTTTATGGTAGGCTAATTATTGTATGCTTGATATCTAGTAAAAATTTCATACTCATTGAATAATGTATAACTTAGTTATAAATTTATTTAGGTTTATGCTTATTAAATATAAATAAATTTATAACTAAGTTATACATGATTCAATGAATATGAAAATTTTACTAGAGATCAAGCATATAATAATTAGCCTACCATAAAAATTTCACCACAATTGACTACAGAAACTATGGCTATGAATTATTCTAATTAATTATAGAAAATTATAGATCTAAAGTTATAGAAAAAAATATGTAATAAAAAAATAACATATTATATGCTCACTGTGTAGATCTACTCATGGAGTCCAACAAAATTTGATTTTTCTATTTTATGATTTTTTGGTGATTTACTATGATTTTCAAAGATTCAAATTTAAATAAATAAAAAAAAAAGACAAAAACCATGCTATTGTAGCAAAACCACCGTTCAAAACCGCCTAGGGGGTAATTTAAGCGGTTTGAAAAGTTCCTGGGTAGAATACCCGCTTTTATAGTTTGAAAGTATTCCACCCATCATAGTTCAAGGGTAATGTAGACTTTTTCCATTAGATATACGTATCGCGAGGCACACCATTGACTAATATGTTTTTTTATTATCCACACTATTTCAATTTATAATAGTTTATGTCTTTGTATAGTTAATTATATAAGTAGCCTATTTTCATTCGAAAAAATTATAATTCTTACACCAACGCGCGCAATATTATGCTTATAGTTGTTACTGGTCCCTTTTTAGCAGAAGACTAAATTTCCAATTTGCAATAATTTGACGACTTTTTGTTGTGCGAAAATGGCGACATCCTGGAATCTGAATTTGAATGAAGCTCTAGCATGACCTTATACCTTATAAAAATTTTGAATCCCAGTTGCTGTGCAGGCCAGTGGTTTAGCGCGGGCCAGGGAAATATGTACTATGGGTATGCTTTAATTTTGAAGACACATATATAATTTCTCTGTTCTAAACTATAAAATGTTTTGATATCTATGAATTTGTAGCTGATTTAGGTGAATCGTAGCTATGATTAATGAGCAACTAGCCATGAAACGAGTTGACGATGAGGACGGAATCGAGACCGGAGACCCGGCGGTCCGGCTGTGCGTGTGCCTGTGCTGTGCTGGGTCGACGGAACGGAAGCAGCACAGAAGAGAAAGCAGCAAGCCAGGTAAACGAGGGAGGCGTTACCGCGTTGTTACGCGGCGTGGGTGCGTGTGCGGTGCGGACTGCGGGAGAGAGATGCGGGTGAGCTGGCCGGGTCAAGACGCTAGCATCAGCGTGGCAGCTCGATCGTCGGCGGCGCTTGCTAGCTGTCCGTCCGTCCGATCCGCCTGTACACGCAGTCGGAGTCGTCGGTGGCATCTCTCCCATCAATTCTCACGCGGCCGATGCCGATCGACCTGGCCGCCCCCGCCCCACGACGGACGGGTTCGGCTTGGTTTGGCGGGGTTCGTTCGGACTTGGGCCACGGGCCACCCGACCGGTGGAAACGGGGGGTAACGGGTCAAACCCCCGTGCCCAACGCTAGCCCCCTCCCGTGTCCCCATCCATCCATCTCTAGTAGGAACGGAGTGCTCCACTACTGCCGCTTGACTCGCACGAGACGGTCACTTGCAGTTGCAGGCTGCGCGCGGCTTCACATCTCCTCTCTTCCTTGCCTTTTTTCCACGCTGGTTTGGCTGGCCAGTTCCGCACCCCTCCCTCCCTATCGCTATCAGAATCAGACCTCGTCGTCGTCTTCTTCCGCGATCCGTGGCCGTGCTATTCGTTGACCGTAGGCATGCCTGCGTACACGCTACTAGTACTGTATACTACTATTTATTCTCTCCCTCTGGATTTCCTTTTTTATGAAACTACTATATAGTTATTCTTGCCTTTATTTAGACTAAACGTGTACTATAAACTATCTGATGAGGAGTGCCAAACACTTTAGTCCTGCTTTAATTTCGGAGGTACGCCATCTTCCCATAATTGACGTTAACTTGTAGTAATTCTATACAGATAAAAAAAATAAAGCCACCAATTGGAGGCGAAGATCTGCAGCGCCGTATACACTCTAGTGATCGGCATGCTCAAGTGAACCGTCATTTTGCCTCAACACAACGCCTAAAAGTAGTGTGCCCCCCTCGAATACTACCCAAAAAAGGATAATTGATTAACATTTGTTAACAAAATATTTTCATTCCTATATATCGAGCCATATTTAATCGATCACAAAACTGAAAGCCCCTATCAACATTTTCTAATGCTAGACATTGTATGCATACATAACCATGTCAAACATATTAATAGACGGTGTAATGATAAAACACACACTAGCATAATGGCAATAAAACAAAATGCTTTAGTCAGATTGTCCCCCTTTTTTTTCGTCTAGACAAAACCTGTACTTCTTAATTTTATACTGTCATTCTAGTTTCTTCTAGATAAATTATTTTTGGTAAGAATAACTTCTTTTTAGTACCAGATAAAGATTTTAGTTTGTAAAGATGACTTCATATGCCAAATTTCATTTTAGTATAGAGAACGTACTGAATAGTTCCCATTTTGGTTTAGACCCCAAATGAACCTGTCACCTATCTCATTTATAATTGAATACTCATGACAATGCTACCATCACAAAAAGGTTGAATTTGTTAATAGTTTGTTAATGGTGGGATGTGCAAAGGAAAAATACATAATGAAGTTAACTCAACTGTTAGAGATGGTGGGTGACAGGGTGAGGGGAATTTAGTGTGCACATGCACCCTAAAGATGGGACCGTGAGAGCAGCAGTATCACGGTGGGTTGGTTTGAGCAACACTATAATGGTTTTTGAAATAAAAACCATCTGGTGAGGCCCAAACGAAGCCCACCGTAGCGAGCCCTTTATAGATACCGAGCCCACATACCTCAGTCACCGCACTCGTCCTCTTTCGCCGGGGAAAAGAGCGACGAGTCATCGTCCATGGAGGCTGGTTGGTGCCAAGGGTGAGGGAGATTGATAGGGGCTAGGTTAGGAGGTGATGAGGCGAGTAGGAGAGGATAAGTAAGGAGGGGTTGAGTGATGAGATGGAGTGGCGAAAAGCTAGGAATGGGTTAGTGCATCTAAATTGTTTAATAAATATTACTGCAAAGATGTTGTTTTCTACGGCGGTGGTATAGCATACCCTTTGTCGAATAGAAAATATTTTGATTGGAATATGTATCAAGCAACACAAATAAGTTTGGTTCTCCGCCTTGGATTACCTGAGCCAACACAAGCACTATATTTTTGTCGTGTATATATAATATAAAAAAATATTATATAATCTAGTTAGGCTGGAAACAAAAGCGACGTAGCACCTCCTGGTCCCGGGCAGGCCTCTCTACCCAACGCACCAACCAAACTCCCAAGTCAAAGCGTCCCGCCCAATTTGGCGACATGCATGCGATCAATGCGACCGCGCGCGCCACCGATCCGTGCCATCTCCAGCCAAACCAAGCTGTGCAAGGGAGACGGGAGGAGGCGCAGCGTGTGCGGCGTCGTCGCAGATTCGCGGCCCGCCTGAGACGAGACAGGTGTTCCCCCCCTTTTTTTTTTTGGTATATATAAATAAAAATGAAAAGGTAAAGCTCCCTTCATTCTTGGGTTGATTGATGGAGCCAGCAGGCTCGCACACCACCGGGCGCGGGGTGGAATCAATACACCGTGCACTGCACACGACACGTTCGTTTTCAGATGCACGTATGCGCGTAAACGCAAAAAGATACTCCTTGAAACGGATTGTTCACGGAATATGTCGTCTTTAAACAGCTCCTCAAGAGAGAGAGAAAAAATTGCTCGTCCGATGAGTGAATGGAAGGCTTAACATGTACTCCTTCTATTCTAAATTACAAAACGCTTTAACTTTTTTGATACATCTATTTTTAGTAATATGTTTAGATACATAGTAAAATAGATGAACTAAAAAAAAATCAAAGCGATTTATAATTTAAAACGGAGGGAGTAGTAAAGAGAGAGACTTTGTAATCATGTAGCTAATGCTTTTATCTTTGTTTGTTTTTTGAACACAATTCTTTTATCTTTGTTAGCTAGACGTCATAAACACTCTGCAGCCTGGCTAGGACAAGCACCTGCATGTGCAAGTATCAATGCAGACCGCTATTTCTAACTTAGAAACGATTTCTTAAATTTTTACTCTCTCTGTCATTGTGCTAAGGGCACTTACAAAAACTACATAGGGTAGTTTCTAAGCTATTTTGTCACACATCAGATGAAGATGGTGACAATTGACGAGCCAGACGGGTCGGCAATGGGCCAAAAGAGGACGGCAAGCGGCGGGCGGGGCCCCCACGGCCCACCCTAGGGACGTGTGTGCGGGTGCCGCCGCCCTCCCTTGACCGCAGCGGTGGAAGGGGCCCACGGCGTCCACCGCGGTTGCCCCCCCCTCCCCAATCCCCGAGTTACCTTTTATTAATTAGTTGTTACTAGCAAAAATGTCTGTGTTGCAACGGGGTTATTTAGGATCTATAATTATATAGTTTATAGTTAGAAAATTCAATGATCATGTTATGTGTTCTAACATCTCATATTATATCATGCCTTACACAAGTTTTAAATGTATGGAATATGAGAGATTAATTATGATGTCATAATTTTTACTTGATCTTAATTAAGATTATATTTCGATCTTTGCTTAAACTCAGACTTGGCTTAAAAAACATAGAATCACGAAAATGAAATTTAATTTAAAAGTGGAATGTTTATAATACTTTTTTCCTTTTTACTTTTCTTCTTTTTTAAATACATATACTGATTTATTGTATTTTCTTTCTCTTTTATCTTTTTTTAGCAACTCTTTCTCTTTTATCTGTCTCCATCTTTTATTCTCTCGTACACCAGCAGCCCACCGACACTATACAACTCCACCTTATCCACAGCTGATGCCTCCAAGTACCACCTCTCCCCACGCAAGATAGAAGAGCCCAGTAGCCCACGAAACAAACCACACACCCATCTCCCGGAGTGCCGGCTCACCTCGTGACGCATCTCGGCCGGCTGCCCGTCTCCCTTGCACCGCCCTAGCCTACCTCGCCGCCCGCGCTGCCTGCTACCAGCTCCCTCAGCAGCTCGCTGCCCTCTCCTCTATCTGCTTTCATTCGGGGCAACGGCCTCCTCTGGTCCTTCCTAACCCTAGCTCGCTGCCATCTATTCCTGGGTGAGCAGGGGCAAGCAGGATGCGCAGGAACAGCCTCCGCGCAGCCAGGCACACCTGGTCGGCGCGCACGGAAGACCTAGCTGGCGATGTGCGCGCTTGGTGGGGGCGATGACGCGGGCACCCTGGCCAGCGAGCGTCGAGACGGGTATGTTGAATGGCCTGGACGAGCGACCCCATCCGATTTCGATTCTTTAGGGCTCGTTCGTCAACATTGGATCAGACCAGACCGAGTTTAGTTCTCGGTCATTTTAGGCCAGTTTTCAATCCGTTCCGGGTGGAACAACGTCCGGAACGGCGTGCTCTGAGACAAACGAACGGGCCCTTATTTGATTTCTTTCTGTTGCGGAGATCTGTAGAAGAAACGAATTTTTTCTTGATTTTTATGATTTTGATTCGATGAGTTGCGGCGCTCACTGTTGCCTTGTATTTATAGTCTATGGTGTCCAGATTAAATTAATTCATATTTAATCTATTGGAAGGAGAGGTATTGTACTTGATTTTGGGTGGGGTTCGGGAGATATCTGAGAAAACATGGAACTCTTTGTTTGGGTTTGAACAGAAATATATATGTGCAAATAAAAAAGGAGTCCATCGCTTGATTTGTAGGTTGCATGATTTCCTAATGTGAGAGTTGTATTTGATTTTGATTTTGATTTTTATTTTTTTACAAAGAGAGTTGTATTTGTTATTCCTAATCTGAGAGTTGTATTTGATTTGTGGTGAGAGAGTTGTATTTGTTCCTAATCTAAGAGTTGTATGATTTGTGGTGTACGGGTTCAAAGTACGGGAGAGCTAGGCAGGGACCTAGCAGACGGAGCACTTGAAAAAAAGAGCCTGGCTTTCGACCGTGCGGTATACAGTAAGTAGGGGTGGAGCGAGTGGGCCGAGTAGTTGGGCTAGTCTAGAATGGCCGGACGAAATTATGGGGGAGAGAAACTCTTCTCTTTTAAGTATTAGGTATAGGTATAGATATAGATATAGATTTAAAAAATTCAGATTAGAAAAACTGGAAAGTTCGTGTAAGGACTTTCCCGTTAGAGTCTACTTAAAACTATAAATAATAGGGGATTGCAATTAGATGGAATCAAGAAGTAATTGGGTAAGTCCCATTACTCCAATCTCTCCCGCGCTCGCGCTCTCTCTCTCTTCCTCCCACGCGCCGCCGCCCCTCCTGCCCGCCCTTGTTGCCGCCGCCACCAGCGCAGGGCGCCGTCTCTCCTCCCCCTCCTCCGCTCTCCCCAATCCACTAGCCCAATCCACCCTCCGCGCTGCGTGTGTTACATATTTATAGATCAATAAATAGATTCTCACATCATTAAAATGCTTACATGGTAGTTCAATTAGTGCACATGAAAATTACCCTAGCTGTTTTTGCACTGTGAGTGCCCTAAGCGCGACAAGCATCAGTGGATAGTGTGATAGGGCCTGTGATCCTTAGCGTGGCGGCTGATGCCTATGATGACTCACATGCTTGTCCCCGGCATGGCGGCTGATGCATGCATGGCTCGTCTGCTCGAACCTGATGCAGTGATTTGTGATGCTCTAGCAAATCTCTGTCTCGGATTGCTACGGGTTAGAATGTTGGTGGTGAAAAACTACCGCGGAGGAGGAAAGAGGATTCAAGAAGTCTCCCCTTACTTTGAGGGAGGGAGCGGAGATTTTAGAGATGAAGCAAAAAAAAAGTGAAAGAGAGAATGAGAAAGAGGAATTGTTGTAGCTTTTTTTTCCACTTCATATTCCTCTATATTTGATAGATTTTAGGAAAGGGAGGATATGTTTTCTCACTTTGATGCCATGGTGAGATGTGCTCTCTTTTTTTTTTTTGACTCAGTGGAGATGTGCTCTTAGTTAATAATTACACATCCATTCTGAAATGCACAAAAGATATAAGTTTATCCCAAGTCAAAATATCCTAGTTTGGTCATAATGAGGATTAGCTAATATTATTTTTCTACAGAAAACTTAGGAAACTTAAAATCAATAACGGCCTTATTCTGAAATTAGGTTGGAGGGGGATTTGGTCGCCAGATTCTCATGTTGCTCGCGGACGCTACTAGCTTAGTACCGGTTTGACTTGAGAGGGGAGAAGCTACTGGCCTCCTGCTACTACGTGCATACAACGCGTGTTGGATTGGAGCACGAAGCAGAGTACTCGATATATTACAATAATAATACTAATAACAACAATAATAATGACACATCGCCGCTAGGTCGACGGGGGTACGTACATTATACGTATAATATTTATTCCACCAGAGTCCAGACAGTCAGTCTCCTACTCCACATGGAGATATATATATACTCTATTCTACTCCACATGCAAATAAGGGCAAATGCAGAGAGGGCAAACCGCAACTGGGGGCGACCGACAGATATATAACCAGGAACGTCTACTACGACTACGTACTAGCTAGCTAGCGTGCATTATCCAACAAAAATTAACCATGCATTCTTTAAGGTCACACAAGTACTCAACACCACATCATAAGCTAAGGGCACAGCTAGCACCTCTCTAATATAAGCTAGGCACGCCGCACAGTAGAGGAGTAGCAGCAACAGCAAATCCTAGCTACCCAAGTGTGTTCAATAGTACTAGGAGTAGGTCTTTTTAATCAATCATCTCCGTACATAATTAAACAAGAATAATATAATCTTACTATACTCTCTCCGTCCCTTTTTTTATTTGTTGTTTCACTTCCCGAGACACAAATGCCGGTAATTTTAATAAATAATAAATATCATCGATTAGTATCATAATTCATAATTAATATCATCGGAAAGATCCTTGAATCTAGTTTTTTAATAAAATTATTTAGAGATATAAATATTA
The DNA here is from genome assembly GCA_015844335.1 of Chrysopogon serrulatus. Lineage (NCBI taxonomy): Eukaryota > Viridiplantae > Streptophyta > Magnoliopsida > Poales > Poaceae > Chrysopogon > Chrysopogon serrulatus. The sequence continues at coordinate 8,180 of JADLZL010001033.1, forward strand.
TATGTATTTTCTATAAATTAAATCAAACTTATGGCACGCATCCTACGGTGACAAGTAAAAAGGGATGGAGGGAGTACTCCCTCCGTCCCTAAATAACTTAATAAACCCGCTTCCGAGAGACAAATGCCGGCAATTTTAATAAATAATAAATATTATTGATTAGTATTATAATTAGTATCATTGGAAAGATCTTTGAATCTAGTTTTTTAACAAAATTATTTGGAGATATAAATATTACACGTATTTTCTACAAATCAAGTCAAACTTATGACACGTATCCTATGGCGACAATTAATTGGGGACGGAGGGAGTATATCGGAGGCGGGTCAGATCACATCACATCATCTCATCATCACCTCGGCACGGCAGTCACCCACAATGCATATGCATGTGCCTCGCCCCGCTGTTTCGCCCGCCGCTGAAGTAGATCGAGCAGCAGTAGTAGCTAAGCTAGCAGTAGCGGCAGCTTGCATCGTTCGTTGTTTCTTTGTTTGCCTTTGCGCCTTTTCCACGCTGTAAGGTTACATGCGGCATATGCTCTGATATACACACAGTACATGCATCCATGTGGATGGATCGATCCATCGGAATCACTATTCTACGCTACGCGGTGGTGGCACCGCGCGCGGCGGCCGGATCTCATGCATGCTGCCCGTGCCCGTGCCTGGCCTGCCGCTGCCGGCCGCCGGGTCCTCAAGCGAGACGCACATGCTTTTCATTGCCTACTAGCTGGCCTGATGCCGCCGCTCCCTACTTTTTAATTTGTCCACCGACACGGCGACACCACCCCAGGGCTAGCTAGCTCTCTCTGCCAATTCACATCTACCGCTTACTGTATCGCTGCTGTAGTTTTATTAGCCTCGCCGACACACACCAATTTAGAGTCTAGACTAGATTGAAGAAATTACGCTCTTGGAAAGGAGTTGCCCCACATCGAAAGTTCCGATGAACTCAAAACATATTGTATTCTGGTTTCCCTTCCACACCGTTGCATTCCGCCGGCCGCGCATCAACACCCCCCCCCCCCCCCCCCCCAAAAAACACACACACAGACTGGAAGTCAATGCATATATTGGAAACGGAATTTTTGATATTCCATGTCCAAATCCAGCATTTTAGATTCTATCCGAACTATTCCGAACTCATGGGAAACTTTAAGTTTTTGTTTTGGAAATGTTTGGCCGATTGATGTATCTAACTACACAATTGCTCAAAAGTCAATCTACTACCCTTTTCTCCGACCCTTTACCCCTCCAACCCCTGTTGTTCAACACATCTCTTGATGACATTCATTGGTGTTCACAACCTTGTCGTGCTCTTTCCCGGCCTGATGGATCTTCCCAAGAGAGGTGCTCATGATCTTTTTGGGCAAAGATCAATTGTCAGGTTTCTGCGGTCAACCTGCTAGGTTAGTCTCGCTATCTTCATCTATCTATATAGTGTGCTCGCTCATGTGTATAGTTGATGTGCTAGCCCTAGCTGGTTTGTGACTCTAATTGGTGTCAACAACTTCCTCCAATGGCCCTAGCATTCATGTGATAGAAAAAACATTTTGTGTGCGGAAAATGAAGTGGAGAAAATTCTTCTCAAGATGCTATTTATTAACATAAGCAAAATACGATTCTTAGGGCAACCATGTATCTTGATAGGATTCATGAGAATCTTGACCTAGGTAATAAAGATCTAAGTGTGATCATAATCTTTGATTATGTGCCAACCAAAAGCTTTGACATATTCAAGATATCTTCCTTCACAAAATGCATCGGGTATAACAACAACTTCATCTTATGATCAGAACATGGATAGATTTAGTGATGGCATTACAAGGGCAAACCTCCTTTCTAGATCATCATGTTGTATGTTTTTATGTATAGTTCGGTGTTATGTCATAATCATGCCTACTTTTGTAAATGTAACTTTACTCTAAAAACATTTAATTATCATCTTGGTTTTCTTATATTTAATAGTTTCATTTCAAACAAAAACATCACAAATTGACATCAAACAAAAAAAATCATATGCACAAATGGGACAAATAGATATATGGGCACTATGAAATTTGACATCTTTCATCCAGTACAGAGAAAATAGGAGAAACCATTTTGCTAAATGCTTTTCTATATAGAGCTTCAACTCCGCTAGAGTAGTTGATAATCTCTCTAAAATAGCTAGAGCTCGAACCATTCTTACCTGAATCATTTTCCTGCCAAAGCGGCCCTAAGATAGAGGAATGGGAAAAAACATACAGACATGGCAGTAGTTATAAGTGTGTAAAAAGAGGATTGACAAACATGAGAACTTCGTATGAATAGGGTGTTTGGAGCACATAACTACTAGTAGCATCACCAGCCAAGACTCATCATTTGTTGCGCCTAGGTTTGCGCTCACCGCTTGTAGTTGACACTAGTGTTGCATGCACACTTCGCTACTATGTCCTTGTATGTTGTGAGGGGTTAGGATCTAGGGGCAATGAATTAAGTGCTGCCAAGCTCGAGAAGGTCGTGGTCAGGAAAGTTGGAGTAGTAGAACCAAATCATAATCGACTCTGACGATCAATGGTAGTGCGTCCCTCAAGCTCAACTTTATTGGAGGCCACCT
>JADLZL010001034.1:0-19735 GCA_015844335.1 Chrysopogon serrulatus
TTTTGTCCAGCTTTTTTTGTCCAGCTTTTCCGGTTGTATGCGTATCTGTCTCTCCAGTCCTCCTCCGTATCTATGTCTTATTCCTTCCTTGCGCATATATGGTTGAAAAAAACTGCACCCGGTAACTCATCTAGCAGAGAAAACGTTGATTAAACAAAGGTCCGTGCTGGGCTCACGTCGGCCTAGGTATATCCAATCATGATACGTAGTCTGATAACATAACATTTTGTAACAGATGGTTTTCTCTTTCCACCACAAGTTCTGTACGTGACTTTTCTTCTCTTTTTAGTCCCCTATAAATTCTCTTATATAATAAAAAATAACAAAAAACAAATATATTATGAACCTACTATTTCTTTTACTGCCTAAATAAACTTCCATTTGTACCATCCCAATCTGAAATCAAATAAAATTAGCAAGCAAGGTCTCAAGAGCCTAGGACCAAACTGAGACTGAATAAAAAATAATCCTCGCAGCAATTAAAATCCAAACCCAAATCAAACTAGCTCTAAAACGACAACCACTTATAAAATCAAATCAATTATTCTTTTTGTTTCTTCCATCAACCATGGCGAGCGGAATGTAGCCAGCCCAGTGGCTTGCTGCTCGGCCAGGGAGTGTCGAGGCGTGCTTGCTACCATGCAAGCCGTTCGACGGCGTGGTAACACTGGTATCCAGTGCTGCAAGGATAGTCGTGTGGTCAACCTAGATGGCACGGAGCTGGCGTAAATGCGGAGGAAGCGTGGGGTACAGGTGCTCGAGCCACTAAAGCCTGGTGTTGACGGCATCGGTGATGCGGGGCTGGCATAGCAGAGGAAGCGTGGATCTGAGTGCTCAATATGCTAGAGGCCTCACACGTGTTCCTTGCCATCAACGTGGCGACGACTGAGTGGCAACAATGAGGAGGACAGGAAACGGCAGAACGCCGGCGGATCTGATGCAGTGCTTTTGCTGCCCAGCAGTGGAGGCATAGAACAATGGCTGTTGCTCGATGGAGTCCCTGCCTCTGGCTGCCGCTCGGCGGCGCGCCCGGCTACTGCAGGCCGACGGCAGGAGAACCGCAAGTTGCAACTGCATCAGCAGTGAAGAGGAGCGACAACAAGCGAATATGGATGGATGACACCTCGCCTCGTGTTTCTGTTGTGCTGGCAGCGAAACATAGTTGCCGTGCACATGAGCACACCGGGAAGGTCTAGGAGTTGTGTGTGACGGATGAGATGGGAGGAGTGTGAACTTTGAAAACCGAGGAATATTTATTAGGCTGGGCTATTTTGTATGGGCCGAATAGCACAATGGTTGTATGCCTCAGTGTCAGGTACGTACTGACTATTATTTTTAATTGTATGTATGTATATATAACATATTTTATTTGTGCCAAAATATTTGAATTTACTTCTCTCTACTTCTATAATCCGGCAATTGTTTATTTCAATCGAATGTGGCAATTTATTTAATTAAGTTATAGCCATTAATTTCAAAGACGTCCATAAGAATTTAATTATTTGCTTCAAGCCGACATCACATATGTCCAACTATAACATTTATAATGACTAATTATGCGATCGTAAATCTTTGAGCTATAAATTATTTTTTAGCTACGTATGATGTAGTCCCGTTGCAACGCATGGGCATTTTTTTCTAGTGTATATATATCAGATATGATATTGTCTTTATATATAAAAAAGAAGGCCTCAATGTTTTATGCAGTGAGAACAACCACCGGATAAAAGTTGCTCGATTTTTTATTAACTAGTAGTAGGGCGCGCGCCATCGCGCGCAGATGCAGGCACAAAGAAGATATGCATTTGCTGATAGTACGTACAAAGATCAGGTCTGGAAACCTTTTTTTCATGAACAAGCAACCTACTGGATTGGTCAGTGATAGAAGCGAAACAATAGGATTGGAAGTGTTTTTTCATAATAATAATAACAATAACAATAATAATATAAAGATAGCATATCAACATTACATTGCCTTCAACTACCACACCTCACAGAAAGCGTATAGTTCCTACTGAATTTGCAGGTGGCAGAAATGAACAAAGCAATATAAAGGAAGTTAGTAATAGCATCCTAAACATTACGAAACATCACATCGCTTTGAACCGCCAGAGTTGCAGAACGCACGCAGCTCTGTCGCAGCCTCACAAATCGAATGATCTCCAAATTAATAGCCAATAGACTGAAACCAAAAAATATCATATTTGAGGCATCAAATTTTCAGATTGGTCCCATAAAACCGAACTATAGAGGCACTCCAAATTTAAAATCGAGGAACATTATAAATTTGAAATTGAGGCATAAAAATTATTTATAACTACAATCATCAGAACTAACGATATGGCATGTTTAGATTATGTAAATATGGCATGTCAATAGGAAATCAGCTAATACTTGGTCAAGTGAACATGTGGAGGTGGTAGTGGAGGTGGTAGCGTTCACATAGCTTAAAGGGATAAAAAGTTTTGGCAGGTCCTGTAGAAGAAAAAAAATTATGAATTTGAATCTATTATTTAGTTGTCGAGGTTTCATATAATGGGGTAACCTATGAATTTGAAAGTTTAATCTATTATTTAGTTGAGGTTTCATATAGCTTCAATCCAGTTATGTCAACCTGAGAGGCAGACACATCAAATAGCAGTAGAATGTATGAAATATTAAATAGCAGTAGAATGGCATAAAATGAAAGAAGACCCAAATAGAAGTCGAAGATAACTTTTGGCGCTGCTAGAATGAAAGCATCATAGGTTTACCCCAATGCATAAGTGGTCTCTGTGGCAAGAAATCCAGCATGCTCCCCCGAAATGCCAAAGAGCAGATGTTTTGCAATGATGAGGTCGGCAACGATGCTCTCAGGAGGAAAACCAAGCTCAAATGCTACAGTCTGGGAAGAAGGCAGAAATGTAAGTGATGATTGTGAACCACTAAATGATAACCCATTAGATACATGTGAGCAGTCACTTTCATGTTATATATATTAAGCAAATATGTAAGTCAACATAGAGTGTGGTTAATAGAAATTGTACTTATATTATATTTTCTTACATGCCTGTCTATTTATTACAGATATTCTATATCTATTTCAACAAAAGAGACACTAAGTAAAGTTGGCTTCAATTTCAGAATACTAAAAATTTGGGTAGACACGAGCGGAAACAAACCATGGAATGATGTTACAGGAACTACCTTGATCATTTGTCAGCTTCCTCGTGACACAAGGAACACATCAATATTGTAAGCTTTTAGTTTTAGCTTACTAACCAAATCAATCATTCCAGGGGGAATTTTACAAAGGGAAAAAACAGTGGCTTTGATAGTCCTATAAATGGACCAAGAACGAATCATGTCATGACATTACAGGACCTATCTTCTCGTGACAGCAGGAACATATAAATTTTGTACAACAAACTATGAGATGGTTGACATTTGGATGGCCAAATGAAAGTCAGACAATGGGGATGAGTGGTTCTCAGATTATTTAGCCTTTATTGACTGAAGTATGTACAGCCCTGTTATATAACAGCACAAACCAACAGTCAAAGAGAATGGGTCTAAAGGAAATACTAAGTTTTTAGAAATCTAAGGTAGCAATAGCTAACTGAATATTTTTTTTTCAATATGAAAAAAAGGACTTGAGCACCATATTTGGTAATAAGTGGAAGTAGAAGGAACTAAACCTATAAATGATCTTGTATGATATATTTTGTGATAACACAAGGAAGTCATCAGCTCGCTTGTAGTTTCGATCCTGAAAATCACCACAGCATGGGCGCATCAGATAAAAATGCAATTTGTACATATGGGCATATCAGATAAAATAGTAAGAAAAAGAACCTTAAGATAGTCCAATTTCTACTAGCTTAGCAATGGATCACACTAACATTAAATCAGAATCATTTTGCTAGCTCAATTAGAAGCACCTTTGGTAAATTGTGGGTGGTCATCGAAAGAAGCAACAAAAATCAAATAAGGTTGTAGGTGCACCTTGAGCTGGTTAATGTCAACACCGTGTCGTTCAAGATCAACTTGATGGAGTTGGCAGATACCATAACGCTAAGAAGTGAATCGCCATTTGCAGCACAAGCAAAGAGAAATGAACAATCAAATATTCAGCTACAAAGCATCGAAGGCAGGGCCAACCAACTTACCCACAAAAGGACATGGGAATTTTTTATAGTTGGAAAAATAATTTAGATGAAATTGCAGTAAATGAACTAATCTATTTTTACAATTCTGACATAGTAGACCAAAAATGATGCGCCCACGCTGTTCTGCCGGAGCACACCAACCGTAGTTTAATCCATCAGACCGAATCTAGTGAGCATAAGGGTAGTGGTTCCCGATTACCTTGTTCCTTAGCCGCACTATCTTGGACGCGGCCGCTCACCCAACACAAAACTCTGCCCCATGCAAATAAATATCAACATAGATAATGCTAGCAACCGATAGGTATTAAGGGGGCAAAACGACTCTGCGCTTGGGCAACAAATGGCGCACAGCAGGCAGAGAAGAGAAGGCTTGGGCATACCTGATGGGTGCTCGTCCCTAGCGAAGGGCCTGATGGTGAGCTGCTGCAGATTTGGCTGCCGCGATGAGTCAGCACTGCCGACAAAGAGGAAGAGCCAACAGCCAGCCGGCAGGGCCAACCCCGGAGCAAAGCACACGGTGTAGCGAGATAGGAGAGAGATGAGCAAGGGCCGGTGGCTAAGGAGGATGCAGGCGATGAGGGTGGCTCACGACGTTGGGTTGGCCGTGCTGGGTGTGGCTGCGCAGATGCAGGCTGTAAGAACCAACCTGTGGACATGCATAAACACTGATAATTATGACCTACGCATATTTACAGGAGGATAAGTCATATTGGTTTAGCCATACGTTTAGGCTGCTGGTGTGGTTTACTATTTGGCAAACAAAGGTGGAATCTCTTGTTGTTAGCGAATAAAATCCAATGGGGACATGCAAGTTGTTGCAAGACTATTACTGAGAAGAAAAATGTTCAAACAGTTTAGATACAGGAAGTGCTGCCTACAAAATTTTAATTGGAACTGGCAATAATATGTCTGCTTTTCAAAAGCGAAGCAAGGAAAAACTCTAAAAGCCATCCGAACATGCTATAGGAAAGTAATGAAGAGAATTCACTAAAGAAAATAATCTTATGGCAGGATTCAGGTACTTGAAAGCAATCTAGACTACAGACATCATATTCTTGCAGGGATTAGGCACCTCTGAAATAGCTGTCGGTACAATACAATTTCAAACAGCTCCATGATTGCTCAGGCACCACAAAATATACTGATGTGCATCACTGAGGAGTGATGCCAGCACTATGATCTTCTTTGGTGGATTAGAAAAACTGGATTGCCTATCAACTGCCTGCAATACAAGAGTGTACAACAGCTCAGGTCAAGAGCAAAGCACAGCCATCTCTGCCTCATTTCATTTTTTATTGCAGCAAAAGCACAGGAAGGCTGGTTATTATTATGCATAAAAATGGAAAATGAATTTGCAGGCAAGATTCAACAGGAAGGTATTAAAGCTGGGGCTTCTCATGCATCCGAATTACTGAAACAAATAAATATGTGGATTAAGACCAACATGCAGCAGATAAAAGAAGTTAAAGAAGACCACAGCATATATCCCTAATAACATACAATTCAAGAATTGTCTATGAACTTAACATGGGAGGAAATATTTTCAATGCCATCTTAGGTGTCATATTAGACAGCTTCCCCTTTTAATATCTGTCAAGAATCAAAATCCTTGGAGTTCAGGCATAGAGCAGGAATGTATGAATGTAAAGCAAAAAACCAAAATAAGGTTGTCAGTGTAATAGGTGACTTTCTCAAAACTGCGTGTACCTAAAGAGCAGGTATATTGGGTAAAAGAACATGGACATTTTAATATAAGTATATAACACAAATCTATGAAAAATTATTGTGCTTCATAGAAATGCAGTAGTTGCCTAAGCCGTGACACTGCAGTTTTCTTCTGGGCACATATGACTGCCCTCGATACATAAAAAACCAACTACTGAATAAACCTATTTTTTTAAGAGAAGAAATTGCATCTTCATGAATCCGTATTCGAAGACAGTAGCAATCTCCAATAAGACTATAATCCAATGTTTTGAAAAACGAAATTAAACCTCGTTTAATCTCAATTAAACTCTAAACTTTGACCCAACGTTTTTTTATGGGATAAACTTCCAATTAAACTTTGTGTGCGCCTAAACGCTCGACTAATCACGCAGTGGCGTTTAATTGGTGTGGAACGGAAGTAAAGAGCGCTTAGACAAGGGGAAAGCGCGCGACTTTGTGGGCTGGAGGAGGGAAAAGGGCGCGAGCGCGCTGGTGGGCGCGTGAAAAAGGACCGCAGGTGGGTGACGTGTGAAAGAGCACGCGGGCCTGAGCAGGAGTCCCTCCACCAAAACACCAGAGGGGGCTTTTCTCACCGGCTTGCCCTCGTGCCCTTGTCGCTTCTTAGTGCCGTTGCAAGGGGAGCCCCAGCTGGAGCCGTCGCAGGTCGTTGCTGGCACGAAATCCGAAGCTGTTGTTCAATGCAAGAAACCAAGAAGGAAAGGAACTGATGTCGAAAACAAGTGTGTAGCGAGAGATATGATACATATTATTACTTCAAGTTGTGTTATCACTACCAATCTTTCTCTCAGAATCAGAAAAATAAAAAAAAATATATAAAAAAACCAAAAACATTTAATCACGTTTAATCTCGTTTAAACTTCCTAAACTCTAAACTTTAGGCTAGCGCACGCCTAGCGTCTAGCGTTTTTTAAAACACTGCTATAATCATCATTACATGGTCCATTACAAAGAGGCAGACAGCATTAAAGTGGGCAGCAATCCATTTGTAGCTGAATAAAAAAAAGAATATCATGCCTAGAACTACATGGAGGAACGAAACGTTGTTGAGTATGCAAAAGAAAGCAGAGAGCTCACCTGGTCAGCGTGGGAAGTTACACATTGCCAGCGTCCATGGCAATGATAACCTAGCATGGAAGATTCACAAAACATGGCTTGGATTTAAGCGAACACACATGGTATTAATATGCACAGGAACCACCAGGCAAAACTACAACAACAGCATGTTGAGCAGGTCACAAATCCTAACATAATATGGTATGTTTTAATACAAAGTTTTTGTTATTATTTTCTTTTTTATTTATTTCGGCTGAATATTTAAAAAAGCATAGTAAATCATTAAAAAATCATAAAATAGAAAATCCAATTTTGTTTGAATTCACATGAGTAGGTCTACAAAGTGAATATATAATATATGGTATTTTAGTTTAATAAAATAATTATAGAAGCTACAGTTATAAATTATTTTAATTAATTACGTAAAAGTATAGATAAAAGTTAAAAGAAGAATTTTATACTAAAGTATATCATATTATATGTTCATTTTCTGCTTAATAAAACACGTGTCGCAATGACATGTTCGCGAAAAAAAAATATTATATGTTCATTTGTAGATCTACTCATGTGGAGTTTAAAAAAATTAGATTTTCTATTTTATGATTTTTCTATGATTTACTATAATTTTTCAAAGATCTAGCCAAAATAAATAAAAAAGAAAAAGACTAACAAAAACTTTATACTAAAGCATATCATATTATATATTCACTATGTATATCTACTCATGTAGAGTCCAACAAAATTAGATTTATTATTTTATGATTTTTTGTGATTTAGTATGTTTTTTAAAAAAAAATCATCCAAAATAAATAAAAAAAAAAAGAACAAAACCACAGTTACTGTAGCAAACCACCATCAAAGCCACTCCAGAGAGGTAAAGCGCATGGTTTGAAAAGTTGAGAAATGTTGTTTGTTTCGTTTTAGGTCTGTCTCAATGAAGTTTCATGAGTTGTTTCATGCACATTAAATTAGCTGCCACATTAGCTAAAAGAGAATCTTTGCATGAAACCGAAGGAAAGAGAAGGAAGTCATTTCATCCCCACAACACTTCTCAGTGCTGTTTCCAAGACCTGTGAAACCGTGTGAAATGCCCACTGAGGCACTAGCTCGTTTCATCACGCGGTTGAGGTCACGAGCGCCATCTCCGGCTGCGCGGTCGCGAGCTCCATCTCAGTGCTGTCGCGAGCCTCGCCCTGGGAAACGCCGCTACCGCATGGGAAGGCAACTCCGCCGCGAGGTCCACCGGCGCGAGGTGAGCATCGCTGGGCGCGGACACGAGCTCCCGCAACCGCGGGCGTAGGCTCAGCCGCGCGAGCTCCGCCTCGCTGCGGACGTCCTCCCGCGCGCGGCTCCGTCGGGGAGGCAAGCGGCGAGAGCGCCCGCGCGCTGGCTCCACCTGGCCGCGAGCGTGAGCGCGAGCGCTCCGTGCGCACGCTCTATCCGGCGAGCGCCGCCGTGTGCGCGCCCCCGTCGAGCGCGGCTCCGACGGCCACGAGCAGGCTCCACCAGGCCACGAGCGCGAAGCACTCTGCGCGCACGCGCTCCGCCCGGCGAAGCACCGCCATGTGCGCGTGCCCGTCGCGCGGCTCGACAGCCACGAGCAAGCTCCGCCAGCCATGCCCAGGAGCCTCGTAGTCACAGGCCATTGTGGGCTCTGGCTGGCTGCGGCGTGACGCGAAGCGGCGAGCCCCGATGGGCGTGGACATGGCGCTGCCGGCCACCGCGAGAGCAAGCCGCGCTGGAACCCCGTCGGCCACGAGCGTGCTCTGCTGGCCGCGGCGCAAAGTGAGCTCCGACGAGCGCGACCCGACCCGTGGCTGGCGGCTCCACTGGTCGCCGCGGGCACAAGCCTCGCCATGAGCTGGTTGTGCTGGCCTGGGCTCGAAGCGAGCTCCGACGGGAGTGGCTCTGCTTGGCTTCGATGAGGAAGAAGGACGTCGTGGGAATAGATAGGAAGAGGGATTGGTGGGACCCACGAGATGCTAAAATAACCATGTGAAACTGTGCAATGAAACTTTGAAGTGAGGCTAATCTCAATGGAAGTTTCATAGAGTTTCATGGGCATTAAATACGCTGACATGGCACAGTATTTATTAAGAGAGAGACTGTGAAAGTTTCATGTAAGTAGAGATAGTTTCATGGGGATGAAACTCTCCTGCACTGTTTCCAAAATCTGGGTGCATATGAAATTGTGCCATGAAACTCCCATTGAGACTAGCCTGAAAGAGACCTGTTTCATGGGAAGTTTCAGACTGACCTTAGAGTTCAGCGAGAAAAAATAGACTTCCACTTTTATTAATAATGATGACACGCGCAGGCATGACGGGGAACACAGCAACCAACGTCCAACACCCCAAGGCTAGCCCGACAACACCCTCCACACACGCCAAGGCCCAGACCAACAATCGTTATATGGGCTCGCTCTGATCTCTTCTTATTACTGGGCTTTAGTTAGCCCACAGTTATGGTCTTCATGGGCTGCGTTTCCATTTGAGCCTTCAAGTTCAGCATCCTTTTGCGACTTTCTGCCTGGATCAATGAGAACGAATGAACGATGATGATGCCCCCATCCTTTTTGCTGAAATTTGAACGCTTCAAATGGTGGCCGTCATGCGTCAACTGTTTTGTCCGTGCACTATAGTTGACAGCACCCGTAGCTGTATATAATGCAGCTGGGCAAAAGAAGGAAACTGGGAACGTCTACAAAAGAGCCATTGACAGTACTTGAAAAGTAAAACCCCTTGACACCTCCGTCACTGTTTCTTGAACGGTAACCAACTAATCTTCCACTAGCAGTATATTTAATAACGCAGCCAAACCATTAGACCAACTCGAGGAAACTGCAACTTCAGTTCCTCTCAGACTGATATAACATGCAGACTGCAGAGTCTTAGCTAGCTTTTGCCACTTTTTAGCCCCGTCATTTCATGAACAGAGGCTATATTCTATTCTCTTCAGGATAATCCAAGCTGTTGCTTTGGTCCACTCATCTGCTTACTCTTAGCAGTCATCGCACGTAATTGCCCCTGGAATTCCCAAGCAGCCGTTTTTTTTTTCTGTACATAGCAGATTGCCGGCTGCTGAAGCCTGCCACCTGAATTGATTGCATCATCACGGAGAAAGAGACCCCAAAATGGTGGCTTGATCAGCTGGGCACGTTCCAGCTCTGAATTAGCAGCTGGAGTGGAACCGGGTGCTTGGAGGCCCGGAAAACAAGTGGTGCTGACACAGAAGCATAGGAAGGAACCAAGTGTTGTTTATCATTCTCTTGTTCCTTGTGATCCCTGCTATCTACACAAAAATGATAACTATAATTAACGTGATTCGATCAGTGGTGGTCCCTCCGATGATTCGCATGAACACGATTTTTGTAATATTAATTCTGCACTTGCTATCAACGAGGGTTTTATATAATCCTGGAGTGTGTCGTCAGTACTGACCCATGAAAGATAATGGAATATGGGGAAGATGGAGATCTAAGTAGGAATTAAACTACCTGCAGTGCCTTGCTGAGCAATACAGATAGAATCTTCAAAGAAGGTGCTAGCAGCTGTAGCAGCCTGGCAAATGGCAATTTGAAACCCTCGAAATATCGAGCTGTCCAGATCCCACAAAATGACAAGCAAAATGTGATGCGTTTCGCGGCTGACGATACATTTGTTACTGAAACCAAAATTAGTGTTTGCATCTCCCAGGTAGATGTATCATGTATGACATCAGGTGTTCGGCGTGGTGGCCCATGCAGAGGCAGAGCTATGCTTCCTCGTAAAACAACTGATGATTGATTTGATAAAATTCTTAGTTTTTTTTTTTTTTTTCCTTAATCAGAGGGGAAGGGGAGTCCGTTAACTGAAAGTAGTCTGAAACTGAACTTCACTGAGTAATATCTGTTTCACTGGCATCTGGCAATCTCTTGTGCTTACAAGTCACAACTCTCGGAAATGTTATTCTCCCTACTCCCTAGGACACGCCAGCTACTATCTTCTCCGAGAGAAACTCATATGCCATCTTCGAGGCTGACTGTTTTTTTTTCCCTTTGCACAAAGCTAACCTACAATGTCCATTACGTCGTGAACTTTACTCAATCCACAAAATCTTACACGTGATGGCTCCTTAACTCTTCTTGATTTAAGTATAAAAAAAAACTATCTTCTTGATTCGCATAATGTGGCTTATCTGTCTTCTTGATTCACATTATGTGCAGGCACATGCCGCGCTCCCATATCTCTGAAGATGCGACCTATGTTCTATTGCAATTCTCAAGTACACTCAAACTGTATCCAAGAGTGCAAATTGGGTACAAATTAGACACCCGAGATGGTTCGGTGATGCTATTACATTGCATAGAAGCGTGTCCGGGAATTACATAGCACAAACTGGGTTCAAATCATTAGAGACTTGCAGACAGGGAAGAGCACGATATTAAGTATGGCGATCCAGGTGGACGGGCGACAAGCGGAAGGGCGCGGACTCCTTATTCGCATTGGTAGCATGGGAAATCTGGAAGGAAAGGAATGCGCGCTGCTTCCGTAACGCAGCATCCTCCTTGCCACAGCTGCTCGCCACAATCTTGAGCGTCGCAAACCTTTGGATAGACGCCGGGGCGACCAAGCTCGGTTGCTTACTGCAGGAGTAGTCGGCTACGGTTACATGATTAGGGGCTGTTCTTAAGGTCCACGATTTGTACCCCAATCATTGATATGTTTTTTTTTTGAGAAAGGGAGTTTTTCTCCCCATTCCCATGCACTGTGCACGGAAATACGGTGGGCACCGGGTTCGAACCCGGGTGGCCGAGCGCACGACTCGTGCTGCTAACCAAACGAGCGACTCGCTCGTTCCCTCCCAATCATTGATATGTAAAACTCTGTCTCTCTTAATACAAAAGATGCGCAAGCCTTTTACGTATTCGAGAAAAAAAAATTGTCGCTATCAAAACTAAAACGGGCGATGCGCATAATAACTTGGACTAGGAAGGTTATGCAGAAAAGGTACCAACGACGAAATGAATCCACAAAGCACTTGAACCCTTATCATACACGACTTAATAAACGAATTTTAAGTGGCCAAGCACTGAATTTGCCCTGAATATAGGCCATGCCACTCACCACAGAAATTTCCTAAAGAAGGGTGAAAGGAAAACTACTACTCAATTCCATTGTGATTACACAACCTCCCCTAATCCAGTTCGGCATTACCTCTCCACCTCCATGGCCTTAGCACCACCAATCATGTTCCCGAAGCCATGTTTCGCGGCCTCGACATCGTCCTCATCGTCGTGATCATCCCCGATGCTGATCCGTCTATCCTTGTCACCGCCGCCGGCGCATCCCTTCACCAGCGGCAAATACTGCGGCTCCTCGGAGTAAAGCTTTGCCATCTGGAGGTAGAACAGGACGACAAACACCACCGTGCCGGTGAGGTACCAGCTGAACTGCAGGTTGACGAGCGACTTGGCGCGGTCAAGCGCCTCGTCGGTGCGGCACCGGACGACGTCGTGTCCTTCTTCCAAGTTGAGGAAGCAGCCCTTGGGGATCAGCGTCGGTGTCCAGAGCATCACGCCCATGACGATGAACCAGACGCCCTGGAACACGAGGCTGGCCGACCGGACCAGGCTCACCACGAAGCTCCGTGGGTAAGGGATGCCGAGGAGCGTGGTGGCGAGCGTGACGGCGATGACCGTCTGCAGCAGCCAGTGGTACTGGCCCTCCACGCCCATGTGGTCCGCCGAGTGGAGGTGGAAGATGAGCTGCTGCTGCGCGAACGCCGCGGCGGCGACGAGCTGCGACACCGCGTCACGCATGGGCGCCCGGACCCGGTCCATGTGGATGGCGACCGCGGCGAAGAGGAGCAGCGCCAGCGAGATGGACGCGTGCTCGAAGTTGTGGAGGTGGTTGGACGGGATGGTGCCGTCGACGTCGAACGGCTGGTGCTTCTCCGGGCCGATGACCAGCTCCATGAGGATCGACGTCGCCGTGCCGACGATGATCAGTATGAGCTCCAGGTGCCGGACGCCCGGCACCGGGAACCAGACCGGAGCAGAGTACGAGCCCGGCCGGAGCAAGAAGAGTCGGATGTGGCTGAACAGCTGCCACAGGCCGATGAGGAGGAAGCCGGCTCCCGGCGCGACGTGCCCGACGAGGGTGCCCATGGTATGGTGCTTCTCTGCCTGCGTGAAGCACTCGTATGGAGAGGAGAGGAGAGTTATGGTGGCGTGTGAAGAAGGGCCCTGGCTTTCAAGTGTTTGTTGAACGGTTGATGAGATGGGGTTTAAGAAGGTTTGTGGAGTGTCCGGACTCTAGAGAGTTCGGATGGCGTATAATCTCTCTTTTTGTCAGACTAGCAAATGTGCCGTGCATAGCAAAAACGTGAAATTGGCCTATAATCTCTTTTGGTCAGACTAGCAATATGCTGTGCATAGCAAAAACGTGAAATATTTTGTACGGGGTTCATACCAGTGATAATTTTTTTCTTGAACACGACTTCACGTGTCATTTATATTAAGAAGAAGGAGCCGAGACCGGCGAATACAACACGACACGACCACAGAGAGAGTGGCCACACACGAAACAGGCAACAAAGAAAAATGACAACAAAAGCAAGAAACAGAAGGCCTCCCTGCCAATCCAAACAACACAAACTCAATGACCGAGACCCAGGAGCCGCCAAGCGCGACATTGGTGGTCGGAGCGAAGACCACGACGACGGCGCAAGCACATGGCGTCAACATCCGAGCTCGAGCCAGAGCGAAGGCGGAGCGAAGCTCACGCAACAAGGAAGGCACAACCTCAGGTCCTAGAACGCGTCTACAACGCCACAGCCAACATGGAAGCTTAAGGGCGGATGGCAACCCGGTGGCTCATGGCGGCCTCAGCGGAGCCTTCACGAAGGAGATGACGCCCGCGGACGCCAACTGCGCTGAGATAACCCGCCAGAACTTTCGTTCCTGAGCCCCGTAAGCCGCCGCAGACGAACGGAAAGACGACGACGCCTAGAGGAAGGTGATGACGCGACACGCCACCGTCGCCGCTCCCGGGCGCAAGGCCAGGGAGAGTGGTTTACACCCTTGCCGTCGCCTGACGAAGGCACCTCCACATGCGCCGTCCATCGACCCACGGCCGGGGGGAGGACGGGCGCCGCCACCCCGTGCCGCAGCCGCCCGCAGAAATGTCGGAGAGGGGCGGCGGCGCTGGCAACAGGTACAGGGGGTGGTTGTCCATCGACCCACCAACGCCGGTGGGGAGGATAAGCCCACCCGCCAGCTGAAGAGATGCCGCGGCGCCGATGCGGAGGAGTTGAGGGGCAGCGCGCGACGATGAGAGCCGCCGCCGCTGGAGGGAGTGGTGGCCGCAGGGCGGGCGGCGCCTCGCCGCGGCCGCTGCCGCGCCTGCCTCGCGCCATACAGGCCGCGCTGGGCGAGTGCCTGGCCTGCTCATGGGCCGGGCGGCGCCCGGATCACGGGTGGCGGCTGCCGCTGGGCGGCGCTCGCGACTGCTGCCGGGCGGGGGTGGCGCCGCGCCCGCACTGGCCGAGGACGGCGCGCGGCGAGCCGCGGCGGCGACGGCCACGGCAGCCCCGGCCGCCCGGCCCGCCGGATTGGCCGAGGGACGGCGGATCCCGCCGGGGCGCCGCCGCCGGCGCCGGGAACCGTGGGGGGGGAGACGGGGGAGGAGAGGAGGAGGAGGGGTGCAAGGGTGGTTTTTTGAGCCCCCCTACGCCGGCCGCCGGCGGGCGAGGGAGGAGGCGGGGCGCGGCCCTGGACGGCGAGGTGAGCGGGGAGAGTTGGGGGTGGCGGCGGCGGCCTCGAGTCGCCCCGTGGGGGAGACGACGCGAGGGATGGGAGGAGTTTCCCCGGATGTAGAGAGCTCCTCTTGATCTATCTACTTTTGGCTTCCATACCAGTGATAATAGGTTAGCTATAAACTGAGTTCAGCCCAACTTTTATAATCAAATAAATTTCAAGGCGGATAATAAATATTTAGTGAAATAAAAAAATAATCTTGTATGAGAAAATTGATAAGAGATTGGTTCAATTTAAATAGCTGACTATTGTATGCACATGTTTTAAGATTTTAAGATTTCGAAAGGTAGAAGGCGTGAGCCACATTTCCTTACGTGCGCCAGCACTCGAATGGGCTCGAACAGACAAGCCATGACATGAGCAATGCGCTAACGAAGAATTTGCAACTTCAAATTCAAAGCAAGAATGATGAGAGCGAGAGACAATAAAAGAGAAGTGAGGAATTGACGGATGGAAAGGGTGACTTGAGAGAGACGGAAAGATGAAATTTACCCTTTAAATATTAGACATATAAAGCCACAACATACACATACTCTCACACAAACTTGAAGTTATATTTTTTATCTTTTAACAAAGGGTTTGTCTGGATGACTCTAACTTACAACTCTATGCAAAATTTCGTGTTTGTTTAATAAAATAAAATATCTTAAACTTCTAATTTTAATATAAAAAAACAAGGTGACTTAGTAAAAGACCCTCGATCAGCCCATACAGATGACTAGCTCTAGTTCTACGAATTTGTAGAGCTATACTAAACGGGGCTAAAGTCATGTCTTTAAATAACCATCTATATTATTTGGCATCGGCTATAAAATAAGGGAACGTATCTAGTGCAAACTAACTTCCCGTAAAAAAACCGTGTAAACCACGGCAAAAAGTCATCTAAATTCACCCAAAAATTCACACATGTAGATGATATGATGATACACAACCTTGCAAAATATCTTATCTAAACTCGATTTCTTCTGTGAGATATAAAAATAACAAATTTCTACCAAATCATCCGACGACTTTTCGGGCTTAAAATTTATTATTTTTATATCTCACAAACGAATTCGAGTTTTGACAAGACATTTTGCAAGGTTGTGTATCATCATATCATCTGCATGTGTGAATTTTTTTGGTGAATTTAGGTGACTTTTTTACCGTGGTTTTCATGGGTTTTCACGGGAAGTTAGTTTGCACTAGATATGTTCCCATAAAACAAAAGTAGTTTAAACTAGTCTCCAATAATCATGAGCATGCAGCCTTAAGCCCGTTGGCACGGGCACGTTGATTCGGCCTGGCCCAAGCACGGCACGGGCACGGCGCATAGGGGCTTAGGGCCGGCCCGGCGCGTTAGAGGGCCGTGCACGGGCCGCCACCGAAGCACGAGGGCGGCACGGCACGGCCCGCTAAAAAGCGGAGGCACGGCGGTGGCCCGTTAGGCGGAGAATTTAGAGATGAATTTTTACATGTTGCAAATGAAACTATGAATTGTTGAAGATAGTTTTGAGATGATTTTAAGAAATGTATGAATTGTACTATATTCTGTAAAATTATTATCAAAATTCAAATTTAGACGAATCTATTGTTGTTGTTTTTTCTGTTAGCGGGCTAAGGGCCGGCCCCGAGCCCTATTGGGCCGTGCTATTTAGGGCCGGCACGGCACGGAAAAGGGCACGTAGGGTTGTGCCTGGGCCGACGAGCAGGCACGGAGGGCCACTTCGGCACGGCACGGTGGGCCTTAGGGCCCTTTAGGGCCGTGCCCTATAGGGCCGTGCCCGGCACAGGGTCAGAACCAGGCCGGCACGGCACGGCCCGTTGCTCATATATAGTCTCCAGACAAATCTAACAGGAGGCGGATTAGGTCTGCTCATGCTATGTTCACCTTAGACGATGCCACGATTCTGATGCTATAGAGATGAAAACAGGATGGATATTTGTCGATATCCGTATGTCCCGAAAAGAGTTTAAACTGCACTTGGATAATCCATATATAAATCCAAACATTTAATATATTCGTACAACATCCGAATTCAAATACGCAAAGTTGAATTTCTGATACATTTATGACAGATCTTACTATTACTAATTGGAGGCCCCAACGGAGGCTCCACGTTAACTCTCATCGATGCGCTAGGAAAAAAATAAATGCTATAAAATCTCACATTAATTAGAAAGATCTAGCCGTTAAATCTATAGACTCTGACAATCTATAACTATTAGATCTATTTTATTTTCTAAAAAAATTATCCATCTTGCCATTATATTATAGACAAGAAAATAAGAAGGATAAATCTGTTATTATTCTAAAATTCACATAACAAGAAAGATACCGCCGTCCGATGGCTTCCGGGCCATATATGCCGTGCGGCACCCGCAGGCCGCAGCACGTCTCTGGCGGCGCCCGGCTTCTTCACCATTGAAGAGGAAGGCTCACTACATCGGGATCAGGATCATGAATGTTTAACTACAGATGAGTTCTCGATTTCAAAAAAAAAAAAAAAAAAAAAACTACAGATGAGTTCTCAGCATCATCATGTTCTCTTTTTCCCCATTATTAATTAGGAGGGGGACTAAAGGCTGCTGCATGGCATTCACCAAAAGAGGCGCACACATCCATTCAGTAAGTAACTGCTGCTTTTTCAAGTAGGATTACAGTATATCTATACCTGCGCACCGTAATGAAAATTGTCGCAATGGGTATGAAATCTCAAGTAATTTGCAAATCTGGAAATTTTCTTATGAAAAACATGTATTGATGGAGATTTATAGCAGAACACGTTATTGATGGAGATTTATAGCAGAACACATTGACTTGATCTGATATTTGTGCTCGATTTATAGATTAGTAAATGTGCAACTCGGATTCTTTGGCATTCATTGCATTGATTAATGTGTTTCATGTTCTGATCAGGATTTCTCCTACAGGCCAAGAAGGACAATGGATCAAGCGATCAACAAAGGGCGCGCGATGGCTTCACGCCACCCTCCATGATGGGTGAGAAAACTAATTATAATCTAATTATAATCTTCTCCGGTCTTACATAGCAGTATGCAAGTTGGCTGGTGTCACAGTTCTGGTCTAGAAGTGTTCGACGCAACAGCCAGATGGTCGAGACGAGATGGCGCCGGATCGTGAAGCTGGCTGAGCATTGAGCGGAGAGGCACATGAAGTACGTGTAAGACGGACGGCCATAGGCACAAGACGGGTCGTCGTACGTGCACGGGACATATGTGCCCAGTATATAATATATATGCATAATTAATGCTATTTAAAATACACACTTCACACAATATTAAGTTGACCAATGGGTAGACCAAGCAAACATATATACATTAGGACAAATATTTATTTTGTAAGCTTATCAAACGTGCAAAAATAGCAAATCATATTATAATGACAATTACACTTCACTTTAAGAAATATTAACACTCATGATAAAAAGAATTGCAAGTATCCTGAAAAAAGATTAAATAATTTGATTGGAAAATTATATATATGTATTAGTTCCAAGGATTTTTGGGTTTGACAAAACAATATTAAAATTCAACATCTTGAGTGTGTTTTTTTAGATAATAGAAGGTTCATTGATCAATCAACGTGGTGGAGTGGCATGATAATCCGCCGTTAGCTTTCAACATCTTGAGTGCCTTGTTGCACGCGAAAACAACTATTTATGCCATTGTAAGAACTAAGGGAGTAGCCTAGGACCTAGAATATTCTTTTAATAAAAGTTAAAAAAGGAAATATTGAATAAGCAATACAATAAGCATTGGAATTTAAAATTAACACGTGATGAAAAGCTGAAAATTAAAATATAATATTTTTATGATTCACATAGAGTGATAAGAGTTTTTTTTTCTCGAAAACGCAAAAGGCTTACGCTTCATTATATTAAGAAAGGAGTTTGAGTTACAAAGACTGGCGGTTCATCAACGGGGGTAAGGATAATGCTATAAGGCACACCCCGTGTTCATCTGAGAAAACCGCCTAAACGTACATCTGTGCTGACTATTCGCGAATTAAACAACTAAGTTTCCGCGCTCCTGCTTCGATCCAATCATCCGCCGTGCGCTTGATGGTATGCAGTAGCTCATGCGCCGGGGTCGCCGCGTTCCGGAAGCATCTGGCGTTTCTTTCTTTCCAAATCTCCCACGCGGTGAGCGCGAATAGTGAGTCAGCGCCTTGCCTCTTGTCCCCGTGCCAGCGTTGTCGCCAACGTTCCCACCACTCCATCATGGTACCGCCGCCGATCTGCGACGCATCTGCTCCAAGTACCGCTAGTATGGTCCACCAGATCTGACGCGAGTAGGAGCACGAGGTGAGGATGTGGTCGACTGACTCGGTCTCCTGGTCACATAAGAAGCAGGTGTCGTGTGCCTCTAGACCGTGCCGGAGTCTTCTGTCCGCGGTCCAGTGCCGCTTTCGAATCGCCAGCCATAGGAAAATCTTGACCTTAAGGGGTGCCCAGGTCTTCCAAACTCTCGAGCAGCCATGGATTGGGTGTGAGGTCATGTGCAGAGCTCGGTAAGCTGATTTGGAGGAGTATGTTTCAACTAAATGCATATCGTGTTACAGAAAAGATTAATCCTACAAATTATTACACATGAAACTGCTAGAATTAAAAGATGGATCCTAAAATTCTCACAAAAACCTCAAACATTTTGTCATCACATTGGTAGACTATAACCAGCACTGTAAATAATAGTCATTTTATCTTTAGAATTAAGAAGCTCAAAATTCTGAAAATAGAATCAAAATTTAGGTTCATGTCGTCAAAATATAGACCACAGCTAAATCATAGTTTAAATAATGTTTCAATAAAATATAAATTGGAGATAAATAGAGGTGCTATGTAAAGAAAAAACGGATGAATATGGATGATAAGTACATAAAAATCAATAACTGGTAGATTATCAAAAGGGAATATAGACTATACTGTATCTATTATTATAGCTATTATTTTAGAACATTAGTGAAGAGAAAAGATTATATATGATATATTTTTAACAATTAGTGTCT
>JADLZL010001035.1:0-38918 GCA_015844335.1 Chrysopogon serrulatus
ATGTCACTTTTGAGTGGTGCTGTGCGTTTGCGTTTGGCCGTTCACGCTCGCGCAGTGAGCGACGCCTGGGAAGCCGAGCGGACGGGCGGCGCGCATGCGAGGGGTAGCTGCGTCCAAATGAGAGACCGTGCGATAGAACGTCATCCTTTCACGCAACCAGCCCACGCTCCAGAACGTCGTCTATAAAGGATACGGAGGGAGTATTTAAGTTTGTAATTACGGCAGCTTGTGCATGGATCATGAACGCTTGATGGCTAATCAATAATGTGTGAGATTATTAAATTAAACTATGTGTGATGGCATAATCAAACTTGAACATGTGTTGTATTGTCACTTTAGCAACTGTATTTAATTTTATAGTATTGTTATCTTATTGTGCGATCCGTGTGTTTTTAGAACAAAAGTTGTTATTCTGTAGCAATGCACGAGCACGCTACCTAGTCTGTTATAATCTTGAAAGTTCCTTTTTAATGTTTCTTTTGTTCTGCTTCTTTTTTCAGGTGAAGCAATTGGCGGTCATTAGAGAGGCGAGGGAAGAGAGGGATGTATTTGTTCTGTTTTTGTTTCTTTTAGATACAAAAGTGTGGCAGAACCGCCCAAATTAATACACTCACAAGAGTACTTGTCTTCCATTAGACGCTAAGTACCCAAGGGAGCGTACTAATTTAATCGATTCTGTCGAGCACACCCAACGGGAGAACTCGATAAACCACAAATTTAACCAGGATACATTGAGTACGGAACTTACATCATTTAATTCATTTCATACAATAAGAGTCTTAAAAATTTATTCATTACAATACCAGAGTTCAGAGTGCGGAATTTAAAACAGCGGAACTGAAATAAACTTCTAGCGGAACGTGATACAAGGATTCCGTCTGTGCCCACCAGATGAATCCTCCACACAAAGCTACTCCTCAAGCTGAACCTGCAACAGGGGAAATAAACCCTGAGTACACAATGTACTCGCAAGACTTACCCGACCGGGAATTATATATATCCCGACTCTCAAGGATATGAGTAGGCTATATGGCTTCTTGGTTTAGTTTATTTGCGAAAAGCATTACTAAGCATAAATCCTTACTTCAAGTTATTAGCCGTATTTTAGTTCAATAGCTAATCATACTATGTAAGCACCTGTCTATTTGCAAGCATGTGGTAAGCAATCAGATACATCTTTAACCTCTTTTCCAACTTCCATTTCTTACTACGATGCGAGAATAAAGCCCTCGCCGTACCGTTCATTGAGCGGCGATTCGCGAATCAATTTGCCCGGTGGGTGCCCCGAGAGACACACCCCCGCTTTGCATCCTAGACACGAGGCGAGAACAACTTGCTTTCCCGCCGGGGGCTCCGGTTCCTGTCCGAACTTGGACTCCAAGCCCCGACATTACCGGCTGGCCGTGTAATGCGGTGCAAGGACCTCCACCATCCCCGCCCCCATACGGCCCGGTCGGACGAGCCGGAACCCAACACAAGAGAGAGCAAGCCTTCCGAGCTCCCATAAACACGTATGTGTTCGGGACAAGGAGATCTGTGGCTTAACCTTCAACCCTTAGCAACGAGCGGTCCTTAACCGACGCGGACAGGGAAGCCGTGCAACCAAGTTAAGCCTGTGGCCGCAGGACATAACTTGTTACACACCACCAAGAACCATACCATATCCCTGCCCGGTCAACATATTTCCTTTGCACCAGTTTATCCATGTGAGTAAAATAATAAATCCTGTTGTGAGTAACGGCAGGTTACTCACGCTACCGATATCCTAAGCATGGCAGCTACCTCGAACCTAAACTAGTAGGACTCATAGGATATATATATATATATATATATATATATATATATATATATATATATATATATATATATATATATGCATGTGGGTTTCATAAAATTTCTGCAACGTAAATGCACAACATATATATATCTTAATAGATTCATAAAAATAGGGGTTATGCAGGGGGGCTTGCCTTGGGCAGGTGGGTCAGCTGAGTCAGTCACCCACAGCTCCTGGAACTCCTGAGATTACTCCGGCACGGGAATCTCATCTACGTACTCCTCGATCACCTCCTCGAACTCGACGTCGTCGGGGAGCAACAGCACGGACTCGTTCTCTACATGCATGCGATGATGATGCAATGAACAAAGGCAACAACAACTCTTAAAATAAACACACATAGACTCAGCTATCCACTAGCTCTAATAACTAACATGTTTAGCTAAGTATTATCAGCTCACGTCAAGCAATCACAATTACCTTTCTATTTTATTTATTATATACTCTAAGTAAGGTACGTACTTTAGCTACCTTATCAAATTAATTATTTAAAGCTACGACAATATTACTAAAGCTAATCTATCTTGCCGACTAGCTAGCAATCAAGTCTAACTATATTATGGACTAACAGAATGCTAGCAGATACGTATAAGGAGCCAGCCTAATAAACTATCGATTATTCTATTTTTGTTATTTATTGCAGGTCTAAAGATATTAAGAACTAAATTAATTAATCTACTCTAGCACATAGAAGCTAATAAGCAGTAAGCGGTGTAAACCTCGAACTCGGATATAGTGTTGGTTGAAGCGGAGGCTGGCCAGACAACACCGGCCACGAGCGAACGAGCAGCTCGGCACGTCCCGCGGAGGACGCGGCCGTAGCAACGTTCGAGAGGGTTTAGCAGGGGTGCGCAGGGTGGGGAGAGTGAATCATGGCAGAGCCATAGGTGCCATGGAATTGGATGCGGAGGCTCTGGGAAGCTGGTGTCTTTATGCACGGCGCTCTCGGCCTCCAAAGGACCGACGGCGAGGAAGACTCCAAATTAAATGGAGCTTGACACGGCACGAGTTAAGCGTGAGGGATACTGATGACTCGGATAATTGATGGCGAGGGACAGGATGTGAGGCTTGAGGTGATCTCTCCCTGCCGATTTTAATGGTGCGGCTCCGATGGCCATAGCGGCAGCTAGGGAGGACTGGACTCGGGCATGGTCGTACACGATCCCGACATGTAACTGCGCTTCCTAATTAACACTCGACACGAGCAATTACTCTGAGATCGACTAGGCGCCGCGGGACGGCTTTGGTGCGACGCAAATCAAGCAAGGTGGGGTTGGATGTGGCTCATGGATTTGATAGCTGAGTACTGGACATGATGAATGGCTGGAGATGACCTCTCCCTGCCCAACTTAATTAGGCCATGTTGCCAGGAAGGAACAGGGAGCGGGCAGCATGCTTGGCTTTTAGTAGTGCTTATGCTTGTGCACACTGCAGGTCACACCACTGAGGAGCTGAGAAAACGTGCGTGCGGCAGGGCCATAAATGACACGGCGATGGTGAAAGCGGCCATGTGCCAGTGCAACGCCAATCAGCCGAGCGACGGCGCCGTGGCAGTGCACAGAGACGGTGGGCACGGTGAAAAATTAGGAAACAAGCTCGTGCGGCCGTAGAGCCATAAATGGCAAGGCGACAACGAGCTCGGCCACTTGCGCGCAGAGGCGATACGACGGCAGTGGCAGAGACGCGACACGGCGGCCAGACGCGAGCAGCGATAGAGAGCAGTCGCGACGACGCGACGGTAGCAGCAGCTACTCGGCCATGGGGCAGCTGCAAGCACAACACGGACGCTTGGGCTCGGTCAAGGCAGTAAAGCTCGAAGCCTTCTCGTGGCTACACGATGCATGCTTGCAATTGCAAACAAGCGGCAACCAGTATTTGCATGTGCATGTGTGCGTGTGTGTACGTGTGTGCATGTGTGTGGCTCTGGTGTTGAGTACGTGAGAGTATGTGTGTGTTTGTTTTTCTTTTCTTTTACCCAGCCATTAGAAAACTTATATTTATTTACGGTGACTATACTTCAAGTCGGTTATCAATATTCAAGCTAAATTTTATCTAGCTCAATTAAAACACTTACTAATAAGCATGAAATATTAATTACTCAATACTAAACATTTATTTTCTAGTGCTCGACACAACATTAATTAAAGATAACAAGCTTAACCAAGATACCCCAACATGCAGTAACATGAAATGATGATGCTCATGAGATGTTTTAGCAGATGATTTGGCGCGTAACACCGAGGGTGTTACAAAAAGTAATGTAATTTGGCGTGTTGTTGGAATCACAATATTTATGATCCAATGAAGGTTAATTTAGCTGCCATAAATTGTACTGTGAATTTGTGGAATAACTTACAGCTACAAAACTGTGTATTCCAACTGCAAGTGTACTGCAATCTTCCATGATTCATTTACACAAAAAAAGGTTTATCGTTTGAAATATGTTTTATATGATTTATTTATTGTCTTATTGATCGAGACTTCTTTGTTATCTCACCTATCTCAATAAAAAATCTACCTTCCAAAAATAAGTTAATAAAATACACGTTCATGCAATGTTGAAAAAATTGGTGGCACGAGTAGATTCTTTAACGTTCCCACTCCACGAGACAAAAAAAAAAAAATTGGCAGCAACCTGACTCCACGAGACACAGAAAAAAAAAAAAAAAGGTCGCAAGAAAAAGGAATAAAAAGGCCTCAACCAAAATGGAAAAATGTCGCCCGTAACAAAAAAAACGTCCGTGAGAGAAAAAAAAAGAAGAAAAGCTCGGTCCGAGGGCCGGTGTCGCGGGCGCGTCGTGGGAAACTGGGAATCACGGGCAAAGGCGGCAGCCTCGGGGTACTGAATAATATTCAATCCCCCTGGGTATTAATTAGCGCAGCCCTATATATATATATATATATATATATATATATATATATATATTATATAGGGTAAATTTTCCGTACTCCTTAGGAGTAGTTACTCTCTCCTCCTAATCCACGTACAGCCAGGAGCCACAGCCCCCTAGCGGGTCGCCATGTCGAACCCGTCAAACCTGGAATACGGTCGACGGTGGCATTGTATACAGCGGTATTTCCCTGTTGATGTTTTTTTTTAACCAAAATTATCCATCTACGTACGTCCGTTCAAATCGTTATTAATCCCGCGATAAATTCTCAACAAACCAGCCCTCCGTTCTCATCTAATCCACTTGCACTTCCACAGTCTCGACGGGCAGCACGCCGGCGGCGCACTTGCTCGGCTCGCCGGCAGCAGACCACCTGCGCTTACAGAGTCGACGGGCCGGTAGTCCCTTCACACGGCACGGCGACAGAACACCGCCCCTGTCCTACGAGTCCGTTCGCACGCCACGGCAGCTGGACTCCTCCACGGTAGAGGAGAGTCGCAGGTTTGTTCTGGACTCCTTATCTCCTGTCTGCTGCTACCTATTGGATCAGTTTCTGTTCGCTATAGTTCTGACATTAGTGCAGTATCCAGTCACGTGATCTTTGATGATTAGAAGTAATGGTAGGTTCAAGTATCAGCCAAGGCCGCTGTGATTCTTGCCTAGTCACGTGATCCTGACACTGCTCTAGTCTGCGTCGACGGTATGAAGCTGCATTTATTCGTGCGTTGGTATGTATGCTCGTCTTTTTTTCTCATCTTTCGGTTCCAATCTAGTACACGCTAATTTATGAAGTTTTTCCTCGCCACAGGACCGGTGGCCATCATGTCTTAAGCATTTCTCGATCTTATGTCTGGTGCCGGCGACGAGTTGAAGCCAAGCAATGGCAAGACGAAGGAGATTAGGGTCGGAGATACATGGAAATTCCCTTTCAGCGGCAAGCATATAGGAACAAAAAGAGTATCTGTATGAAATCTACTAACAAAAGTATGTACAGATACTCCATTCTGAAAAGTATGTACACATACTGCATTCTAAAAAGTATGTACACATACTGCGTATATATACTAGAAGAAATATGTAGATATGTGACAAAACATTACAAAACGTTCGTCATAGATCATGCGTCTTTATCCATGGTTTGTGACGTTTATATGTTCATAGAACGTCAGAGCTGACGTTCTATGAACATATAAACGTCACAAACCATGGATAAAGACGCATGATCTATGACGAACGTTTTGTAATGTTTTGTCACATATGTTCATAGAACGTCGACGTTCTATGAACATATAAACGTCACAAACCATGGATAAAGACGCATGATCTATGACGAACGTTTTGTAATGTTTTGTCACAGATCTACATATTTCTTCTAGTGATACACATACTAATCCAAATTTGCAGTATAGTTATGAGTATATGCACATATGCTCCTAGGCATAATGTATATGCAAATACTCTACGCCTATGCATGTATGTGTATTCTATTAATTAATCCATTGATTTTAGTGTATGTACTGATACTCGTCAAAATTATGTCCACATCTATGACACCAAAAAAATCCCCGAGTATAAGGCTGTAAGCACCTATACTAAGTATGTAAATCTCTCTTTTTTTTTTTTTGGCGATGTATCCATACTTTAATTTATTAACCAAAGGCATCTACGTCCCCGTGGCGAGAACCGTCTAAATTATATGGCCCACAAGCACCGACATTATCCTTAAGACCTCTGTCGACCATACTTGTGTGTACCACATAACTTCGAGAATGTTACGTCGGGTGAAACCCCGATGACACCACGATCCTCCAGATTAAATTCTTACTGAGAGATATTGTAGTATTACAACTATTTTTATTTAAATACAATAGAGTAGCGAAAGATCTATAAAAGATAATTAAAATATTTGATCCGAGTTTGATTAAACAAAACTTAACTGAGATTACGGAAGCAAGACGAGAACTTTGCAGAAGGAAGGTATTCGATCATGCCAAGCCCACTGGTATGACCGAGTTAGCTTCACTAGTCATCACCTGCAACAGGGGTCAAACAAACCCTGAGTACAAAAGTACTCCGCAAGACTTACCCGACAGAAAAATAGGGAGAAGACTCAGGAATGCTGGCTACTAGGAATCAAGGTGAGGCTTTAGCAAGATCAAATGACACCTTTTGCGAAAAGAGACTAAGCCAGTCCTTAATATGCCAATCACTTGTCAACCATGTAACGGATTCAAAATTTTCCATCATCAACTTCCATTATTACTACGATGCTGGTGCAAGGATCAAGTCTCCCATATCGTGGAGCAACGACGATTCGAATCGCTTATATACCCAGCTGGGGCTTCCTAGCCACACGATGTATGCAGGACCCAACATCTTACATACATCAACTCAACGCTTAGATTTCTCCATACTAAAACGGATGTACAGTACACCACCTCCCTACGGCCGCTCGGTCACTTCGGCGGTGCGCATCGTAGGATGGGTACACGCTACTGTCCGTTCTAGTAACGAATAGTCCAAGTGGAGCTTACCGCCATTAGCATGCGACTAGTACTATCCAATAACCTCATAATCCAAGGGCCAAGGCAACGAACGGTGCTTAAACGACACAAGTGGACGACACTACACCAGGACACTAGCCCATCCTGGTGCAAGTCACTCCACCGATGTCTCGATTTACTCATCATCATGCTCTTGTTGCGTACCCTTGACCCGATCAAAGTGAAGGGATACCAACAAGTAACATCAAGTTTTCATAATTGCCCTCAATGGGGATATTGTTATCAACTTTTTGAAAACGCTTTATTTGTAAAACCTATGCTATTAGCAAGACCAAGCCTAGACTAAATATTTTCAAATCAAAATAGGTTTCAGGGATTATATCTCAAGGAAGGTAAATGTATCAAATAGGATCACACAACTTCTACACTTAATGCATCATATCATCAACATAAAATTATAAAGAACTTTCAAAATTCAAGGAAGGGTTTAATGCATCCGGGGCTTTGCCTGCGTTGAAGAGAAGATTAGTTGTTAATCTTAACAGCGACATCTCCAACGGATAGTCCTTCCACGGAACTTGATCAAAGACAAAACTTTTCCGAAATTTGGTCATCGCGAACCTTGTGCGGTGCTTGTCCATCGCGATCCTTCACTCTCACGTAAGCTATACGTATATGAAATGATGTATACTAAGCATAATGAAATGCATGACATGATGCAGGACAACATGGATGAAACCACTCAACTCTTTATTAACTTGAGTACAACTTTCCTTCACGGTAAAGTTGCATTAAGAGATCATAACTAACATCGATAACAACGGACTAATGATGCGAGAGCAATATATGTTGCCAAAGGTCATTAGGATTAATGACCTAGGGTCATCACTCAATCCCAAACTCAATCAACCCTATGGTGATCAAGGTTAATTACTAATTTATTATTTATTTAAACATGTGAGCAATACTACAAGTAAACTAAACATGGCAAGGCCATGGACCAGTGGGGTGTACTTGGTCCAAGGTCTCCAATCAAAGCCACAAATCACACAATATTTAATTAGTCAACTACTTAATTAATTGATTATTTTATTAACAATTTTTTTACAGTCATTAAACAAGGTGAAAATTATTCATTAAAATAAACTCCATCAAAACAGTGCCAAAATTTTAGTGGAGGTTCCTTTTAGCATAAAAATCTTAACACTAAATTTTCATGATTTTTAGATTAGCATATTGCTCTAGAAAAATCAAACACTATGCATTTATTAATTAAAACATGGAATTATTAAGCATAATAAAAACAATTACATACTGAGCACATAAATTCTATATGAAACTACACATCATGAATAACACAAAGAAATTTAGTTTGCATTTTTCTGAGCTCTAAATATTCAATTATGAAATAATCAAAAAAACAACACCTTTTATCCTTTTTCTGAAAACGTTTTCCTTTTCACCCTCTCTCCCAGCCACTGACCGACTGGACCCAGCCGTCAGTCTCTCTCCCCATCTCCTTCTTTCTTCTTGGACTCAAACAGAGGAGGCAGCGACGCCGGCCGCGCGGTTCGCCGCCGATGAGGTCGCGGTTGCCGGGAAGGTCACCACCGTGACCCCCGCGGACGGGCGAACCTCTCAGGAATGTTGGACGGCCAGGGTAGCGCACGGAGAAGGCGTGGCGGCGGCCATGACGGTTTGACGGTGTGCGGCCGCGGCGGCGCAACGATGACGGGCCGCTGCTGGCTTGAACTGACCGGGAAAGAGTGGCGGGATACATGAGGTGCTCACCGGAACACAGCGCTCGCGCTGGCCTGACCGGAGGTGGAGCAGATGAGAGCGACTGCGGTGGAGGCGGCTGGGGCGGCGTGGACCGGCGGCGCAACGGTGTTCTGGCGAGATGGAGATGGTAGAGGTCAAGCGGACGAGCCGACATCAACCAGGGAGTCAAGGCGATGAGACTGGTGGTGTTGGTTGGACTAGAGGCGGACAGGAGCAAGCTGGCCGCGCGCGAGGTGCCACGGCGGAGCTCTGGCCGTCTCCGAGGAAGGAGGAGCAGCACGGCTAAGTCCGGCAGAGCAGAGCGGCTCTGGAGGGTGCAGGCGGTGCGTGAGGGAGCAACGGAGCTTCTGGCTAACGATTGCGAGGTGAAGCAGAGAGAGCAACGTGAATTCGACGGAATAGCGGAGACCTTGCCGGCGGCAGTGACAAGCAGAGAAATGGAGCTGAGCAGCGGCGGCACGGCTCTTACAAGCGATAAGGGCGAGTGAGAGACTGCCAGCTCCTGCTTGGGCGGCTCCAGAACGGCAGCTGCGTGTCGAGTGGTGGAGCAGTGGCCAATTTGGTCACGACGGCTTGCCGACGTCGAGCAGCTTCTAGCTAGCACTGCACTACTAATGTACATGCTCAAACCTGCAACTTTGCCAACGATTTTCTCTTGATTTCATGTGGCAGAGTCCCTAGCTCCCTTAAGCAACGTTGTTCAGCTTCAAAATCTCTACAACTTTTGTTCAAGAACCAAGCTCAGAAACTAAAAGGATTTGGAGATACAGATCAAGGAAAACAGCTAGAGAGAAACTGAACATTGGGTTCAGTTAATTGAATCAAAATTTCAGTTAAAGGGATTGCTCACATGTTTAAATAAATAATAAATTAGTAATTAACTTTGATCACCATAGGGTTGATTGAGTTTGGGATTGAGTGATGACCCTAGGTCATTAATCCTAATGACCTTTGGCAACATATATTGCTCTCGCATCATTAGTCCGTTGTTATCGATGTTAGTTATGATCTCTTAATGCAACTTTACCGTGAAGGAAAGTTGTACTCAAGTTAATAAAGAGGTTGAGTGGTTTCATCCATGTTGTCCTGCATCATGTCATGCATTTCATCATGCTTAGTATACATCATTTCATATACGTATAGCTTACGTGAGAGTGAAGGATCGCGATGGACAAGCACCAGACAAGGTTCGCGATGACCAAATTTCGGAAAAGTTTTGTGCTGATCAAGTTCCAGGGAAGGACTATCCGTTGGAGATGTCGCTGTTAAGATTAACAACTAATCTTCTCTTCAACGCAGGCAAAGCCCCGGATGCATTAAACCCTTCCTTGAATTTTGAAAGTTCTTTATAATTTTATGTTGATGATATGATGCATTAAGTGTAGAAGTTGTGTGATCCTATTTGATACATTTACCTTCCTTGAGATATAATCCCTGAAACCTATTTTGATTTGAAAATATTTAGTCTAGGCTTGGTCTTGCTAATAGCATAGGTTTTACAAATAAAGCGTTTTCAAAAGTTGATAACAATATCCCCATTGAGGGCAATTATGAAAACTTGATGTTACTTGTTGGTATCCCTTCACTTTGATCGGGTCAAGGGTACGCAACAAGAGCATGATGATGAGTAAATCGAGACATCGGTGGAGTGACTTGCACCAGGATGGGCTAGTGCCCTGGTGTAGTGTCGTCCACTTGTGTCGTTTAAGCACCGTTCGTTGCCTTGGCCCTTGGATCATGAGGTTATTGGATAGTACTAGTCGCATGCTAATGGCGGTAAGCTCCACTTGGACTATTCGTTACTAGAACGGATAGTAGCGTGTACCCATCCTACGATGCGCACCGCCGAAGTGACCGAGCGGCCGTAGGGAGGTGGTGTACTGTACATCCGTTTTGGTATGGAGAAATCTAAGCGTTGAGTTGATGTATGTAAGATGTTGGGTCCTCGCATACATCGTGTGGCTAGGAAGCCCCAACTGGGTATATAAGCGATTCGAATCGTCGTTGCTCCACGATATGGGAGACTTGATCCTTGCACCAAAGATCGTAGTAATAATGGAAGTTGATGATGGAAAGTTTTGAATCCGTTACATGGTTGACAAGTGATTGGCATATTAAGGACCGGCTTAGTCTCTTTTCGCAAAAGGTGTCATTTGATCTTGCTAAAGCCTCACCTTGATTCCTAGTAGCCAAAGCATTCCCCGAGTCTTCTCCCTATTTTTTCTGTCGGGTAAGTCTTGCGGAGTACTTTTGTACTCGGGGGTTTGTTTGACCCCCTGTTGCGGTGATGACTAGTGAAGCTAACTTCGATCATACCAGTGGGCTTGGCATGATCGAATACCTTCCTCTCGCAAAGTTCTCGTCTTGCTTCCGTAATCTTAGTTAAGTTTTTGTTTAATCAAACTCGATCAAGTATTTTAATCATCTTTTATAAATCTTTTCGCTACTCTATTGTATTTAAATAAAAATAGTTGTAATACTACAATATCTACGTAAGAATTTGATCCCTGGAGGATCGTGGTGTCATCGGGGTTTCACCCGACAGAACATTCTCGAAGTTATGTGGTACACAAGTATGGCCGACAGAGGTCTTAAGGATAATGTCGGTGCTTGTGGGCCATATAATTTAGACGGTTCTGCCAGAGATGAAAGATCGTAAGACAAGTTTTACTTTGTTTTGTCAAAAACTTTTAATTGTAAATTCATTTTTAGAAACCTCCTTCATCAAACTCCATTTTTAAAAAAAAAAAATCCCAAAATTTGATTTCTTGATTAAAGCCACAATTACATAATTAGAGTTCAGGGTGATTAGAGTTTCTCTTTATTTTAATTAACAAACACATTAAACATAATTAACATCCCATGTTTTTATTATTAACATAATTAACAACCATGTCACATACGCAACATTGACATGGCATAACTGAAATATGAAATGCATTATGACTTAATGTTTGATGATTATACATGATTATGACATGATCAAATTTTTAATTAAATTATAACACCGGGGTGTTATAATTATTCTTGTTCTTGCTTGCATCATTTGACTTATAAAACATGGTTAGGATGTTAGACATAGTTAGCCAAACACTTTTACATACCAAGGTTGATTTTATGTTAATGACTTTTATAAGCTTAATCAAACATATGAGAGAAATTTAAGTGTTTTTCCACTCTATTTCTATTAGCAAGCATATCAAACTATATTAATGGTCATTAAGTAGAAATAACATCTCAAAGCATAGTTAGCATACAAGACAAAGCATCACTTATGGAAGAATCATTAACACAATGAAATGCACTAATGCATGTCTTTCCTCGGTGGTTACTTAATAATGCATATGATTATACTTTACTTGCATTATCATTAAACATGATGCTTAATGCATAACATGATGACATAGTGGGTTTATGGTTAACGTAACACCAGGGGTGTTACACGTCCATAAATAATTCATTCAATTCAAAAGAACCAACAGACTGCACAAAACATGGAGACGCTGCACGGCCGCTAGCGGCTAGCCCCTTATATGAAAATAAATTATGAAAAAAGTATAATTCATTCAATTGGAATATATACGTACCTTATATGAAAATAAATTATGAAAAAAAGTATGCACGTACATTCCTCCTATAAAAGTATACGTACTTCTCGAGAGTCCAGACTCCCCGCCGAGTATATGTATGCGTACATATACATACTCTACACATCGGCCGTGGTGTACATGCACACGTACTCCACTCTCGATAGTATAAGTACATACTCGCATAAAAATATACTAGTAATAATTGGTTACACAAACGTCCAATTCAAATGTACTTGCATACTATATTTCGAAGGCCTATAAAATAGCAGATATATACGCACCTACGGCCACAGTAACTAACTGCATGCAAGCGCGTCGAAAATCTACTTATTAACGGGGCATGTTTCCCTTATACCTGCTAGTGATGTTCTAAGTACAAAATAGGTGTATGGAGTAGATACTCCCGGGAGTATAGAAAACTCACCTCTCACAACATAATATCCCTCATCTCTCACAACTAATAAAAAGAGTAAAAGGTGGGCAACCTCTTTGTGCGACAAAAAATTCGTGCCAGATCTTTTGTTTTCCTAGGAAATCATAATGGTCGCACACTTGCAAAAGTTCGCTCTCTCCCTTTTTAGAACTTAAATATGAGAAACTTTGTGAGAGCAAATTAAAAGTGATGGGTCCCCCATATATTGTTTCAATATTTTTTTTGGTTTATTATATATAATTGTTCTTCCTTTAAGTTGTACATTATTTGGCAACCCTTCAAGGTGGGGCGAATGAAGAGCAGCATCATTTGATCTTACAATGCTATGTCTATTCAATGGCTGTGATGCTGACTTCCGTATTATTCCTCGTCAGAAAGTGACAAGTTCTAAATTATGAGTCACTTTTAATATTTAATATTAATGTGCACTAGTACACATATCATTTTTCTTGACACTAGTTATTTATTTCTATTGGCGGTTTTTCTTTAGAACAACCACTATAAATCGGCCCTATTTCTATTGGTAGATTTCTTAAGAAATCCGCCACTAGAAATAGTTTGAAATTGATTTTTTTTTTTTGAGTTTTTCAAACTTCCTCGGATGGAGAAACTTCCAAAATAAAAGTTGTAGATCTCGAAAAGTTATAAAACTTTGTAGTAGACAATTTTTTCATCCGATATCATCTTTTCATGGAAAACTACGTGCGAAATTATCAAATTTGAAATTCAAATTTTGCAAACAACCTTGTATGGTGAAACTCCTAAAATAAAAGTTATAGATATTGAAAAGTTATGAAACTTTGTAGTTGACAATTTTTTCATTTGAATTCATTTAGGGCCTCAAACGCTCAATTTTTACTTGGATTTGGATAATATGTGGGGAAAAAAAGGAATATGGACACATATGAGTGTGTGGTGCAGTGGTAGGGGAGGGATCGCGTGAGACCGAGGTTTGTGAGTTCGAAGGCTGACAACCGCGTAGCACGTGATTTTACGTGAAAAAATGCGCGACTTACGAAGGAGACGGGCGGGCGGGTGCCTCCCCAAGTTTCAAAATATTTTTTGCGGTTTCTAAAATATTATTTTGCTATTTTTTCGTATTTTCTGGGCACCGATTTCTACAGGCGGTTCTCTTTAAAGAACCTGCCTGTAGAAATCCTATTTTCACTGACGGTTCTCAAACAACCGCCAGTATAAATGGCTTATTTTTACTGGCCCCTTCTATTGGCGGTTGCAAAAAATGCCAGTAAAAATGGAAAGAGAACCGCCAGTGCAAAGCTTCTGTGTACTAGTGATGGTTTGTGTTTGCACAGTTCCAAGGAGTTGAACCAGCTGCTTGATTGGCTTCAGTTCCACATAATGCTTGATATGGAGGGAGTATGTTTACAACATAATGATGGTCGCACAATATTTGGGGAACTAAACATCAAATCTGTTGGAGACGCAAAGTTGTGGGGGTCGCCGGCTACCGCGTCTTTATTACGTTCAGTCCCGGTGTATGTATATATCTGTACTTTCAATGAAAGAATTTTTCGGAAAAAAACATTGGCATGGAATACCATTGCTTGAATTATCAGAGGGTGTTTTTAGTAATATTATGACACGTTAAAACGATAAGAACAGAACTGGTTTGTGTATATTATTTTTATGAACCGCCAGAATCAAGTACAACACACATCCAATCTCAAATTAAATCATCAAGAAATGCCACATGCCGCCTCGTTCTCTATATGCAGGTGACATTACTTTCGTCATCGGGCTACAGAGAGCATCCATTTGTTTGTTTTATCATCCAATGACAAAATGCAGAGCTACTCGCATAGATTTTTTTTATGCTTGTCAGTCGGTTTACCCGTCCATTACTTTCGTGTAGTGTTGAAGTTCAGTTGTCCAGCGATAATTTCACAAACTTTGTCTTTTAGATTAAATATTTATTTTAACATTGGTATTTAATGTCATAGTATTATTATTTTATCGTGTGATTTGTATGTTTTTAATATAAAAGTTTTACTATCCTGTCGCAACGCATGAGCATGCTACCTAGTTTTTTTAATAAATTACAATAGATCTTGTGGCTGTTATCAGTGGCGATGATTCGAGTCTACCAAATTAAAGACCTGATGTCTTTTATTATTATAAAAACTTTTAGATTTTTTTTTTCTAGTACGTCTGGTAAAAATTAACATTATGTTTTTATTGAGACATCTAATTAGTAATAGTTAGAATTGACAATGTCTTTATCCCTGAAATAACATGTGACGTGGAAGGAGAATGTATGCACTTAAATCAATAAGCTTACGCATATCCTTCTGTTCTGCATCCCACAAGCAAAGCAAAGAATTATCCTCTGCTAGCAGCACACAGTCTGACAGTAGCGTTCACTTTTTCATCCTCTACTAGTGTCTCCATGTATGCCATCTTTGTCACCAACGGAAGCTACGAATCTAGCTACCAGTTGCCCCATCACTCCAGAGATCGTATACTGAAATTCTTGCGTGTTCATGTCATCATCTTCTCTAACCAGTCTCAACTAAGAACCAATGACTCTATATCCATGTTGTTAGCTTGATTCGCAACTCGAATGCTATATACATGCCCACGCGCATGTGCTGGTCTCCTATACAGTGCTAGCCAACACACGAGAGCTCCTGGTCCGGCAATGGCGGGCGACGATATCACGGTGCACGTGGAGTGGCTGGCGCGGCGCCTGACGCAGCAGCAGGAGGACGCGGCGACGATGGAGTATCACCGGTTCACGGTGAACACCCTCCGCGTGTCCCGCGTCCGCGACCACATCCGCGTCCACAACGAGGACGCCTACACGCCGGGGCTCGTCGCCATCGGCCCGCTCCACGCCACCAACCGCCGGGTCCGCGCCGGCAACCGGCTCAAGATGGCCTACCTCAACAGCCTCATCTCCCGCGGCCACCCGGACCAGGCGAGCCACCTCGCCGTCATCCAGGGCTACGTCCGCCTCGTCGCGGCGCGCGAGAGGGAGGCCCGCGCCATGTACGCCGCCGAGGACGTGGACGACATGAACGCCGAGGACTTCATCCAGATGATGGTGCTCGACGGCTGCTTCATCATCGAGCACCTCGTCAACGTCGCCATGGGAGTGGAGGAGGCGTCGCTGCACGCCACGCCGTTCGGCCCCGTGCAGCTGTCCGTCGACCTCGTCCTGGCCGAGAACCAAATCCCCTTCTTCGTCCTCGTCGACCTCATCAAGAGCACCAGGCTGCCGGAGTTCGGCACCACGGGGTACCAGCCGACGGAGCTGCTCATGAAGCTGGTGCTGTACTACCTCGGCGGCGAGAAGGGCCGCGACACGAGCGAGGGGCTGCCGGCCGCGAACGACGTCTGCCACATCCTGTACCTGCTCCACGCGATGGTCACCGCGGCGCGCACCGCGTGGGAGCCGCCGCCGCGGCTCCAGGACACGGCGGCGCTGGAGATGATTCAGGAGGCAGCGCGGCTGCTGCGGCGCCTCCCGCTGCTGCTCCTGGTGCCGCTGCTGTACCCGGTCCTGCCCGAGAGCCGGTGGCGCGGGAGCTACGGGCGGGAGGACCTGCCGTCGGCGAGCGACATGAAGCGGATGTGGGTGCAGTTCAGGAAGGCGCGCGGCGACAACACGGGCAAGGCGCCGGCGGGCATCGTCGCGTTGGTGCTGGGCCCGGTGCCGCTCGCCGTGAAGCTGGCGCACGAGGACTGGCTGCGCCTGCCGCAGCTGCGAATCTGTTTCCGAACAGCACCGCTGCTGCTAAACCTGATGGCGTTCGAGCAGGCGGCGGACCAGCGTGCCGGGGACGTGTCCACGTACGTGTGGCTCATGGCGAAGCTGGTGCAGTCGCCGGAGGACGCGGGGGTGCTGGTGGCGGCGGAGGTGGTGACGTCGTCCAGGAGCGAGAGCAAGGAGGACGTCGCGCGCTTCTTCAAGTGCGTCGGCGCGGCGAGCGAGGGGGCGGCGGAGCTGGAGAAGAGCTACCTGGGCGAGACGCTGGACAAGCTCCGGGAGCGAACGCAGCAGCCGCTCTTCATGATGCATGCGCAAGTGCAGAGCTACTATCTCACCATGCCCTGGCGACTTGTCGCCGCGTTCGTCACCGTAGTCACGACCGTCTCCAGCGTTGTCCAGACCATCGCGGGCATTCTCCAGATCATGGCATCCCTCAAGCAAAAACCATGACGATTGAAGGATTACCGTTCATTTCAGCCAACCAGATGGCGTTGTTTGAGTTTGAGACCCTTCACCACCAGCTGCACTAGTACAACACATGTGCAATTGCACAGCTAGATTTTTCGGTATGATTAGTAAAGTATATCATTGACATGAATACACTATTCTAACCTCTCTTAAAAAATTGTTACTATATATAATTAATATGGATTTTAAATCCCTACTGTACTTGAATACCAAATGTAATTTAACAACTGTATTTAATATACTCCGTTCTAAAATATAGCACTGAAAAGCAAATACCGATGATTCAGTTTTTCTAGATCTTTTTACATAATTGCCCACAACTCACCAATAATTATCCTCAATAAAATGTTATTGGTGGTCACTAGTACTGCATTTTCGAATTACCGGGAAAGATGTCCAGCAGATCACCAATAATGTTACTATTACTAATTAGATGCCCCAACGGAGGCACCACGTTGATTCTCACCAGACGCGCTAGGAAAAAAGATAAACCCTAAAAATTCCTACAATAATCGAAACATCTAGCCTTTAATTTAGTAGACAAGTAATCATTATAGTTGATAATAGCCATCAGATCTGTTGCAATTTATAAAAAATTACCCACCGCCATTATGAAAAGTACATAAAGTAACCCCTAATTTTGTATTTAAATTACCCACCTTTGCCATTATGAAGAATAATTCAAAATAACCCCTATACAAATTCCCCACATACATCTAATATTATGAAAAGTAAATCAAAATAACTCCTAGAATTATATCTAAATTACCCACTTTACTAATATGATAAATAAATCAAAATAAACCTCTCGCATTATATCTAAATTACGCACCCTTTGCTACTAGAAATAATAATTTAAAACAACCCTCTAACTTTGTATTTAGATTCCTAATCTATCATTATGAAAGATAATTTTAAATACATGATATTAATTTTTATATATGCAAAATAGCATCCTAAGTTTACGTCCAACCCATCTATGCATGTTATTATGAAAGACAATATAAAGTATTATATTTACATTTGTATCTATAGCCATTATAAAAGATAAACAAAAATGTCACTCAAATCTATAGGTAAACACTAATATATTCTATTAAAAAACAAATCAATATCCTTAAACATATATATTTATAAAATTATAAATCTTAAAGTTCTACTGTCATAAAATAACCATATGATATGTTTCACTATATATACTGAGTAAATATATATATATATATATATATATATATATATATATATATATATATATATATATATATATGATAGGATAAATATTTTAAATTTCTTATGAAGAATAAAAATATTTAATTCACAAACTACATAATAATAACATAACATCGATAATTTACTTTAAATTATGAAAATTAATTTTGTAGTTTATTATTTTAAATAATTTTATATATTTTAAGTGAAACATTATATCATTTCACTATTGATAATATAATTGTTATAACAAATTTAACAAGTGCATTGCTAGAGTACAATCTGAGCTTCAATTTAAATAATATCTGACCAATGAACCAATATGTTAAGACCTAAACCCTTTTTGGTTTAAAAAATGAAGTTTGAAAAAAATTAAAAAAATACTAGAGTTTCTACTTAAGTTGATTAAAACTCAAAAGCTAACTATTATTAATAAAGTCACATAATGGGATCTAACTAGGGTTTATATATGTTAATATTAAGTTTTCACCTAAAAACATATCACGCTACAAAAATGATAAAAAGTCTAACTATATATCTCTAATGGAGCCTTCATATTAATCCTCACGAGATAATAAGAAAACAAAATATAGAACCTAAAAGTTCTCACAAAAATTTGAAATATTTGATCATTAATTCTGTTTAACCTAATCACGTTAATAATTTCCTTCAAAACTACCACTAATAACAGTAACTATGAGATCTATTCTAATTCCTAAATAATTAACTAACTTAGCTATTGTGTAATAAAATAACATAAAGTCTAAGTTTATATCTAAATACTTGATGTACTCTTATTATGATAGATAATCTATATAATTTAAAATTTATCTTATTATTTAAAAGCTTAAATATCTTTGAAAATCTACATCTAAAAATTATCAACAACTTATATTTGAAATTGTTTAAATAATTATAAAGTATGTAAGTGTTATTAATATTAATATTTGATTGAAGTAAGCATATATGATGTGTCAGCATACATCAATGATAAATATATATGTTATGTTTTATAAAAAATATTTTCTTTAAAACTCATATATACACTAATGATACTAACAAATTATTTAAAAACATATTAGTAATCATGAAATATAATTTATTAAGGTTGCTTCTTTAGATATATTGATATATTTAACTAAATATTTGACACCTTTATATTTTTAGCATAACTAGACTACACATATAATTTCTTGACAAAAAAAATTCAATCATCTTGAAAGTATGGGAGATACTACTGTTGCGTATATACATATTTGTCTGACCTTTTAAAATTAGTTTAACTTAAAAAGTAAAATGTTATGACTTAACTATTAAAATTCTTTAGAGATTAACACTGTTACACACATAGGAGATTTAAGCTTTATCACTTACCTTAAGTATCATGATGCAAGATTCAAATAATTGCTTATGCTATTTAGTAAGCATACTCTATGACCTAAAGTAATTATTTTAAAAGTACAAATAGGAGAGTTAATAAAAGATACATTAAGTACAAGAGTTTCAACTTGACGGTAAAAAAAAATATAGCATTTAATAAGATAAAATTTTAGAAAATCATAATTTAGATTCAACACTTCATAAGATATGGACCATTATAATTAATTGCAAGGTTTAGATCTAAAAGAAAGTAAAAATACAAATAGATAAAAGACATATAAATCAATGACTTGCGAAAAGAGTAATTAATAAGTTTGCGATAATTAGTATAGACTATGAAATATCTATTACGTCTATTTTATAGAAAATAAACACAAAGAAAATAAACAATTTAATATAAAATTTATTTACTGTTAGATATATTAAACGATATATCTCTTAAAACTTTAGCCTGTGCGGAGCACGGGTTGATGGACTAGTTCACCCTAATAAAGATGAGTCAAACTTATATCAGTAAAAAAGGCTCTCACACGGTTCTCTCTCCCCATCGCTACATTCCCTCACATCTCACCTCACCCGCTTCTCCACCGTGCGCTCCTTGTGGTTCCTCCCAGTGGCTCCTCCCTACGGATGCCACTCCACCATTGCCGGTCTACCCCACGAGGCCGACCGTGGAGGGAGGGGGGCGACCTAGGCATATCGGCGGCGGGGCATGTCAAACTCTGCCTTTTTGTAGCGTGAGGAGGTGGAGGCCGAGGTGGAGAGCGAGGAGGTGTTGGCGGTGACGGAGGACATCGGGAGCTGCAAGTCCTAGTTGTGTGTGGCGAGGATCTCCGTGCTGAGGTCCGTGTCAGAGATGCCGGTGACGGTCTTGGCCATGGCATACGGCAATGAGGGAGGAGGCGAGGGAGTCTATGGTGGGGGTCGGAGGCAGGGGAGTGGTGGAGCAGCGGGAGATAGGGAGCAGCTGCATCACGTCAGAGAGGCTTCTGAGCGTAGGGGAAAAAGTGTGTTCGTTGAGATGTGGGTGAGCTATTGTTGGGGCTTGCATCCCCCCCTCTAATTAGGGGGAGTTGGAGTGATTCTTTTTTTTCTTTTTTTTTTTTTGACTGGGAGTGACTCTTTTTCTGTTGATCACCAGTATTTAATGGGGGGTGTTATCGGGAAGTTGCTATACCATAAATTTTAAGCCAACTCCCTTAATATGATATTGGATTAAGGATTGAGGAGCTACCGGAGATGCTCTGACAAAGCGACTTGTCGTTGCATTCGTCACCGTAGTCACGACCGTCTCAAGCATTCACCCGATCTACGCAGCCTTCAAGCAAAAGCCATGAAGAATGGTGGATTGCATCTCAACAGACCAGACCAAAATATATATGATATATCCAGCAATACAAAACCTAATACTAGTATACGCTGCTGAATCGCTGTTTCAATTTTTCCACTGAAATAGACACTAACATGACCGTAAAGATAGCTCAGAGAGTTATTGCCCTCACGCTTACAGGCAGAGGCAGCATTTATACTAGAAATATTATATTACGGCTTATGGAGGGAGATATATATTATTCTAGTATGTAAGACCATTCATGAGTTACTCAAAAACAAAACCTACTAATGGATCCAAGCATGCCCTAAATTTAAACAACAGTCACATGTCTTAAACACATGTGTAAAAAACACGTGTCCTGAATCACAGCAGCTGCTCATTTTCACTTGTCCGTTCCTCGCGCTCCATATGCACTCCACGAGAAGGTTCATGTATAGCAACGGCAGACACCACAAGCGCCACCTCCTCTGCGCCAGTAACACGGGGCGTCCTGGACTCCTGGTGCGTGCCGGCGCCGCGGTGACCATCTCGTGGAGCAGGTGCAGGATGTGGCAGACGCCGTCCGGCCGGCAGCCCCTCGCTAATGTCGCGTCCCTTCTAGCCGGCCGGCGAGGTAGTACAGCCCCGCGAGCAGGACCGGGCCATGGAGGCGAATTCCGGCAGCCTGCTGGTTCTTTTGATGACACACGCAAGAATTTAAGCAGATTCCTAGCTTCCTTTGCTACCAATCGAAGACGACGTGGAGAGGCTGCATGAGCTAGAGACTAGAGAGGGGGATATGTGATGCTAGCGCCAGACTCTGTGAGCTGCTAGCAGAGGATGGTCCATCCTTTGCTTACCTTGAGGCTGTGCTTTGGATACAGAACACAAGGCTCTCAGGCTCTGCGTGAGCTTGTGGAATGCCAAATGCGGGCAACACCAACACATGATCAGTTGTTGGGCTTGGGTTCTTCTATTTGCATTCCACGAGGAGAGGGCATGTTGCTCCACATTTG
Organism: Chrysopogon serrulatus; assembly: GCA_015844335.1. Lineage (NCBI taxonomy): Eukaryota > Viridiplantae > Streptophyta > Magnoliopsida > Poales > Poaceae > Chrysopogon > Chrysopogon serrulatus. Next base: position 22,156 of record JADLZL010001035.1, read on the forward strand.
TTCAACCCAAAAATCGGTCCTGTTCAGAGCTCAGACTCCCTGTTCGACAACACATCAGTTGTTTGGTTGCATGAAGGTAGCGTCAATGCAAATGGAACATTTCCGCCGCTTGAAACAGAAAGTATCGCCGTCAGTTCACATCACATTGTGATCGAATCACGTACAGAAATGATCGACCCAAATTGCACATTAGATTCAGGCAATCAGAATGCGGTGATTTGCTATTCAGATGCCCGGTTGCCTGCCGCCCAGCTCAGGCAAACGGTCGGCCTTTTATGCTTCACCGAGCCCAACAGACCCCGGGCATTCCCACATTGCTCGATCTTCTCTTCTGCTTCTGGCACATATGAGAAATTAATAGAATGTAGCACGTCTCCAGATACTGTGCTGACTTGTCCTATATCTATTTGATGAAGATCATGTAACTGTATTAGACCGTCAGAAAGCCCTTTCAGTATACAAGGATGAGACGATGCAATACAGTTTGGCCACGGTGCCAACGACGGCTGCAACTGATTCTTAAAAGCCATGGTAGCGGTGGGGTTCAGTTTTCTGTTGCTGGTTTTCCAGCCTCTGTTTTACAGTCTTTTTGTACTGTTGTGCTTCAGTTTTTTGCGTTTTGCAGTTTCCTTAGTCGTTTGGCTAGCTACTGTAGCTCGGAGGAGACCTGTTGGGTTGTAATTATTTGTAAATCTCTCTTTGTTTTCCTTTTCATCGTCTAATAAAATCATCGGCAAAGCTTTTGCCATGCTTTCTACAAAAAATCTATGATGTCTTTTACAAGGAGCAAATCAAACTTGGGGGCAACTGAGCGGATCTGGGTTACTATTTCTTCCGAGCTCACTGCGCCACCTTGCGTTTGTGCAGATGTCCAAGCATGGTTCCTTGAGGGCTTTGTCAGCATCAAGAGGTGGAGGCGGCACCCCGAAGTTGAACTGCGATAAACAACAGCGTAAACTTTGTTGTTAAGTGCTGTGATTTATTTTGAATTTCGGTCATATACTACTAGACAAAAGCATGTATAAATGGCAGGTACTGTGCAAAGTTCTTTTAGCATAACAATCGACGACAACATGTAGCGCGCGCTGAAAGTCTGAAACTATATTTTACCTGGCAGCTATAGTCTTCAAAATTTGGCTCCATGTACAAATCAACACCCATGTGATCTTTGAAGAAAGTCTGAAAATGGAAAGTGTAATTTATTCAAGGACTGGAAGAGTATGAGATAAAAACAAATCCAAAATTCAGATGTATAGACATTAGCAAACCTGAGTTGGTAGTTTGCATGTGCTGATGCAAATGCCAAGGCATTTGCACTCTTCCAGATACTTGCATTTCTCAACGAACACCTAGAAGTTTCATCATCAAGGTAAAAAAGCATGATTTCAAAGTCCAGAGTCATAGTGATGAACAAAATAGACAAGGAGTTGAAAGTTGGAATAAATCGATACCCCACTTGACCAAGATTTTCCATCAGACAGAGTGACTGAATTAACTGAGCATGGGCCAATGAGCCATTGGCATGAAAGTGCTGTCGCTCTAGCTTCTCAAGAGAATGCAGCAACACCAAAGGGACCAAGTTAAGAAGAAATGAAGATCATATGATACATGGAAATGCTGTACTTTTTTAACTAGAAGTAGTAGACTCACCAATCATCATGGCAGCTAGTTGACCATTAGCAATTGGTGATACAAGAGCTTTGTAAAGAACAAGCAAGAGAGGCGGAAACAATGACTGTAGTACTCGGACCTGGCGATTAAAAAAGGAGAGACATACAAAACGAAGGCTGATTCAGGTATTAAAGTTTCCATGACAGACAGATGTGCACAGACTAAGAAGGAACAAGAGCAGTGACATACAGCAGCTTGCTCCATCTCCGAAGCACTCTTTCCCTTGACCATGAGACGGGTTGCTACCTCCATTAGCCCAGCATAACCAGGCTTCTCGGAATCCCATCCAACCTCCTATAGCTTTTCAGAGAATCAACAGAATGTAATTGCATGTCCTTCTTTTATGCAAAACTGTGATATTAAATATTGACCTAAGACTTAACAGATACTCGTGAACAGGGGATTGGCTTTCTAAGGACCTATTTAGATGGATTAGGACTAACAATTAGCTCAATTAACTCATATATGTGAACCAATGGATTAGCAATTAGTTTGCCTGCTTGGATTTTTTGGGACTAAAAATTAATAACTAGTTGTTAGTCCTATGGATCTAAATAAAAGCACTTGTACTTCTTTTTTTTTTTTTTTTTTTTTTTACAACAAGCACTTGTACCTTATTCGAAGGCTAAAGATTATTCTATGTCCTCGTGAACCCGCATTATCCTACCAAAGGCACATGAAATTTTCTTGCATATCCACTTCTAGCTAATTTTTCAGGTTATATGCAAGTGTTTATATTTGTTTCATTCATATATGACAATGATTATTCTATGTCTCCGGAATGGCAGTCTGTCTGAAAACTACGATATCATTGAATCTGGCCATTTATAGAAATACAAAGTTCCAAGGTAGACCAAAGTAGTCCAACAAACTAAACTAATAACTGCCACCAGTATAGTTATGCACGCGGCGTTAATTTTCTCAATTTCTCGGGATTTGTACTGTTGATCAAAATTACCCAGCACAAGCTGCTCCGAAGCAGAGCAGAACCTGGAGATGAATTACTAATCTTCAGAAGATTCAATTATAACATCATCTAGTATCTACCATGGCAGAACTCTAATAAGCCAAAAGATTTTTTTTTTGTTCTCCCTTGTACTTAAAGAAAAGAATCTAATAAGATTTCATCAAGTAAAAGAGAAGCTATCCTATAGATATATAGGTTTTCTTTGGAATTGCATCAATCAATTACGAAACAAGAGAGCACTTTTATTTTAACAGAAAAAATAAAAAATGATTAGAAAGTAAAATTATTTATTTTTTTTGTATTTTAATAAATATTTTAAATTAATAACTAGATACCGAAATTCTCTGATTAACCTTTTTTTAATGTAAGTAACTAAACCTATTCTTAATTTTTGTAATATTTTAATGAGGGAAATTTGAAAATCCACAATTCCAGTATTTTTTCTTATTTTTTTAATTCCTTTAGAAAGAGAGAAGAATAGGGGTTTGGTGAATCGAAAACAATTTTATTTTATAGAAAAATTGAACTATAAATTTAAAATAAAAATTGCTATTTGTTTTCCTAGTAACAGGGTTTAGCATCAGCTAACTGGAGGAAGGAAGGAAGGAATCGGTGGATAGCTCACCTCCACCATCTTGCTCCGGAAGAAGGCGAGGAGGAGGTCATCGGCGAAGGAGGGACGGTACTCGCCGCCCTTCTCCGGCGGCGGCGGCGGCGCCGGCGCTGCTGCATCGACCTGCATCCAAATCAAGTCACTCTTAACAACCACCAGTGCCGGCACTGCCGCACAGGGCACGGTTGAATTACCTGTGGCGAGGAGCAGCCGAACCGGCGGCTAGGCCGGCGACGACAGAGCTGGGGAGACGAGGGCGGGCACGAGGAGCAGGAGGCGGCGACGGAAGAAGGCCAGCCGCGAGAGGCGAGGGGGCGCCACGGGTCGCGAGCTGCGTCGCCATGGACATGGACATGGACACGGACGCGGACACGGACACCCGCTGCTGCACCAGTGGTGGCCTTGCCGTGGTTGGGAACACAGCGTCGGAGATTTGTAGGATAGCCGGCCCGCAAGGACGACAAGTCAACAGCGAGCTTCTCCGGTTGTGAGGCCCACAACTTCGATCATATACACGTGCTCATATATTTGTTTTTTTTTTTTGTCTCTCGTCTGTACAATATGTCCATACACTCTCTCCATCCCAAAGATTGTCACCTTGAATTTCATACCATCTTATTCGATCACTCTGTCTTATTTAAATTTTTTATATAAATATAATTTATTTTATTATGACTTCTTTTTTTCAATAAAGATATTTAAATATTGATTGATTTATTTTATTATTTACATAAATATTTTAAGTTAGACGGATGGTCAAACATGAAGTCTACAAATTAAAAATGACATTCTTCATGGGATGGAGGGAGTACATGTGTACCGACCAACCCAACACATGCACACACCACACACATATAACCAGGTCTACAACCATACACAACTTGAAGACCGTGTTCTTAGAGAAATCACTAGAACCATTTATGACTCTGAAGATGACAGACATATCGTATTTCCTTTGTGACATCATACGTGAGAGGTTATAGAGAAATTATTAAGGGGTAAGCTCTAAGTGCAAGGCTAGAATCGAACTCCCAACCAGCTGCTCACGCACCAGCGAGCAAATCACTGTGCTGCAAGCATGTTCGCTGCGCTCTTATATTTGTTGCATGTGACCTTAAAATAAACTTCTTCTTACCAGGGACGCTGAAACACAAACTCTAATGGGCGATGAGTTACACTTAACACAGAGTGCATAGCGTAGAGCATGCGCCCTTAGCCCGAACACGGCGTGACCTTGCCCTTGTGAACCTTACCTGCCTTCCTCCTTCGTTGTCATAGTCGGAGACGAGCTCATCGGCAATTTCAGTAGTTTTTCTAGTACCTTCTGTGCTACCCATGTGGCTTCTCTTGCGGCGCCATTTCTTCGCACATAGGGCTTCTCCCCCGCGCTCTTCTTCGCCGATCAATCCGACATCCTCTCCACAAAACCAGTATACCTTAAAATTCTCTTCATTGCAACCCAATGTGGCATAGTAGGAGCACGTAGCATGCAAATATTGACATATTCCTTTCTTTCCAAATTATAAGTTGCTTTAATTTTGTGGTACATAGAATTTATTATATATAGTTGTAGTAAAATGGATTGGTGGTACATGGCAAAACTATAAGTCACTTATTTTGAAGTGTACCATCTCTTGGTTTTCCACAAGAATGCCATATAATATATATGAGGATGACTTGGGCGTAACTGCAGGCGTATATGACGACGACGTGTATTTTTGTATGCACTCAAATGCCCTCGGCTCCATGTAGATAGGGACCACGACAACCTTCTCTCACTATCATTGACTCTTCCCATCTTCCCTTGCTGAGCAGCAGCCACCAATTAACACAAATTATTGTGAGACAAAAAAAAAAAAAAAAAGATGCCAGCGATTGACACCGATTGTTGCGAGACAAAAGAAACATGTGAGTGATCGACACCAATACCAATTGTCGTGAGATAAAAAAAAAAACATGCCAGTGATTGAGACCAATTGTTGCGTGACAAAAAAAAAAAACATGTCAGTGCGTAGACCAAAACAACATGTTCGAGGCCAAAAAAATGGTTGAGGGTATTTTTGAGAAAACAAGGTTCTGTTTGTATTAATTGTTGTGATGCTTTCAACACCAAAGCCCTTGCGTAGACCTTTTAGAAGGTAATCCATGCACATAGCCAATAGATTACCAAATAAACCACCTACAAGAGAGAAAAGTGTTTTTTTTTTAAAAAAAACTAAATTATTCTACATAAGCAACGGAACCAACAAGTAAATAACTGAGATATTGCACCCAACATAATTATAGGTTTGAGATCCTGCCGAAACCATCAAAGCCAACTCCCAAAAAGACAGGAAATACTACTGGAGAAGATTTAACACAATTTGTATGCAACCGTAAATTAGTCGTGCAAAACGACATTCAAAGAAAAGGAGCTTAATTGTCTTATTCTTACGACAAAAGTGACCCTTCTCATTATCTTGCCAATTGCGTGTTATTTAGTAGTCTTTTGTTAAGATAATAACTCTTCAAAGGTACCACATAAAAATCTTCAGGGCCTTTGTTTTTCATATGATTTTGTTTAGAGGCTTTTATCTATATTTTATTATAAAAGTTGGTCGTTATGTACGGGCCACTGAAAAGTTAGAGCGCGTCTAGGCGTCATTGTGTTTTTTTTTGTCCCACATGCCCTTTTAGTTGTGGTGCTAACAGTGGGTAACGATGCTGATAAAAGACTTGAATGCCCTCAGGGTAAAGAAGTTAGATGAATAATATTTTTGAAACTAAGCCCTTATTTAAATTGAGGCAAAATTCTAGATTTTTTACTCTCTCCATATTAATTTTTAGACACATATAATTAAATGTATAAAATTGCAAAATTACAAAAATTTGCAATCAGCTACTCCAGTAATTCTGAGCTCTCCGAACGGCAGCTGCTGAGCTCCCTGCCTTTCTCCCTGCTGCAAAAGTCAACACAGGAACAGTAGCAGCGGCAGAAAAAGAACAGCAGCAGCACCTGCGCATGCAAGCTACAGGAGGGGCGCAGGCACACACACTTTGTTAACACTGGATTTTGGTAAAAACCAATGACAGGTGGGCCGATTCGGTAAAGTCTATGAAAAAGGTAAATCCAACGTGTTCGGCAAATGAGTGTGCGGTCGGCTAACTTTGAGCTATTCGGCAAACGGATATGCTATTGACTACGGGTGATTCGGCAAGCATTGGTGCGGTCGGCTATCTTTGAAGACAATGGCTCCATTCGGAAAGCGAAAGGTGGCAAGCGAGAAGCCGAATAGAAGGAGAAAAAACGATAATCGAGGACTCAGAGAGAATTATAGCAAGAGTCTCGCCGTACTTTTGAGTTACCTTTAACATATTGTGTACATCGTAATCTCTTAGGATTCATGTTATGTCCAGGGGTATAAATATAGACCCTCGACCATTGTAAAAGGGATAGATACACAATCAAATCAATACAACCGCCCCGTGCCACGTTTCGAGTCCTTTTTTTGTCGTGTCGCCGAGTTCTTGAGAGGAGCCAATCGATCCGTCGACCTCCGTAAGTTCCGGCAACCTTGCTATCATGTCTAGTATCATGCGGTGGATTTAGATCTTGATGCAAGTAGTCTTGTTCGTCTCGATGGGATGGCCGTGCGGCGGGCGTCTACTTGATGATCAAGAAGTCTTTGCTTATGCTTTGTCTATCTCGACTAGATGGCCGCGGCGGCGCCCGCTTGATAGCTTAGCGAGGCAAGATAGTTATCGATTCTTGGTTAGATCGTGAGTCGTGCGGCGGGGGCTAGGATCTGGTTCAAGGATTAGTTATCGGCTCTATTAGATGTGGCAAGATCTAGTAGATTCATTAAGTTATCACGTGTTGCATGACTTTAATATTTTATTTATTCGTAACACTCTTTTGCCCAATCTAGATTTGATCGGTTTCGACTTCTTATTTTATAGATCTATTTGCTCTCTAATGCTCTTTTACTTATCATGATAAATAGATCGTATGCTTACGTAGCGAATTAGATCAATCTAGATTGTCACATGTTTGGGTTCTTGCATGTTAGAAACGCTTAGACTTTGATAGGATCGGGTATCGTGCGGCGGATGCAGGTCTTTGATTAGTTTAGTCGTGATAATTTGTATGTTCCTTCTTCATGGACCCCGAAGTAAATTTGTATTGCCGAGCTTGGTTATGCTTCAATTCGTAGTTAACTTTCACTTGTTCAAACATGTCTTCTCATACATGCATGATCGGCAATCAATGCATTACGTGTTTCATCCTCATATTAGCCGAATGAATCGCATGCATGATTGGCGCACGGCTTCTATAGCTGTATGTATGTCGTCGTAAGTGGCTTCGGGGGGCCGTATATACGGAGGCTATGCGGTCTCATCCGACACGTTCCGATTTTGTATTTAACGGTTTCTTTGTCCCTTGTCGGTTTTCGAGGTCAAACCGACGGCACGCTCGGATCTCCAAACCGTGCGGTTGTCCGATTGAAGTCACGCTTTTTGCTTCTTTGTGTGCTTGGCGCAGGTGCAGATTTTGTGCCAACACACTTTTTGGCACGCCCCAGTGGGACCTCTCTTGATTCAAGATGTCGGACGTCAATAACAATCATGTTACGGACGTGGTATTTGGATGAATTGCCGGACCAATTAAGAGCAACGAGTGGAGCAAGCATGCGAGCAATACAAGCATAAATGCTTAATGTCTTTCTCCAAGAACAAGAGCAACAAGGTTTTTTGAAGCGGTCATTGCCAAGAGTTCTTCTTGCACATCAAACCGATTGCTCAAGAGGAAGAAGCTCAAAAGGTATCGATTTGGTCCATAAAGTCTTGGCGAGATACCATTAGAAACCACAACACGGCCTTTCTAAATACTTTCCGAGTAATCATGGCTAATACTTTTTCGGCCAACAGCCGATAAGTATTTTGAAGATGGTGTGGGACCAATTCGTGGACCGGTGCTTTTCAATATTCCAAAATATCAAGAGAAGCAACCTGAAGATGCGAGGAACATCTGGGATCAACAAAGATGAAGTAGAGACTCATGAAAAGCAACCACCTCCTACTTATGGCCAAGTGACGTTTGGCACTCTTGAAAAAGAGTACCGCAATGCGCATACAAGATATCTCCGGCATCAAACAGGTTACAAAGGAACATGTATGGGGATGGATACCATGAGTTCACCGACTATCTTTGCTCTAGATGCTCTACCGAATCCAGGATATAGAAGTGCGGCGGGGAATACCATCCGGAGGACAAGCACGTGGAACTCCGAAGGCGGACATTGACATAATCATGCGAGAGGATGGCTGATATGATGCAACATCGAGTTCGGCCTAAAGCCAAAGAATCAATCCTATTCATACAAGTGGCATTGCGTACAGGAATGGTATAACGAGGGGTTGCACTACCCGGCAAGGGTGAAGCCACCAACAGACTTAACCAAATTTTTCGGTCAAGATGATACAAGTACCACGAGCATATTAGCCGATATCCGATACGACTTGGGGAGGCATCCACGCACGAAGCTTGGAGGATTCGGTATTTTTCATTGTCTCTCACAGGCCCGGCTTTCACTGGTTTACTTCTCGCCCGGTGATTCTATTGGTACTTGGGCGAGAACTTGAAGTAAGTTTCATGCTTATTTCTTCACCGGAACTCTTTGAAAAAAGAAGCTGGTAGACCTTACCGGTTTAAGACAGAAAGTTAATGAGACACCACAAGAATATCTTCGTAGATTCGGAGAAACCAAGAGTCTTTGCTTCTCGCTGAATTTACCAGACGATCGAGTTACTGGAATAGCAATAGCGAGGGGATCTTTGCCGAATGTCGGGGAGAAGCTGTTCGGCATGGAATTTGATGATCTCGGTCAACTTCGCTCGGAGATTAGCTGTCATGAGTAATCAGGCTCGGGGTTTTGAAGGGATAACCGCTATCGGAAGGGTAATGTTGCTAGTGAGATGTATCGAGTTTCTGGAAGAAGCAAGCGAGTACGAGGATGAAGATGAAATAGCTGCGGCCCCGAGTTGACTTGGGATAAAGAGCCTACCCAAGTAAGTCGGCGGTGGCTGAAACAACAAAAAGGGACTTACGATTTTGATGTCTCCAAATCGGATAAGCTTTTTTGATCTGTTGGTGAGGAAGGACGCATCAAGCTGCCGGAAGGGCATCCCATGCTACGCCCGAAGGGGTGAAAGACAAGAGATATTGTGGTTATCATAATACTAATTCTCACTCCATCAATGATTGCCGAGTGTTCGAGTTCGGATTCGGAAGGCAATTCAAGAGGGGCATCTGAAATTTGATGGCAAGATGAAGATTGATGGCAAACCTTTCCCTCGAGAACATGATTTCTTTTCTGTTGGAATGGTCTCTGCGCAGATGACCCTAAAAGCAAGGGAAAGATGAAAGTGTTGACATCGAGAAAAGAGCTAAGAAAAGTGGCCTTTGTAGACCCCAACCGACGACATTCTGCTTGAAGGAATGAAAGAGAAAGTTCGGTTCAAAAATAGCCGAACCGAGAAAGGTGAAACGTCCGGACCAAGGGTGACATCACGAATCTTCTTTGAATAAATGGCGGAGGCGGCAAGAGCAAGAATATTATGAAGAACAAAAGTTCTTAGAAGAACGGTGGAGATATGAAGAAGAGATGCACCACCAGAGAACAAGAAGAACGTATGAGGGAACTAGAACAGTCTCATTGGGGTTGTTCATTCTTTAAGCATTGTTGGAATGAAGGCTTGAAGCTGCACTGCTAGAAACAATTGCCCGAATGCGTGATCGTATTATGGTTCTGAGGCGGTCTCGAGTCAACCGCCGACCAGTCCATGAAAGACTTGGAGTTCAATTTCCGAGGGCGATCGGCGTATAAAATTAAATAACTTTGATCATCGAAGAAGAGATTCGCGGATCAGCATTGGGTTCATCGAAGAGTACGATGAGGGAGGAAATACTCATGGATATAGATGGCGAGAAAGGGCAATGGTGCCCACCGGGGTTGAGGAAAAGTCGGAAGAGGAGAGTGCAACGATTAAGAAACAAAAAGAGCTGGAGCAGGCTGCTGCGAAGAAGAAAAGAAGGAATGGCGCCCAAAGAAGAAATCCGATGAGAAGGGTCCTTCGGGTGATGCATGCATGGCTTTCTTCCTCCCATCGAGAATTCATAGCCCACGACAATCAAGAAGTACAAGAGGAGATTTACTCGATTTTGATGAAAGTGAGTTTCGAGGATCTAATGGCTCGGCTTATACTAACACGACAAGCAACTTTTGACAAGCCCGGCCAAACATCGTCACTTGAAACCGCTTTACGTGAAAGGATACGTCAATGGGAAGCCTCGACCAAGATGTTTGTTGATGGAGGAGCTGCTATCAATATAATGCCATATTCCACGTTTAGAAAGCTCGGGATGACGGATGAAGATTTGCTTAAAACCGACATGATCCTTAGAGACTTTTTTGGCAATCCTTCGGATACTCGAGGAGGCGTGCATGTTGAATTGATGATTGGGTCTAAAACCCCGATCACTACGTTCTTCGTCATTGACGGCAGGGGGCATACGGTTTGCTTCTTGGGAGAGACTGGATTCATGCTAATTCTTTGTATTCCTTCAACTATGCACCAAATCCTTATTCAATGGATAGGGGATGACGTGGAGATCATACATGCCGATGATTCGGTAAGTGTGGTCGCGCCGAGCCGACTTATTGGGAATATGATGGTGTTGATTGTTTTTCGGCAAAGTATGGAAAGAAGGTCTGTTAATGTATTCAACAAGGATCAACGGCCGATCCAAGCAAATCGGCTCGAGCGGCAATTTTTGATGGGTAACCCAATCGATGGCAACAAAGGAAAGTTGGGACACGGTTTTATGTCGGCGGACAAATTAGAAGAGATAAATGTTGGCGATGAGTCCAAATCAAGGCCGATGTACATTAGTGCAAATTTGAGTCGAGAATGTAGAAAGCAATTAGTAAATCTTAGAAGGAGTTTAAAGATTGCTTTGCTTGGGATTATCTGAGAGATGCTGGACTAGATCGTTCTATTGTTGAGCATCGATTACCTATTAAGTCGGGGGTATCGACCCTATAAACAACCTCCGAGGAAGATCTATAAAGAAGAGGTCTTGGCCGATGTGAAGAAGGAGATTGAAAGACTATTAGAAGCAAACTTCATTCGGCCGTGCGGAACGCTGTGATTGGATTTCGAATATAGTTCTGTTTACAAGAAGAATGGGAAGATGAGAGTTTGTATAGACTTGAGAGATCTTAACAAGGCCACTCCAATGGATGGGTATCCGATGCCGATTCCGATTTGTTAGTAAACGGCGGGGCGGGTATGAAGTCATTAGTTTTATGGATGGTAATCTTTGGCTATAATCGGATCTTCATGGCAATAGAAGATATTTTAAAAACGGCTTTTAGATGCCCTGGCCACATTGGTTTATTTGAATGGATTGTAATGACGTTTGGATTGAAGAATGCCGGTGCAACTTATCAAAGAGCCATGAATTACATATTTCATGAGTTGATCGGCAAAATTGTGGAGATCTACATTGATGATGTAGTAGTCAAATCTAAAGACTATGAGAAACATTTAGCTGATCTAAGAAGAACTTTGGAATGCACTAGAAAACATGGTTTGAAGATGAATCCAAACAAATGTGCTTTCGGAGTATCAGCTGGTGAGTTCTTGGGATTCCTTATTCATAAAGGAGGAATTGAAGTTGGAAAGAAGAGCATGGAAGCAATAGACAAAGTTGTTCCCCAACTAATCTCACGAAATTACAGTCCACCTTTCGGCAAGATCAATTTCGTAAGAAGGTTCATTTCAATTTATCGAGAAAAGAATCTTGCCCTTTTCTCCATTATTAAAGCTCAAGAGGAATCAAGAATTTGTATGGGGTGACGTGCAACAAAAGGCTTTTGATGAAATTAAAGAATACATGAAGGCACCACCAGTTTTGGTACCTCCACAACTTAACAAGCCTTTCAAGTTGTACGTGGCGGCCGATACCCTAACGATAGGATCGGCCCTCATGCAAGAGTATGAAGGGAAGGAGCGAGTCATAGCTTATCTTAGCCGAAAGTTTGTTAGACCCAGAGACAAGATATTCGGCTATGGAAAAATTGTGCTTGTGTGTGTATTACTCATGTACTAAGCTTCGGCATTATTTATTAAAAGCCGAATGCGTGATTATTTCAAGTCATGATGTGATCAAGCATATGTTGTCAATGCCAATTTTAAATGGAAGAATTGGCAAATGGATTTTGGCTTTGTCGAATTTGATTTAAAATACGAATCGGCAAAAAGCGTTGAAGGGTCAAATTATTGCTGATTTTATTACGCAACATCATGACCTTAGCAACAGTATAGTAAGCATTGTACCTTGGACTCTATTTTTCGATGGTTCATCCTGACAACAAAGGTGGGGGCGCGGCGGCATTCTATTAGTTTCTCCACGGGGAATAACTTTTGAGTATGCTATTCTATTGAATTTCATGTGACTAACAATCAAGCGAGTATGAAGCATTGCTTAGAGGGCTTCGGCTTCTTGTAGAGATAAAAGCCGTCATTTGTTGAAATCTTTGGAGACTCGGCTGGTGATCAACCAGTTGATTGGCCAATATGAGTGTAAGAATGACGCGCTAAGAGAATACTATGAGGAATGCCGGGAACTTTTAAAAAGCTTTCGGGTAGCAACCTTACATCATATCCCTAGGGGGCATAATGAAGAAGCAAATAGGTTGGCCCAAAGCGCTTACGGATATCGTGAAAATCAAGAAGTCTTCACTATAGGAGAGAATGTTCGGATCTTTGAGCAGGTGGTTGGCGATTGGAGGCATGAAATCATCAAATATACGAAGGATCCATCGCGAGAAAAGTTACCCGCTCGGTACAAAGCCCTTAAGTTCGTCCTTCTCAATGATCACTTGTATTACAAATCTATAGATGGAGTATTGCTCAAGTGTCTAAGTCAAGAAGAGGCCGAGAAAGGTGATGTATGAAGTGCATGAAGGATTATGTGGTGCACATCAATCGGCTTACCGAATGAAATGGATAATTCGGAGCTGGTTATTTTTGGCCAACTATCTTTGGAAGATTGCTTTGACTATTATAAAGGATGTCATGATTGTCAAAAATTTGGCAATATTCAAAAGGCTCAAACATCATTATGAACCCAATAATCAAACCTTGGCCATTTAGAGGATGGGGCATAGATTTAATTGGTCGATACATCCTCCTTCGAGCAAAGGGCATAAGTTTGTGCTCGGCCACAGATTATTTTACTAAATGGGTTGAAGCCATCCCTTTGAAGAAAGTTACATCGAGAAAATATGATCAGTTTTGTTAAAGAGCATATAATTTATAGGTTTGGAATTCCCCAAACTATAACAAGCGATCAAGGAACCCGGTTTACTTCTTGAATTTTGCGACTTTTTGAAGACATGGGGATCAAAATTTGTATAATTCTTCTCCTTATTATGCACAAGCCAATGGGCAAGCGAGAAGCATCAATAAGATTATGATCAAGATCATTCAAAAGAAGATTGATGAGAAACCGAAGAGATGGCATTTGGTTCTCAATGAAGCATTGTGGGCTTATCGGATGGCTTGTCATGGGTCAACTCGAACATCTCCTTATGAATTGGTTTACGGGCATCATCTTTGTCTTACCATGGGAATTGCGGTCGGGTTCAAGAAGAGTTATGTTGCAAAAAAGATTTGGAAAAAGAAGATTATACAAATTTGATGATAGGCAATTGGAAGATTTACATTTTATTCGTCTCAAGGCATTGGAAAATATTGAGAAGAATAAAATACGTGTTGCCCGATATTATAACAAGAAAGTTAGAGAAAAGCAATTCTTGGAAGGTGACTGGTTTGGAAAACTATTTGCCGATTGGATCGAAAGACGGGGCATTCGGCAAGTGGTCTCCAAATTGGGAAGGGCCCTTTCGGGTAGAAAGATGCGTGCACGGCAATGCATATATTTTGAAGACTTTGTTTGGGGAAGAATTTACCGAGCTATCAACGGACGATATCTTAAAAAATATTACCCCAGTATCGAAGTTGGTTCGTAAAGAGAGTTTGAATCAAGCAACCCGATGAGATAACATCGCCTTTAGCGAAAAAAATATGAAGTTGGTAAATAGCCGATATGATTTGTGTCGCCTTCGGTTCAAAATATAGCCGAATGATCTTGTGTTGACCTCAACATTCGATTTGGTTGGTTTATCGGAAAAAAAAGAAAGATGAAATCTGAATGATCTTTGCTTTCGGTGACTCGTCAAATCGTTTGTGGCGTAAGACTAAGATCTAATCGACTAAAGTGATGTCACTTTGCATTCGGGGAAAATCACTCAAGAAAGCTTCGAATCAAAGAGGACAGAAGGCATTCATTTAGCGATCAACACAAGAACATAAACAAGACACATTCTCGAGAAGATGATTTCATTATTCATAGATCAATCCCTAGTTACAAACTACTCCTGGAACAACTTATTAAGACAGATTGGGGATTGGTGGATTCGGCAAGGGCAGTAGCATGGTCCCCGTAGAGCTCAATTTGCTCCTCGATGTCCTCCACCTCGTGAGGATGACCTTCTGCAAATCCAACGGCTTTGAACAGAATAGTCCTCATTGGTGCGAGAGGACATCGCTGCCAGGCCGAGGGACACACCAAGGTGGACACCTTGGATGACGGCCTGATCAACACGGCCATCCATGGCATCCAGGCGTGCCTCAGGAGTTTCTCCCTGGGCGTTCACCTTGTCAGCCGCCCGGGTTGCTGCTGCCTTCAACCGCTCGTTCTCCGCAGAGAGTGCTGAAAGATGAAAAGTTAATCAGTACAGCGATGAGGATTGAGAGGGAAAAAGAAATCTATGTGAGAATGCCGAACCAGTGATGGCGTCGCAAAACTGCTTGCGCTGATCCTCCCATTCGGCTTGCGCAATGCCGAACTGCTTGGAAACATCGCCCAGCTCGGTCGGGCTTCATCCCTTTCCTTGCGGAACCGGGCGCCTCCTCATGAATGTACAAAGGGTCCTCGCCCTCGATTCCGCCCGGACCCCAAGGGTTGGCGTTGTATGAGTTGTCGGACTCGGAAGAGCTCGGCCGAACTCGAAGAGCCGGAGACAGGGGACCGGCTGGTCGAGGTTCCCGGTTGAGTCACCACCATCGGGGGAAGAAGGTGAGGCTGGTTGATGATGACCCTCGCCCTAAGCGGATGAAGAAAACCGAGGTTAGGAGAGATGAGCGGTGAGCGAGAACACACGAAGATGGCAGATTAATCTTACCCATGGCGTTGCCGACGTCGCGGCTTTGCTCCCTCGGCCTCTCTCCCTCGGCGGGGCGCTTCCCATGGTCTGGGCTTCGACATTGGCGATTTGGAGGTGGGGTTTTTCTTCCTAAAAAGTTTCGGCGAGAAGATGTGAAGATGATGATGAATGCTAACCGGCGATGGTGGTGGAAATTTGGAAGAGGGCTTTATTTATAGGCCAAAATGGAGTTCGTGGCGCCACGACTCGGAGTATACCAAACGACAAAGTAGGGTTTACTTCTCTTTTGGGCCGTTCTGGGGACTAGGCCAAATCGAAAGCGGCGGTTCGGAAGAATCGGCTAATCCTCCGATCGGGAAATCCAGAATGATGGCCGTCTGTCTATTCGGGAAGCTTAAGAATATTCGGCTATGTCATCAGTCAGACAAGAATGGAAAAAAACCAAAGCACAACAAAGAATACAATTGTTTAAAAATCACGGCGTGTTACAAGCCGAATGTTTTACTCATTTAAGAACAGTTTGATTGCGTCTATGATATCATCCCTAATTCGGTGACTTCTTCAAGCACCTTCTTGTCATCGTCTTGAACTCGGATTACAGTAAGCCTGGTTTTGATCTGGCGATGCTCCTTGATGACGGATGATATCTTTGTCTTGGTGCATCTATAGAGTTCGGCAAGGTGGCAATTTTATCTTTGTGAGATTGGATTCTCACATTCAATTGAGCCAATTGAGCTTCCAACTTGGCCTTTTCCTCCTCCATGGCTACCAGTTCGGGTTCGAGTTACCAAAGAGGCGCTTAGCGACTGAATACGAGAGTGCAGTTCTTTAACTTGATGCTTTTTGGTCGATTATCATTCTCGAGCAGAGCGGCTCTAGAGGCTATGTTCCTAGTTGCTCTCTAACCTTGCCAAGGTGATCATCAAGACGAGTTGCGATTCTAGAGAGACCTTGAGAGTTGGAGGGATATCTTGGTCAATAAGCTCAACCAGTTCTCTTATCCGATCCGCATCTTGAGCGAGAGCATTTATATCTTTGGCGGTAGGGAGGGATATCTCCTTTAGCCGAGCTTGGTTCTCTCTCACGATAATCTCCGGAGAAGTAGCTTCTTCACCACCCTCATTAATATACTCTTCAATGGTGAAAGAGTAGGCGGACGATCGACTTAGCATCATCCTTTAAGAAGGAGAACCATTAGCCGATTGATCAAATTATTTGAGAGATCAATAAAATGAAG
>JADLZL010001037.1:0-113754 GCA_015844335.1 Chrysopogon serrulatus
GTGTGTGTTGTGTTTTCGCTATCGGTTTGGGCCTGCTCGGTGAATTGGCTCGCCCTCCCTTTTATAGATGAAGAGAGGGAACGGCCTTACATGAAGGAAGTATGGGCGTGTCGTGCAAAAAAAGAAAAAAGGACAATGGTGAAGTGGCTCGCCTCGCCTTCTGGGGTCGGGGCGTCCTTCTTCCTTGTGTCGCACGTTGATCGCCGGTGAGGTCGTGTCGCCGAGAGTGTCCGCCCATGCCTTAACAAAGGGACGGAGAGGCCGAATGGGATTGATTAGAGCGTTTGTAGTATTATCCCGGAGTTAATAACGTCGTATGGTTCGGGAGTGGGTCGTGATGGACGGGCTATCCGGACTGTCAACCGGGAGGGTGATTAGACGTCGAGCCACGCCCTGCCTCGACTAATAGTGCGGTCAAGGAGCCGAACCACGCCCGCCTCGGCCAACAAGATCGCCGGGCATCTATTTCCATGCCCCGCATCGCCGCACAGATGCGGTCAAGATGCTCTCTTCCCTGCGCGGGCGCAGACGGGAGGGTACGGTTTTAACTGGTCGCGTGGGCGCCGAGGTCGCGGGCCCAAGCGTGAGCGCAAGCCTCGGGCGGCTTCTTCGCGAAGACGCCAATGAGGGGCTCGTGCGGGCGGTCTCCCGGCCACGACCCCGGGAGTCCTCACCAGCCTCGCGGGATCGCACGACGAGCCGCGCGCCCTAGGGGTCGAGCCCCCCCGCATGGCGTAGTGCATCCGCGGGCTTCCGCCGCAGCCTCCTAGTGGGCCGTTGGTGCGTCGGCCCATCTGGTCTGGCTTTCGTAGGCCGGTCGCGGGCCGTTAATAGCTGGCTTGATTTTATTCAGCCAGGGGCCCAACAGGCCGGTTGTTTGGCCCCCGACAGTAATAGTCATGTATATGTAACATAGATGATTTTCTGCTTAACACTTAGCAAACTTGTTAGACCTTTAATTGAGTTATCATTCAATTCAACAAAACCCACTAAGGGCTAGATGCACCTACACAACCAGCGGCTCGCTTGCAACGAGTGCCCAGAAGGTGTGCCACCCCTGCTCTTATGCCTACTAACTTTGGTCCCTTCTGAAGATTATCAGTCGTACATGTGCACAACCAATGTCCTTTACTGGATCCATGCCTGCAGTTTTGTGTGCTTTGATTTGCATCATTCATGGCAGGGTAGCATCCTCCTTCACTTAAGATAACCTCCATTTGCTCCTGCTGCTGGTGTAGTGGTTGACAGGAGAATGGCCACCATGTGCTTGCTGAAATGCCCTCTAGGTAATATATGGTAGATTTGTGGTGGATTTTTTTGGTGAATTTTATGTGAACTTCGCTATTTCATTCCACTTGGGTCTGAGTTAGAGTGACAGCCGGTAGCTTTCAAAGTTCTCTTAGTGATTAATCAAATCTTGGACTATTGTCATTTAGCAGATGAGTCACCATTAATTTAACATATCCGTAGATCCGTCAATGGATAGCGCTTCTGTAAATCCATGTTGTGCTAATTCGATTCCTAGATACAACCATACATGGCAACTTTGATCGCCGCTGTATTATATTAATAATATGGAAATACATAGGATTATCATAATCTAGATTATGAACTATAATAATTAGAGTGTTTGGATTCCTAAATTATTGTGGTAGATTCTTCTTTGTTCAAGCGATAAATGAGCACCTCCGTAAAGCTGGCACACTTTGAGATTAACAAAGTCATTACAAGTATCTCGTTGTCGATGGTAGAGTCATCTACCACTGAAAGTACAATACCTAACGTTAAGTCTTGAAATAAATACAGAAAAAAGTGAACACACATGCCAAGCCAAGTTATCGCAAAGAATCTAACCAACTGACTACAAGTTACCACAAAGAATCTAACCAACTGACCTAGTTTCTGTTCGCGAGTATTTTTTAACATACGCGAGTAATGTTCTTGTTTATAATAAAAATAAGGAAAAAGTCTAATTTTGCTCCCTCAACTTTCGCGAAAGTCCACTTTTCCTCCCCGAACCCTAAAATAGGACAAACAACCTCCCTTAACTTTTTCAAACCATACGCTTTTCCTCCGTGAAGTGGTTTTGATGGTGGTTTTGCTATAGTGACGGTGGTTTTGTCTTTTTTTTTTTATTTATTTTGGTCGATTTTTTTAAAAAATTATAGTAAATCGAGAAAAAATCATAAAATAGAAAATCTAATTTTGTTGGACTCCACATGAGTAGATCTACACAGTAAATATATAATATGTTATGCTTTAGTTTAAAATTTTTGCTAGTCTTTTTTTTTTTTTTTATTTATTTGGGCGAATCTTTAAAAAATCATAGTAAATCATAAAAAATTATAAAATAGAAATTTCAATTTTGTTGTCTCCACATGAGTAGGTCTACACAGTGTATATATAATATGGTATGCTTTAGTGCAATAAAATAGTTATAGAAGCTATATTTATAAATTATTTTAATTAATTACGTAAAAGCATAGATCGGAAGCTACAAAGAAGAATTTTATATTAAAATATACCATATTATATGTTTTTTTGTAGATCTACTCATGTGGAGTCTAAGAAAATTAGATTTTCTATTTTTGATTTTTCTCGTGATTTACTATGGTTTTTTAAAGATTTGGCCAAAATAAATAAAAAATAAAAAGACTAGCAAAAATTTTGTACTAAAGCATACCATGTTTTATATTCACTGTGTAGATGTACTTATATGAAGTCCAATAAAATTAGATTTTGTATTTTATAATTTTTTTATGATTTACTATGATTTTTCAAAAGTTCAGCCGAAATAAATAAAAAGAAAAAGACAAAACCACCGTCACTGTAGCAAAACCACTATCAAAACCACTCCAGAGAGGAAAACGCATGGTTTAAAAAGTTGAGGGAGGTTATTTATCTGATTTTGGGGTTTAGGGAGAAAAAATAAACTTTCGTGAAAGTTGAGGGAGCAAAAGTAGATTTTTTTCTAAAAATAAATAAATAAATAAATTGGAGAGAGCAGCTGTTCCTTTCTGGGCCGCTCGGCCCGTATTCCTTGCTCGTTCAGTCGTCCTCTTCCTCCGAACCTTTCCGGTGCCGGTGACCTTCTTCCACCGAACCGCGTACAACGATAAGCCCTAATCCCAGCGCCACCTCCATGGCGACCACCTCTTTCTTCCATCCGCTCGCCGCCCCGATGGCCAGCGGCGGCGTTCGCTTCCGTCGCTGCCCGTTCAGCCTAACCACCCCCGCTCGTACAGCGCCCCGGCGACCGGCGCCGCTTCTCGTCGTCCGCGCCAAGCGCGCCGGCAGCCGGGCGGCTGCCTCGCATCAGCCCGCGAATCCCAGCGCGGTCCCGAAGCGGGACGTGGAGGAAGAGGTGGAGGAGGTCGAGGAGGAGATGCCGTGGATCCAGGACAAGGCGCTGGACCTCGTGGAGTTCACCGGCACCGTCACACAGGCCATCCCGGGGCCCCGCGTCGGCTCTAGCCCTGTCCCGTGGCTTCTCGCGGTTCCGCTCGCCTACGTCGGGGTCTCCTTTGTGCTCGCGGTCGTCCGCACCGTGCGCAGGTTCACCTCCCCGCGCACTAAGAAGAAGCGAAGGGTAAGTGTTGGCATCATGAACAATTTTCTGGTTAGATGACCGGAATCTCATTGCGCATTCGTGTTCTGCGGTATTTGAATGCATTGTAATTTTCCGTCATAAACTGTATTGGCCCTGCGAATTACTGGATATATTTTGGAACATAGGTTTGCAGGGCCTAGCTCCACTGGATTTGCTGTTTAAAGGGGTTTGCTTTGTCATGGTGATGGGAAATGATAAATGATAAATTACACCCCTTCCTTCAGCAGCTAATTTGTGTTTGCAAATTTTCTATCTGTGCATACTGCATTACTGTACAGCATCTTGGAATCATGCTAAATAAACCATTTTACTGACTTTCTTAACTAAAATAGCCTGCAATTTCAGTTTTACAACATTTTATAAATTTACTCCTCTATAGATCATCAACTAGATACTTTTTAAACATGTAGAGGTGCTAAAGCAAATTTGAGCTGGCTTTTGTTTTGTTCATTGCAAGCCTGATGTTTTTTCGAAAATGGATTGCAAGATTGATGTTATCCTAAGTTTGCCATTTTTTCCCCCTTTGCATGCCATTTTTTCACAAATTGATTGCAATCTAGAACTATTGTGTCTAGGTTGGTCTCCTTGGAGACATCTGATATTTGGTGTCTAGGTTGTGTTGGCACTTAATAGTAAAGAAGTATTCCTCTGCAGGTTGGTAAGAATATATTCTTGTTGAAGTCACTAGATGATCTGTTTCAGAAGGGCAGGGAGGCAGTAGATTATCCTGCTCTTCAGGACCTAATGCAAAAGGTGTGTTGCCTATTCATCCATTGATTTTATATTTTTATTTTTGATTCGAGAAACTGGTTTAGGGAAATGATATTGAACTGATGGTAGGTTGGATATACTTGCTTATTTACTCTAGTGTTGGTTCTGCTAAAATCAAAATGTTACTACTTACTAGCTATCAGTAGAGTTAGTAAGTTGATGCTATTGTTAACTGGTGCCGAAACCTATTAGACATTGTGCCTCATAGGACAGAACAATAATGTTCCTTGCAAACTGGTATTTCATTACACTGACATGTCTATATGTAATTATGTATTGCTAAGGGCGAATAATTTGATGATTGTCTTGCTACTGGAAATTCTTTCCATTGCAAAAAACAGACTCATAAATACTTTATATGTGCTCAGACAGGATTTGACATGGATGATGTAGTAAGGAAGTACATCCGTTACACACTGAATGAAAAACAGTTCACTCCTGATGTGGTCGTGGATCTCATACATCTTAGGAAGGCATCAATGCTGGAAGATGCGGAAGTTGCTGAAATTTTAAATGAGATTTCAAGACGAATTGTCCGGGAAAAAGGTAAAATAACTAGTGCTGATTATTCAAAAATACTAGAGTGAGCACAAGATATTTCTAGAATCTCAGGCTCTGGCTGCTTACTTTTGCAAATCAACTATTTCTTTTTCTTGATCCCCTTCAGCTGAAGTTTGTGGGCCTTTATATTGACCCTTCTTTGTGGAATTTAGTAATGCCAACCATTTTTCATCTTCCATTCGATTTAATCAGCAAATTTTTAGATTGGACATCATTTTGTTTTAAAATATGTGCATAGCTGTTCTCCATATTATTATCAACTAACATTCTTTGTTATCCACTGATGGAAAATTGATAACGCTGTTATGTTCTGTCATTATCAGATGCAATGTTCTGATTTTAAGTCCTGCAATGTGTATCCAAAGAATCAATCAAAAGTCATAGTTGTTGGGCCTTGGGGTGACTAAGATAGCTCTGATGCATGTTATTTCTACAAATTTGTAGTTATTTCCTATCCTGCCAATTGGTCCCCTTCAAACCCTGTAATTATTTCCTATCGTCTGCCAACTGGTCCCCTTCAAACCCAGTCTCTGTTATGGGATGTACCATACACTAATTGTGATGTGAGACAAGTGGTTGCCTCTAAATTGCAGTTTTATTTCTTTCCTACTATCTTGAATTTACTGGATCTGTAAAAGTCACTTACTTCAGATTTTTTTTGTATTTAAAATATTGCAGGGCCAGTAGTTATGGACTTATCTGGTTTTACAGAACAAGGTTTTAAGCGGAAACTTGCTGTACAAGCACTATTTGGAAAAATCTTATACTTATCAGAAGTAAGCTGTTGATCCTCCATTTTATTACTGATTTTGTGATTCCAGAACTGTTGACCTTAAGCCCAGATCTTGATCCTGTACTTTGAAATGAACTTCTTGGGCTGTAGCCAAAAATAGAAAAGATTTGATGGTTCACTTTATGTGGAACTTATTAATGAGTGCTTGGTTTGATGAACCATCTTATTCTGATTGGGTTGGGTGTCTTATTCTACGGTTTGTTACTGATTAGCCTGCATAATGATGAATTAGATCTTAATGGAAATTATTTTTGTATCTCTGTCCAGCTTCCAGAGTTCTGTTCACGGGGACGGCTCACTTGTAGTCAAAGAAATCTTTGGAGTTACAGAGTATGTCTATATTTTACTATATGGGGAATCCTTTTGTTTTCTTTGTAACTTAACAGTTCTTTTGTCCTGTCCATTTATTGTGTAGATTCTTGCCCCTTGTTGTTAATTATCATTGTTTTCTGTTTTCTTGTGAGCAGTGAGGATGCAGACAGCCTGCGGATCCACACCCTCTCAGCAACAGGTGATATCGAATCTATACAGAAGATGGTTGACGATCTAGACATAGAACAAGGTCCCTCATCATCGTCTTGAGTTATGGTGATGGAATAATGCTAAACATCTACGTTGATAGTGTTGCAATTTTAGCTTGATGTGAGTTTCTCCAACCTTTTCGTTTAGTTTTTCAGCTGTTGAAGTAGGAGTTGAACCTGTGAGCACAGGATACTTCGGCTGGAGCCTGGAGGTTTTGTAAATTGCCTCTCGATTAGTCCAGTAAGGCAGTAAGGTCTGGCAGTGTCAGACCGACTTGAGTAAACGAGAATATAATTATAGTAGAAAAGCGCATGGCAGCAGTGAGTTTATAGAACGCGGGAATAATATTTATATCTACTCTGTTTTCTCATGATTCATTTAACGATGTACTTTTACAAAATGCGTTTGTGTGAATTTTTCTACTAATTAAATGATGAAGATTCAGCATTTGTGCTCGTGTCATTCCGAGGTATGGATAGCCACCGCGTTGTCGTTTGCTCATGTTATGGCTAAAACGATTATTGTTTAACTATGCTCTTAAGGCCTGTTTTGAGCTCCTCCGTTCGGTTGCAGATCGATGTCTTTCCAAAACCCACTCCTAGCTGCCTCTGATCTCCTCTCGAGCGTAGCGGCGGCAGCTATTCACGACGACGGCGGCCCCGCGGCGGCCACCAAGTCGGCCAATGCGGAATGACGATACGTCGTCTTCGCCGCTATCTCATTCTGTGCTCCGAATTCCCAACTGCTGCTCCACTCACGTTTCATGTTCACGCGGTGCAATGCAAACCGTCCATGCCGGCACCGCCAGTGCTCCACGCACAGGCTGTTGAAGGCAGTGGTGCTCAAGCCTCAACCTCAATGAGCCGTCAACTGATGGCGAGGACAGACTCAAAGGAATATATGCAACTACACTTTATTTGCTATATATATGTGGAGACAGATCCAAAGTAATATAATTATATACCTATTCTTTGCTATATATGTAGGGATTCGGAGCTGCTTTTAGCGTCTTTTGCTTTGCTTGTTTCTTTGCGACAGTTTGCTGTCATTTAGTTTGTTTTGTTGAAGTTTATATTGATTAAAGGCTCTAAGTTTTTTTTTTTTTTTTTTTGCCTATTTTCGTGTAAAACTGCGAAAGCTCAGGCCCATGACGGAAGTAGGCAAGCAACACTCGATAGCCCAACAACTCTCTCTCCGCGATCACACGGACGAGCGATGACGACGGATGAGCACCAAACACTGAGGAGAGTCAGCGTCCCAGCCGGTCCGCTGCCCTCCACATTCTCAGTCCTCCTCCGCACACACCACACACACTGAGAGCACGTATTAGTGGTTCTGTGGGCTGCGACTATGGAGGCGGTGGGAACAATGGATTATTCCAGTCTTGCTCGGTGCACGGGAAGTGGTGGTGCATGTGCTTGAATGCTGTTGCTATTAGTAATTGCGAATAATGTAAAAGGCACATGAAATTTTTCAAGGCAAATTTTTCTTTCAAAAAAATTTGCTGCAAAACTTCTTGTAAACATATTTTTTTATGCTAGGTGTTTAATTGCATATCAAAAGTTTAGCCATGCAGACACAACACGTGTCCTCATAATGTTTTTTTTTGTCCTTTTTTAGACCTCTTGGGTGCCAAATGCAAAATGCTAAAAATTTTATTGTGTTACACTATGGCGTCACTACTACAGAACAGGCATTTGGTCACTTGGGCAAAATGAGCAATAGCTCCCAAAAATTGGCGCCCGGGACTAAAAAGACATTTAGTCCCGGTTGGTAACACCAACCGGGACTAAAGTCCCCAAACCCCAACGGACTATGGTGGTCATGGGACTTTTAGTCCCGGTTGGTGTTACACAACCGGGACTAAAGGTTCCATCTTTAGTCCCGGTTAGTAACACCAACCGGGACTAAAGGTTTTGGACTTTAGTAGGGACTAAAGATGGGACTTTAGTCGGTTGGTGTTAGGGACCGGGATTAAATCCCCCCCCCATATTTGAATCCTTCTTCTCCCCCGGCCGAGCTGCCCGAGCTCACTTTCTTCTTTGTTCTTCATGTTCTTCATGTGTTCTTGATTGATTTGTGCTCACATCTCCGGCTATTGATTCATTTCATCACTTCTACGCCGTCATTTACTTGTTTAGAGGTTACTAACTTCATCTTCTCAAGTTTTAGCTGCAGGTTATCTCATTTTGTGGTGTTATACATGTGGTTTTTTATTTTTAATTTCTACACTATTTTAAACTCCAATCACTTCATCGTTTAAATATTTTAATGTAGATAACTACAATTAAGACCCTAAAAATTAGTATACACCATTTATTACTATTATGTCTACCATATGTTTTGGTTTAGTTAGTAAAATACTAAATTTATGGTTTCTCATTATAATTAGTTTTTTAAAAAATAACATTTGATAATACTTTAGTTTATAATTTGTGATCTGGTTAATTAGTTAATTATAACTAAGTATAAATAATACATTTGAAGGATTATTTAATTATAACTAAGTATGAATATAAAATTTGTTTAGGAAAAATAAGAATGGAGAATTTTAGGTTATGTGTTAGTTATTTACTTGAATACTTTATTTTTGAAATTTGTGATCGGGTTTATTAGTTAATTTAAACTAGTATGCATGCCACATTTCATGATTAGTTAGGAAAAATAAATAACTTTGTGACCGGGTTAATTAGTTAATTATAACTAGTATGCCTACCAAATTTTTGATTATTTAGAGAAATAGAGAACTTTGGTGTTTTTTTAATTTTGCTTGTTGAGAAAAATTAGAAATAGAGAATTTTAGGTTATTTGTTACTTTTATTTCTGTAGTAAAAATTAGAAACTTATCATACTTTATGTTGCAATGCGCACAATGACACGTGGTTGGATGTACAATCCCGATCGCCGCTCTAAAGAATTCATTGATGGTGTGCATTATTTCTTAAGAGTGGCCGAGGAAAACAAGCGGGATGGATTCATACGTTGCCCATGTGCCTTGTGTCAGAATTTGAAAGAATATTCTAGCTCTAGAAATATTCACTCACATTTGTTGAAGTCAGGTTTCATGCCAAACTATATTTGTTGGACCAAGCATGGAGAAACTGGGATAATGATGGAAGAATGTGAAGAAGAACAAGAACAACTGGAGCCTGACGACCTTATTGCTCAATTCGGTGGCTTTGATGATACAAAGAATGGGAGAAGTCAAGAAGAGGGAGGTGCTCCCGGTGAAGGTGATGCTCTTGGTGATGCCATTCGTGATGCATGTAAAGAATGTGAAAATGAAAAAGAGAAGGCAAAGTTTGACCGCATGCTAGAAGATCACAAGAAATTATTATACCCATCCGCCCAAGATGGGCAAAAAAAATTGGGTACAAACTTTGGAGTTGTTGAAATGGAAGGCCTGAGAATGGTGTATCCGATAAGGCATTTGGACGATTATTGAAGATCCAAAAAAAGATGCTTCCGAACCCTAATGAGTTGCCCACCACTACGCACGAAGCAAAACAGTCGTCCGTCCATTGGGTTTAGAAATCCGGAAGATACATGCATGTCCTAACGATCGCATCCTATACCGTGGCAAGGACTACGAGAATTTAGAGGAATGCCCCGTATGTAAAGCATCACGGTATAAGATCGGCGAGATGACCCCGGCGATGTTGAGGGGGAAGAACGTCCTAGGAAGAAAATCCCCCGCAAAGGTTATGTGGTATGCTCCTATAATACCTCGTCTCAAACGTCTTTTTAAAACAAGGACCATGCAAAGTTGTTGCGGTGGCACAAAGAAGACCGTAAGGTAGACAACATGTTGAGACACCTGGCGATGGGTCTCGGTGGAGAGCAATAGATAGGGAGTTTCCGAGTTTGCAAAAAGACGCAAGAAACTTGAGGTTCGCTCTAAGTACGGATGGTATGAATCCTTTTGGTGAGCAGAGCGTGGTCATAGCACTTGGCCTCGTTACACTATGTATCTACAACTTTCCTCCATGGTTATGCATGAAGTTTAAAGTTCATTATGATGCCGGTGCTCATCCAAGGGCGAAGCAACCGGCAATGACATTGATGTGTATCTAAGGCCATTGATTGAAGAACTTCTACTTTTATGGAGCGAAACAGGTGTTCGTATGTGGGATGAGTACAAACAGGAACACTTCGACCTACAAGCACTGTTGTTTGTGACAATCAATGATTGGCCTGCTCTAATTAATCTTTCAGGGCAGTCAAACAAGGGATATAATGCATGCACACACTGTTTTGATGATCTTGATAGTATATATTTGAAAAAATGCAGAAAGGTCGTGTACCTTGGGTATCGTCGATTTCTTTTTACGTGAATCACCCGATTAGAAAGAAAGGCAAGCATTTTTAAAGGTAAGGCGGACCACCGACTCAAGCCTCGCAAATGTAACCGGTGAAGATGTATTTGAGATGGTTAAGGATGTGAAAGTAATTTTTGGTAAGGGACAGGGCAGCCAACTAGTTCCAAAAGATGCAGTGGGTCATGCACCCATATGGAAGAAGAAGTCAATATTTTGGGAGCTACCGTATTGGCAAGTCCTAGAGGTCCGTAATGCGATCGACGTCATGCACCCGACAAAGAATCTTTGTGTGAACCTTCTAGGATTCATGGGTGTGTATGGGAAGCCTAAGGATTCACTTGAAGCACGACAAGACTTGCAGCGTATGGAAGAGCGAGACAACCTGCATCCAGAGAAGACAGATGATGGACGCCAATATTTAAGACCTGCTAGCTACACTCTTAGCAATGAAGAGAAAGAAATTATGTTTGAATGCTTAAGCAAAGCATCAAGATTTCCATCCGGATTCTCCTCTAATATAAAAGGTATAATAAATGTGTCCGAGAAGAAATTTCTACACTTAAAGTCGCATGACCGCCATGTGCTTATGACGCAATTGCTTCCAGCTTGCATTAAGAGGAATTCTACCTCCACATGTACGTCTAGCAACCTGTTAAGCTATGTGCATTCCTCAATGCAATTTCTCGAAGGCAATCAATCCACTTTGGAACTTGCTGCTCTGAGAATGATGTGGTTCAATGTCTTGTCGACTTTGAGTTAGTATTCCCTCCATCCTTCTTTGATATCATGACACACCTCCTAGTTCATGTGGTCAAGGAGATCAATATTCTTGGTCCTGTGTTTTACGCATAATATGTTTCCTTTCGAGAGGTTTATGGGAGTCCCGAAGAAATATGTCCACCGGCGTGCTCGCCCGAAGGAAGCATCGCAGAGGGCTATGGGACGAGAGGAGGTCATTGAGTTACGTGTTGAATTCATTCCGAACTTGACCCAATTGGTGTTCTGAATCACGACACGAGGGGAGGCGAGCGGAAAGGGAACGATTGGAAAGAAAACCTACATCGATGCGGGGGACGATTGTTTCAATAAAGCACACTACACAGTTCTTCAAAACTCATCCGTGGTGGAGCCGTATGTCAAGAAACACAAGGACTTTCTACGATCTCAGTTCCCAGAGAAGAATGAAGCTTGGCTTATGCGTCAGCACATGGACACTTTCAGTGATTGGTTACGAAAAGAATGTCGGGGCAATGACCGGATTGATGAGCAACTATATTTGTTGGCTAGGCAACCATCATGGCACATCCTCACGTACAAAGGGTACGAGATAAATGGAAATACATTTTACACTCTAGGCCAAGATAAAAAAAGCACGAACCAAAACAGTGGGGTTCGTGTAGACGCCACCGACCCGAATGGAAACAGACAAACATATTATGGCCGTATAGAGGAGATTTGGGAACTAGACTACGCACCTAATTTTAAAGTCCCTTTGTTCCGGTGCCAATGGGTCAAGAATCTGGGAGGCGGGGTAACAATTGATAAAGACTATGGAATGACAACAAGTGGACCTCAACAATGTTGGATACAAAGGTGAACCATTCGTCGCTTGCTGGCGATGTGAATCGGGTATTCTATGTGAAAGACATGTCTACAAAACAGAAGAGAGGGAAAAATGACAACAAATCAACGAATGAGCCAAAAACGCCATATAGTTTTCTCGGGGAAAAGAAACATTGTGGGAATTGATGACAAGTCGATATTTCGAGAAGATTATGAAAGGGATGACCGAATCACGCCTTTCAATGTGACCAAAGATCCGAGCATCATGATAAATGCCGAGGACACTCCATGGTTACGTCAAGATCATGACCAAGGAACATACGTCCAAAAAAGAAGATCACTACTGTGCCCGCCTAATAAATAGAGTGTATTAGAGTATGTGTATGTGACAATTGTAACATAAGATGTTTATATTAGTTGTTCTTAATTTATATCATTTCAAATATTGACATGACATGTGGGATGCAAAGATTTTATATTTAAGTTTGCTATTATAAGGGATGGAAAGATTTTATGTTCTCAAATTTATTATGAAAGCAATTAGACAAAAAAGAAATAGAACTGTCATTTTTTAACAAATTAATACCTAATATTTTATGTACTATGCAATTAACAAAATTAATATAATTATTATAAGCATAAATAAATAAGAAAAGAAAAAATCTTTTAAAAATAATCCGATGTAATGGTCAATATCACGTATATCACGATTTTGGAGATAAATAATGATAAATAAATAGAATTTAGGTTTAAATAATGCACAAACAAATTTTCTATCAAAAACACCTACTTTAAGATATTTAAATTAAGTAATACATTTTTGCATTAACAAAATACTAATTATTTTTTATATTTAAGTTTGCTATTATAAAGGAATGAAAGATTTTATGTTCCAAAATTTATTATAAAAGCAATTAGTCAAAAAGAAATGGAACTGTTATTTTTTAAGAAATTAATACCTAATATTTTATTTACTATGCAATTAACAAAATTAAAGTAATTATTGTAAGCATAAATAAATAAGAAACTGTAATCTCAGTGCTGTTGGGCAAAAACACCTTTAGTCCCGGGGCACACCACCAACCGGGACTAAAGGTGACCTTTAGTCCCGGTGCCAACCACCAACCGGGACTAAAGGTTGGACTTTTAGTCCCGGTTGGTGGTTGGCAGGGACTAAAGGGTCTTTTAGTCCCGGTTGTTGGTTAGCACCGGGACTAAAAAGTTGCCTCAGTATATAATCACACGGTCGTCTTCCTCCTCCGGACTCCACCGGATCGAGGTTGTCCTAACCGCCGCCGCTCCCGCCGTCGTCTCGCCCTCGTCCCCCGCGCCGCTTGCAGCGCCTCCCTTCTCCCGCCCCTTGAGACGCCAGGCGACGTCGGCGAGGGCGAGCGCCGCCGCCCGCCCTCGTCCCGAGCGGAGGAGCACCGCCCGGCCGAGGCGCCGCTGGGCCATCTTCTCCGGCGCCGCCCCGCGCATCACCCCCCGCATTCTTCTCCGGGCGAGCCGCCGCCGCCTCCATCTTCCCGGCCCAGCCAGAGAGCGCCGCCGTCGTTCAGGCGCGCCGCCGGCCGTCCTCGTCCTCCCGCGTTCTTCTCTCCGGCCGGGGAGGCCGCCGCCCCGCCTCTTTTCCTCCCGGCCAGAGCAGGAGGCGCTCGGCCTCCCCTCTCTTCTCCGGCCGGCCAGGCCCCCGCACCGTCGACGACTCAGCAGGAGCCGCGCGCACCGAGGCACGCCGGCCAATGAAGCCTCCGCGCCGTCGTCGTCCTTCACGCGCTTGACGGTGAGCGCCGCCATCTTGTGTTATGTGTTGCGTCGGCCATCGAGTCGATCACGTTTGTGTGTTTGTGGGACGGCCATCGAGCCGAGGACGATCATGTATGTGTGTTGTGGCCGAGAGCATCTCCATGCAGGACTTGTCGAGAGAAAGAGAGCACACGCACGCGACGAACGATATTCGTGAGCGAATCAAAACAATTTATTTTATTCAAAACCCTAACGACGCCCTAACGACCTAGCGGCTAACCGGACTTATAATATAATTATGTCTAGTTACTTGACACCGGATTACAAGTATAACTTATAATATAATTAACTTTATTAATGGTAACTTGACACCATAAATTTATTCGAAACCCTAACGACTTAGCGAGCACGAACGGCCGTAATTTTATTTGAAACCCTAACGACTTAGCGACGCGATCTATCGATGACTTAGCGACAACCGGACGAACCAAGCGATGACCTAGCGACGACCGGACGAACCAAGCGCCAACCTAGCGACGGCCCGGACGAACCAAGCGACAACCTAGCGACGGAACGGACGAACCTAACAACCAAGCAGGGACTAACAACAACACCACGACGACTTAGCGAGTTAGCGGCGGCCGGACGAACAAGACACGACTTAGCGGCGACCTAGCAATGACCGGACGAACCTTATATATATGATATCAAGTAACTTACATATATATGATGTCAAGTAACTTTATTATGTAACTTCATTATGTAACTTCATTATGTAATTTCAAGTAACTTTATATCAAGTAACTTTATTAATAGTACTTTTATTTAACTTTATTAATTTTCTCATATCACATGACTTTATTATGTAACTTTATGTCCAAGAACTTTATTAATAGTACTTAACTTTATTAACTTTCTCATATCACGTGACTTTATTATGTAACTTTATGTCCAAGAACTTTATTAATAGTACTTTTATTTAACTTTATTAACTTTCTCATATCACGTGACTTTATTATGTAACTTTATGTCCAGTAACTTTATTAATAGTACTTTTATTTAACTTTATTAACTTTATTCATATCATGTGACTTTATTATGTAACTTTATGTCAAGTAACTTTATTAATGGTACTTTTATTTAACTTTATTAACTTTCTTGTCGCTACATGACAAATTGAATTCTAACATCTTATAATTAACAACTTTTGCGAAATGGCCGATCCGAATGATAACATGGATGAGGCAATGATGGACATAATCAACAATGGGCGGCAACCAAAATCCCCAAGTCCAAGGTGATGGAAATGAACAAATAGATGATGGGAGTCAAGATTACCGATTATGAAGAACTTGTGGGAGACAATCCCGATGAGGTCTATCTACAATCTAGTCTATATGTATATACATGAAATTAAAAAGAATGGCTTTTGTATTAATATGTTTATGCTTGTTTGTGTAGCCCTCGGATCGGCGACAACTACCGGGAGTAGTAGAAAAGTGCGAGGCCCGAAGAAGCCGTTGGAGGGTCGGTACATTCTGGGTCGGAATTTGATGAGGGTACAGGCCAAGTACTTGGGGAACATTCAAAGAAATTTGTTGCGATTGTGGGTACCTTGTAAGGGGACAGGCTCCCGATCGGTGCTCGAGAATGGAGACAACGGAAAGATGACCCTAATATTAGTTTTGTCTCGGATCGTGACAAGGAATTGCTTTGGCTAGATATCCTTCAACATTTCACGCTCGATACAGGGATGAAGCTTTGAAGGAGAAGGTTCAAATTTGGGCTATGCGTAAGATGGCCAAACAATTTCAAGGCTTGGAAGAAGAAACCGCACAAGACTTTTGTTGCAAATAACAGGACACCGGATTTCACCAATAAGGCCTACGTCAAGTTGAGGCCTTTTTGGGATGAGTTCGCAGACGGTTCAAGAACTCGATGAGGGTCGCACGGATGATCCGTAATCGGGAAAATGCTAGACACAAGCAATACCACCATCACTTGGGTTCGGTGGCTACCGGACCGCTATTCCCAAGTGGCGTAAGCCGGGAACAGAGATTGTTGACAAGGGGATGGAACCAGAATCACCGTGACCGGCCCGAAGCCGCCAAGTATTGGTTCTTCGGTCATGGGGGAACCCCGACCTAGAGACCGGAAAGGTAGTGTACGGCGAGAAGCCGCAGAGAGTGGGATGAGAGAATGGCCTATGCCCGAGGATTAGTTGAAAGTGGCGCCCTGGCAGCCAAATAGAGAGAAGGATGAGCCGACATACGCCCGGAGACCGTTGAACACGGTGGGCGAACAAGAGGCTATGGGGAGATATCGTGGGAGCATGGCTTCCCTCAAGATAGACCCACTTATAGAAGCCGCCAAAGAAAGAAGGAAGAGGAGACAGAGCGATTGCGTAGGTTGGAGGCAATGGTGATGGAGTCACAAGCCGGCTCGTGAAGCGATACAACGAGAGAAAGCACTTGAAGAGAGAATGAACGAGGAAATCAAAAGGCAAGTGCAGGGAAGCAAGAAGTTCTATGCAAAGGCAAACTACATCGAGCCCGGAGTCAACATTAGCCCCCTGGCCGGTTGAAAAGCGATTTGCGCTTCCACGGAGGTGCCAACTATTCACGATGACGTGGGGGCTGCGCTTTTCCGGTGGATGACGCCACCGAAGCTAAGACAACATGTGAGCTGCATATTCCATGAGGGGGCTGCCACAGTCATGGTTCTTTGCCGGTGTTGTAACTCATATCGACCCTACGAAGACACCAAGAATCCATGGGGCGATAGTTCCACCTGGATATGCTAGTGTCTCGGTGGATAGAGTTGTCAAAGGCTTCGAAAATGTGCAGCTTGAGATAGAAGGAGGTGATGGAGAGAAGACTCTAGGACAAACAGAGAAGGCTTTCATTTGTTGGCGCAAGCGCTACATCATTATTCCTGGGGCATCACCTAGTAGTCTACCACCACCTCCTCGTCATGAACCTAACCCTAGGTGCGGATGAAACTTGATGATACATTTAATCACTAACTTTATTTTGCATTCCCTTAGTTAGCGGTTTACTCATATACCTCTTTGGTTTCATTGTGTGGTCACCAACATGTCATAGTCTCCGCGGGTGATGACGAGGCAAAGGTAAGACACGGCCGCATCGCCTCAGCCGCAACGCCGCCTCCCGGGCTGCAACGCCACCACCTCGGGCTGCAACACCACCACCTCGGGCTCCAACCCCGCCACCACGTGCTCCAACGCCGCCTCCTCGGGCTCCAACCCCGCCTCCTCGGGCTCCAACGCCGCCTCCTCGGGCTCCAACCCCGCCACCTCGGGCTCAAACGCCGCCTCCTCGGGCTCCAACACCGACACGGCGGCCCCCTCGCCTCCACGCCGGGCTCCAACCCCCCCCCGGCCGCGCGCTTATCGCTTTCCACACGTGGCTCCAGCGCCGGGCCGAAACCGGTGGACCCACCATTGAAGAAGAGGCCAGCCACACGATCAAATGTGTCGGCCGCCCCCAGCCCAAAAAAAAGAAAGCCTCCGAGAAGAAACAACCCGTCATTCCTAAGAAGCTATCCTATGAGAAGACCGGTGCAGAAATAGAAGCTTCGGTAAAGTCGATGTGGACGGTTTCTTCAAGAGACTTAAGGATGAAAGATAATCCAAGCGGAACCCCGAGAAGCCCTACCTCTTGCTAAAGCCAGAAAATCTACGGCAAAGGGTTGAGGCTCAACAAAAAAAAAGAGGCGTGCAGCTCGAGAAAAAAGAATCGTCATCTTTATATCGACTATAAGCGCACTCTAACCAAATCCCTAGAAGGAGAGAAGAAAGGGAAAAGAGCACGCAAGGGTGTAGCACGACTCGGGAACAATCAAAGCAATCAGTGCCCCCCGCTAGTCGTTGGGAATCAATATGGTTCAAACTTCGACGTGCTAGACCAGCAGATTACCTCCGTGTTTGAACTATGAGAATCTTGAAACTTTTTTCGAGGACACCGGTCTTACCTTATCCCAAATGATAGCTAGGGCAGCAATTGAAAGTGCAAAAGAAATTGATCATTATCAGAAGACATATGAATATGGCAAGAGTCGTGCAACCCTGCGGCCTTCAACAAACTTGGCACGCAGATGTACTTACTAAACAAGTGGTACCTCGATGCGTGTGGCAGAAGAGCAGATGACTATATTTGCGTCCGAATTAGAAACCATCATTACTTCCGTGGTGATGATGTTATTTATGTTCAATTTAATGAGCTACACCAGCTATGCCACATGGACGCTCTGGACAAATCTCTAATCAGCTACTACATGCGTACGTAAGTGATTATTTCTTTTTAATAATGTCATGTAACTTATCATGTATATGTATAACTAATTACAAAAACCGGCTATACATATGCGTAAACATGATGAGGGACCTCGAGCTAGAAATGACAAGGAGGTTGGATTTGTAGATCCTTATGTTGTATTCAAAGACCCCAAGACTCCGCATGCCATATGGAGAGTTCAAACGGAGAGAAATCTACGGAGGTACTTGATCAATCAAAAGGATAAAAGATATATACTCTTTCCCTATAACTTTAAGTAAGTATCATTATCGTGTGTACGTACATTCTATTAACCCAATTGATGAGATCGGTGTGAAGATAAATAATTATTTTGCCTACACACAAATGCAGCTTTCATTGGATACTAATTGTGATTGATCTCTCGGCAATCTCATTTGATAATCTATGACTCGTTGAGAAAACCACCGGAAGATTACCAAGGAATGATAGATATTATCCAAGGGTAACTTCGATCTCTAAATATTACTTTCAGCTCTTTAACTCGTAATAGATAATTAATAATGATCGTTTTATTGCTAGGGTTTGGGCTTGGTTCGTGCGTAAAACACCGCCCAGATTTAAAAGCGCCACTTTCGAAGCCTATCCTACATCGGTGGATTCTACGGCGATCCACAGGGCAAAAATTTATGCGGATACTATGTCCGCGAATTTCTAAATGTCTATGAAAAAAGATCAAATCTTGAGCACGTAAAAGTATGTAACATGTATATATAATAAGTTCATTTCAATTATTTGTTGCTATTTAATAAATCTTATACATATCTATAATTTTTTTCTTTAATGATTACTATAGGAGACGTGGTTGAGGGAGAAGGTGTTGACTGAAGTCCGCCTAAAAGGAATTCGGGGGAGACAATCGCGGGATTTCTTAACGACCAAGTCCTAAATCCCCCGGCGGCAGTACTTCTTCAACCCCGACGAGCCACTCAAACCAAACCAAGATGATCATTTGTATGATGCTTGAGTGGCGGAGAACAATTAAGTTGTAAATACTTTATCCGTGACGGAGACATGTAAATTTTATATCATAGATCTATAGATATGTATAATATATAAATAGTGTTATGTAATTTATTTATATGTAATGATCTAAATTATAAATTATAGGTGGCGTCTACATAAACAAGCAGCGAACAATACGCATTCGAAAATAATAATAATACAATTGTAAACCGAGAAAGGGAAAACCAAAAAGAAAAGAAAGGAAAAAGAAAAAAAAAAAAGAAAAGAAAAAGAAAAAAAACTCTTTAGTCGGGTTGGTAACACCAACCGGGACTAAAAGGTGCGGCCAGTGGGGGGCACCACTGGCGAGCCCTTTAGTCCCGGTTGGTGTTACCAACCGGGACTAAAGGCGGACCTTTAGTCCGGGCCGCGGAACCGGGACTAAAAGGTGGGACATTTAGTCCCGAAACCTTAGTCCCGGCTCCGCATCCGGGACTAAAGGCCCTTGAGCACCGGGACTACAGCCATGTTACGTAGTAGTGCGTTTAGATCTATTTTACAAAAAAGGATATGATAAAATAATAAAATTTGAAAAATAGAGAAACTAAACACTCTGGAACATTGAGAACTCCGTCAAAT
This sequence comes from Chrysopogon serrulatus, assembly GCA_015844335.1. NCBI lineage: Eukaryota > Viridiplantae > Streptophyta > Magnoliopsida > Poales > Poaceae > Chrysopogon > Chrysopogon serrulatus. The sequence goes on from JADLZL010001037.1 coordinate 19,804, forward strand.
AATCTCGACGTGGGCACGCCACAGCTAGAGATAGATTGCACGGTTAATTAGGATGTTATTATCCGGTACAAGATATTTGTAACAGATGCTATGGCCCATGGTTGCGGCGACCACCGAGCAAGGAAGTGTGCCAGACACAGTGTCGAATAGTTTTTTTTAGAAGATTGAGGTATGTTGTGCAGTTCTGCCATACGTACGTTCTACCCCACCAAAATTTTGGGTGAGCTCCGCCACTGCCGTTCTATCCGTGATACTGTAGGCAAATTCTAAAACGCGACATGTTTTCGTGGAACACCACGGATGGTATTGCTGCGTTTCTTTTACGCCAACGTTGTACTACTAGCATATTACACGTGTGAGCTAGGCCCCATCCCATATTCGTTTGGTTTTAAACTTTTAATTTGCATCCTTCTATCTTCTTCTATATAAATCATGTGCGTGTTTTGTTTGGCCGGATATATAGAGCGTGAGCCCGCAGTAGCACGCACAAAACAAGCAGACAGTACACATACACATTGAGTATAGGTAGCATCATGGCATGTGAGGGCTTGGTGGACTGGAGGGGAAAACCTATCAATACAAAGGTTCATGGTGGAGTCCGAGCTGCATGGTATCTTTATTGTAAGTCTATTTGACCGGGACTACGACGTTACTTTACTTGTCAGATCAAATGGAGTCGATCAACACAGTATAGATAGCTAGTTTGATTTTTTTTTTTTTTTGGTGTGTGTGTCTCATGAATATTTAAATTTTTACATGTTTTGGTTATGCCTGCGTTTTGTTTGTGTTTGGTGCAGTTCTTATTGTAGTGAATTTCTTGGTGCATGTGCCAAATCTTCAGAATATGACAACCTATCTGCGTGAAGTAATGCATATGGGAGTATCTGATGCTTCGACCACAATAACCAATTTTATTGGTGCCATGTGCGGATTTGCGTTGTTGGGAGGTTTCCTCTCAGACTCCTACATCACTTGCGCCAAAACTATGCTACTCTCCGTACCACTAGTGATTTTGGTATTTTCAATCGTCTCTTATTTTTACTCCTATATATTCAAGGTGTAAGTCTATATCCAACCATGAGGAATACTGCTACTTACGATCTTTTTGGATGAGTTAAGACTAGTTACTAGTAGGCTAAAACTTAACTCAAACTAGCCAGGATTGACTAGCTAATAATTGGCTAACTAACATCCATGCATGCATGCATTCCTGAACGAGAAGGGCTACGGATTGCTCACTCTGCAATCCCACTTCCCTTGGCTCCACCCGGCACCCTGCAACAACTCCGACGCAGCAGCGGACGCAAGCAGCAGAAACACCTGCAGGCAGGTCGATGGCTGGAGGTCCGCGCTGCTGTACACAGCCCTGTACACCATCGCGCTCGGAGAAGGCGTCATGCGCGCCTGCATCCCTGCCCTGGGCTCCGACCAGTTCGACGGCGACGACCCCACGGAGGCTCGGCAGCAGTCGAGCTTCTTCAACTGGTTCACCTTCTGCCTGTCCATCGGGTCCGCCGCCGGCCTGATCCTCATCGTGTGGCTCGAGGACGCCAGAGGATGGGACATCGGATTTGGCCTCAGCGCCCTCCTCATTCTCGTGGCGTTGCTGGTTTCTGCCGCCGGCCTCCCTTGGTACCGCAACCGCGTGCCTCAAGGCAGCGCCCTGACCAGAGTCCTGCAGGTTGGTTGGATTGGCCGATCGATTGGGCATGCATGCTATCGCTCGTTTGATTCAAGGCCGCCGTAGCTGATTTGCAAATATATACTGTCTACTTTTCCTCCCAGGTTTTTGTTGTGGCATTCAAACACAGGAAGATTGAGCTTCCTGAGAAGATGATGGAGGAAAGACAGCAAAATAACAGCCTAAAGTAAGTTTTTTCTTAGTTGGAAGTTTCAGCTTTCAGCAAGAAAACTAGTAAAAAAGTACACCAAACTATCCCTTAATATTAATACTGCAGATATATCGAGTTTAGTAAAAATAGCTATCGATCTGAATTTCTTTGTTGTGATATTGAAATGAAAGCCTGCATGCATACTGCAGAGAGTCTTAATTTTTCCATCTAAAGCTTTGTTACATGCATGGTACTGTACCAGATTTCTGGACAAAGCCTGTGTGAAGACCACCAACACCGGAGCCGGAGGAGATGGACCTTGGTCGGTCTGCAGCGCGGCAAAAGTAGAGGAGACCAAGATCGTTCTACGCATGCTGCCTCTCGTCTTCAGCTCAACGGTGGCCCACGTATCCAACTCTCTGCTCATCGCGTTCACCGTCCAGCAGGGCGCGACGACGAACACGAAGCTGGGGAAGGTGCACGTCTACCCAGCGATGCTCTTCGTCATCCCCTCCGTCTTCCAGACGCTGATGCTGGTGGCCTACGACCGGCTCCTCGTGCCGCTGCTGCGGCGGCGCACGGGCTACACGGGCGGGATCACGCAGCTGCAGCGCGTCGCCGTGGGCTTCCTGGCCGCGTCCGTGGCCCCCGCCGTCGCGGCGGCTGTCGAGAGGAAGCGGAAGGACACGGTGGCGGCCGGCGGCGGCCACATCTCCCTCTTCTGGCTGGCGCCGCAGTTCTTCCTGGTCGGCGTGGAGGACGTCACCGCCTTCGTGGGGCTGCTCGAGTTCTTCACCGGCGAGGCGCCCGACGGCATGAAGTCCATCGGCGTGGCGTTCTTCTGGTGCCAGGCCGGGATGGCCTCGCTGCTAGGCACGCTGCTGGTGAGGCTGGTCAATAGGGTCACCCGCAGCAGCAGTGCCCCTGGGTGGCTGGAGGGGAAGGACCTCAACAGCAGCCACCTTGATCGGTTCTACTGGGTTGTTACGGCTGTGTCATTTCTTGGCTGGCTCAATTACCTCTACTGGGCCAAGAGGTACAAGTACCGACAGGATCCACGGATTTCCACCAAGATCACCGATGAAGACGACTCTATGCCTTGAAGAAGCATTCATGGGTTTGGTGGGTGCTTCCGCGGTGATCTTATGCAACTGTGAACTGTGAATAGTACTCAAGGTTCTTCCTCAAAATGATCTGTCTGTCTGTATCACGAGTTGCAAGACTACTACTATATTATTAGAAGACCACATGAATATGTGTATGTTGTGTGTGTTTGTTCGGTGATGTTTGCTGTCAGCACAATCGCTGCCTCAGTCTAGGACTCACTGCCGCATTGTCGAAACTTGAATTGGCAGTAATAACCAGATAGACTGAATAGCAAACGTTCATTGCTATTGAATCTGACGAACGAATTTCCGAACATGTCTGTCCCTTTCTATTTTTTAGAAGAAAAAAATAATTCCACCAATTTCCATTTTCAATTTTGGACGGCACAGGCTCGATCATTCTCTTTTGGATGCTCTGTTAGGCACGCTCACCCCTGCTTGCTCTGACACACAGTCACAAAAGTTCCCGGTACATAGGTACGAGGAACGCGGTACGCGGGACGTGGATCGATGATTTTAAATTCCCGGTTCGTAGGGGGGTATACCTCTTTGGAACGTTTGGTACGAGGATGGGATCACGATCCCTAAAGAATTGGGACGATAACCCGGTACGTAGCTATTGTTTGTATATGTTTTCTACTTGCAATTAACATATACGGCGTGTAATCGTACTGGTACTGTAGGTGAGTACGTCACAAGCTGCTATGTAAGGTCGAATTCCATTATTTACACTGGGCTGGAAGGCTTGACGAGGCCCATCTACGTTATGTGAGTTGAGTCCATCATTCAGTTTACTACTCCTACTCGTTCATGAAGCCAGCAACCGCATCCGCCGTCCGCCGCCGCGCCGCTCCACCGTCGATCCCAGCGCCGCCCATGGCCACTGTGTCGCGCCGCGGCTGCCCACGCCCACAGCATCTGCATCGCGCCGCAGCCGCCGTCCGTCCGCTGCGCTGCTGCACTGTCCGACGCTGCGCCGGCGTGAAGTCGCTCGTAAGTTTCTTCTGCGTGAGAATAATGGCGATTTAGATCTCCTCCTCCTTTCGATGATCCGATTTATTTTGGTACGACGTTCCGATTCGCGTCCCAGCCATGTTCCTGTGACCGTACCGTGCCGTTCCCGTCCTGCGTTCCGGATCGGGAGTTCCGGGAACGGGGAACGTGGCATCGTACCGCGATCCGTGTGACTGTGCTCTGACACAGACGGAAAAAAACAAAACATTTATTTTAGAGAATTGTTCCGGCGGCCCTCTTCTAGAAATTTGCATACATCTTAAAGCACCAAGGTAATTAATTAAAAATTAATTATGTTTGGATCTAGATTAGGGCTGACCCTATCCGTGCCCACTCCAAGTCCATCAGCCGCCCAACCCCAGCCTTTAGTTATTTCTCTCTTCACGTTTATCTTTTTGCATTTGACATTGATTTTGTCAATATGGGTATGCTGCTTCTGCGTTGGGCTCATATTCATCGATGGAGCCTTTGTCGTCGTCGATAGAATTGCCGAGCTGGTTGTGCCTATATGGAGACTGCTCGTTCCTCTGGATAAAGCTCCGGCTGATCGCGGTGTCGGCTCGCCGTTGGTCCACCCCCCGGCATTCTCATCCCCGGGCACCAACCTCGCCGGAGAGCTCGATCTTAGGGCACGCACCTCTTCCCGACCATGTCTGGCGGCGGCGACTTAGCGCCCCTTCTCCCTCGGGGCACGGACACCTACATCACATCCCATCGGTGGGGTCGGCAGCTGCGGCTCCTGCGCGCTTGGGTGGGGATGGAACGTCGACCTGGATGTGGCGCCACCACCGTCCGCCGCCGCCTCTTTGGTTCCTGTTCGTACGTGTTCGTACGAGAAATGAAGAGAGGGAGATTTGTGCGTGCGTGCGGCTGCGACACGGGAGGAGAAATAACTACGGGCTAGTTGGGCGGCTGATGGACTTGGAGTGGGCACACATAGGGTAAACCCTAATCCAGATACAAACGTAATTATTTTTTATTAATTACCCAGGTGCTTTAAGATGTGTGCAAATTTCTACAAGAGGACTATCGGAGCAGTACTCTTTATTTTAACTACAACTTCTAAATGATGTATCCGTTATTAATTCTATCTGCACCAATGTTTTCTTCATAATGAGACGAACTAAATCTCATTTGCATATCCTTGTAGAGGTGGAACAAGGCCTCATATTCGATGTAGTACTTCTCTTCTTCTTAAAAATGCATCGAGAGTGGGAGGGGGATCATTTTTGCATCTATCGTTATTTATAGTCTTAAGTTTCTCGCGAACTATAAAACATATAAAAAAGGCACACCTCTAATGGAAACCAAATTAGTGATTTACCAATATATATTGCATGAATATTACTCCCTCTATCCCACTAGGAACGTCGTTTTAGAGATTGACCACATACAACATTGATTCAATGAACATGAAGACAAAGGACGTCCAGATACATAGTGGGAGTGGTGAACCAGGTCACTCAAAACTAATGTCAGAACGATATTTCTAGTGGAACAGAAGGAGTACATAGCTAGTGCCAAAGTGGTGCTGAGGTTTCGAAGGTACGGAGTATTGCCCACATTTGGCCTATTCGGCAGGGGTTTGCACTTGGACCTGATTTGACGTGGGCCTGTAGCCTCAGGGCCCAGGGGAAGGAGTCGCTCGCTGATCTGGGAGCTTCTCAGCACTCACAGCACTGAAGAAAAAAAGTCAGCGCTGTGGATCGCCCAAACGACCAGACGTGATCTCTTTCCCCACGTGTCCCTTGCCGGCCGTTGTCCACCTGTCCCCTCTGGAGCTGCGTCTCGCACTGCAAAGAGGCAAAGAGCACCCCAGCTAACATTTCCGGCACCGGAAAGCTAGCAGATTGACACTCAACACAACACTGCAGAAATTGTTATCCAAAAAATAAAAAAGAAAAACTGCAGAAATCAAATTCGGAGCTTCCGGGAAAAGACAGGCAGTATCGTCGACCACGCTGCCAGTGCCAGGTCGCCACCCGACGCGCCCGGCGGACACCGCCGGTCCGGGGCCGCTCCTGCCGGCCGCCAACGCTGGGCGGTGGCAGAGTTCGTTCGTCGCCACGGCCATGTTTGTGTTCGCCACTGAAGGCTCCGCCCACGGCCTCTGTGTTACCAACCCCCATTCTACTGAGTACACGGGTGAAGCTGGAGATGGGCCGAGGGCCGGAAAACGTGTGAAGAGGCCCAACATACGCCTAGCTGGAAAAGAATGGGCGTAGGAGTGCCTGCGTGCACGAGTCCAGGGCGTGCGCCCATGTACTGAATATATATACACAGAAGGAAAGGGAGAGGGGGTATTGAGAAAGTTGTAAACCAAATTCTAAAACTCGCTAATCATTCATCGTTCCTCGCCTATCTGTTCTCGCCTCTGCTTTTCCTTCGTCTAGATTCCCTACCCCGATTCTCTATTCCTAGCCTATTGCTAACAATTGGTATCAGAGACACCGATTTTGGGAATCCTTTCAGTTTCGCCCGCACGAATCCATCGATCGGATTGAGCAACGGATCCGGTTGGTTTGATCCGATTTCCTTCAGCAGCGCTGCTGGGGATCGGAACGCCGTAATTCCCTTCCCGCTTGGTCCGATTTGTGGGTGTTGGTCGATCTGGATCTTCCCCCACCGCTTCCCCACGACTACTTCACCCGCCGCCAACATCGTCTCGGCGTCATGAATCCTGACACTAAGCTCATCCTCGACGAACTGACCAAGCGCTTCGCCGAGCATGACCAGAAGTGGGATCAGAGGTTCGCGGAGCAGGAGACGCGACTCTCGCGCCAGATTCGCGATCTGGAGAAGTCTCAGGAGCTGCGCGTGTCGACGCTGGAGCGTGTCACGGCATCTCTTGATGATTGGCGGCCAGGCATTGAAGGCGTTGTTGACGACATCAAGCTCGAGGTCTCTAAGATCTCACGCCACGGGAGCGGGCGATTCGGATCGATCCCGGCCACGTCGCCGGGGATCCTCGCCCCGGCGCCGCCGCCTCCGGGCGGGAAGCCGCTTCTTGGGCGCCCGCCACAACATCGCCCGACGGGCACCGCGTTGAAAATCGATGCAGGAGTGCGAATCGGGGTAGTCACTACCCTGATTCATACCCCGGTCAAGGGTATGAAACTTCCCCCTCCTCCACAACCCCATTCCCCTACTTCCATTTCTCATCCGCCATTAGATCATGGTGTCCGCAGTGGTAGTACAGGAGTGGGTCATAATGGTTTCCAGGGCCCAAAATTGCCTAAGTTTGACTTCCCTAAGTTCGATGGTTCCCAACCCAAGTACTGGTTGAGTCAATGTAAGGACTACTTTGAGTTATATGGTACAGATCAGACAATGTGGGTGAGGGTAGCTAAGATGAATTTCACTGGTGATGCTGCTCGTTGGTGTCCATCAGTAGAGTCCCAATTACAGTCTTGTTCCTGGTCAGAGTTTTCGAGTCTAGTGTTACTTCGCTTTGGTCAGGATCACCATGAGCTGCTATTGCGCCAACTCTTCCAAATATGCCAAACTGGGTCTGTGCAGGAGTACATCACTCAGTTTACCCCCCTTGTAGACCAGCTCACTGCGTATAAGGCCTCTACCGATCCACTTTTCTATACCATGAGATTCATAGATGGCCTTAAAGATTACATTCGTTCTGCTGTTTCTCTGCATCGCCCCCAAAACTTGGATACTGCTTGCATGCTTGCTAAACTGCAGGAAGAAGTGGCGGACCCGTCCAGGAAGCGGGATTACCGGCGTTGGGAGTCCAATGCAGCAGCCCGGACACCCTCCAAGCCGGCTCTGCCTTTGCCACCTCCACCAACGAGGTTGGCACTCCCGGCTCCTTCATCTGTCCCTGCCGCTGCTGGTGCCCAGGGGCCAACTACAGCAGAAAGATGGGCCGCACTACGTCAATCTCGGCGTTCCTAAGGATTATGTATGCGTTGCGGTGGCAAATGGTCTTCTGGACATCGTTGTTCCCAGGAAGTACAACTCCATGCTGTTCAAGAACTATTGGATGTCTTACAGTTTGAGGATGATCGGGGACGCTGGTGGTGGTCAGGCCCGACTCTACTACTGCATCGGTTGTTCCTTTCAATCTCTATTTCGGCGATTATGCGGGTTGTGACTCCTAGAACCATGTGTTTTTGGGGTCACCTAGAAGGGCAACAAATTCGTATTCTCCTGGACTCTGGCAGCACTCATACATTCATCAGTTCTGCTATTGCTGCACGTTGCTCCAAGATTCTTCAGCTGCCAACACCTCTGAATGTCCAAGTGGCCAATGGATAGATACTCTCTTGTTCTACCTACATTCTAGATGCGGTGTGGTCCATACAACAATGCCAATTCACCTCTGATCTTAAGGTGCTGTCTATCTCTTCATATGACATGATACTGGGCTTAGATTGGTTGGAGCATTTCAGCCCCATGCAGATACATTGGTCTCAAAAGTGGATTCAGCTTTGCTATCAGAACCGCACTGTTCAGTTGGTGGGAATTCTTCCTGATCTTCCTGCTGGGGCAGTGCTGCTAGTATCTCCTATTGACACAGTTGATGACAGTGATGCATCTAAGTGGCCCCCAGAAGTATAGGAATTGCTTAATCAGTATTCACCTCTTTTCCAGACCCCAACTAGTTTACCTCCATCTCGCAGTTGTGATCATGCTATACCATTGCTTCCTGGTGCTGCTCCTGTCTACTCAAGGCCTTACAGATTCTCACCTACTATTAAGGATGAAGTGGAACGTCAGGTCCAAGAGATGCTGCAGGCTGGGCTCATTCAAAAAAGCACCAGCCCTTTCTCTTCCCCAGTTTTGCTTGTGAAAAAGAAAGACCAAACTTGGCGGTTTTGCATCGATTATCGCCAACTCAATGCCATTACCATCAAAGGGAAGCACCCGGTTCCCATCATTGATGAGTTACTTGATGAATTGGGAGGGGCCAAGTGGTTTTCTAAGCTGGATTTGCGCTCTGGATTCCACCAGATTCTGCTCAAGCCCGGGGAGGAGTTTAAAACGGCCTTCCAAACTCATTTTGGTCATTTTGAGTTTCGAGTCATGCCCTTTGGGTTAACTGGTGCCCCTGGAACTTTTCAAGATGCCATGAATTCGACTCTTGCACCCTTTTTGAGGAAGTTTGTCTTAGTATTCTTCGATGATATTTTGATCTACAGCAGTTCTTATGAGCAGCATCTTATTCACTTGCAGCAGGTGTTTCAGCAGCTCCTCACACATGACTGGAAAATCAAATTGTCTAAGTGTGAGTTTGCCCAGCCAAGTCTTGCATATCTGGGTCATATCATATCAGGTGCTGGTGTGGCTACAGATCCTCGAGAAAGTTCTTTGATCGAGAGATTGGCCTTCTCCGACATCTACAAAGGAATTACGTGGCTTCCTTGGCTTAGCAGGTTATTACCGGAAATTCGTCAAACATTTTGGCATCTTGGCCAAGCCTCTCACAGAGTTGCTGAAGAAAAACTCTATGTTTTGCTGGACACAACAGCATGAGCAATCCTTCCAAGCACTCAAGGATGCACTCACCTCGGCACCTGTTCTTGCCCTGCCCGACTTCTCTAAGACATTTTCTATCGAGACCGATGCTAGTGGGTCGGGAATTGGTCTTGTGCTTACACAAGACGGTCATCCCCTGGCCTATCTGAGTAAAGCTTTGGGGCCTCGTAACCGTGGTTTGAGTGCTTATGAAAAGGAATACATGGCAGTCATCTTGGCGGTTCAGCACTGGCGTTCTTACTTGCAACTTGCTGCTTTCAACATCTATACTGACCAGCAGAGCCTAGTGCAATTAACTGATCAACGTCTCCATACCCCTTGGCAGCAGAAATTATTCTCCAAGTTGGCTGGCCTCCAGTTCAGTATCATCTACAAACCAGGCGCTTCCAATCGCGCTGCGGATGCCTTGTCAAGAAAGCCCGTCCATGATTCGACATGCCAGGCATTATCTTCAGTCACTCCGCAGTGGATTCAGGATGTCATTTCAGGCTATGCTACTGATCCTGCGTCACAGGAGATGGTGGCCCAATTGGCTATTGATCCACAGGCCATTCCAGGGTTCTCCTTGAGAGACGGTGTGCTCCGGCGGGGGTCTCAAATCTGGATAGGTGATAATCCCGCTCTCCAGCAACGTATTCTCCATGCTGTCCACACCAGTGCTGTAGGCGGCCACTCAGGGTTTCCAGCAACCTATGTCCGCCTGAAACAAATGTTCTACTGGCGTGGAATGAAATCAGCAGTCCTCTCTTTCGTCAGCTCTTGTCTTATATGCCAACGGGCCAAACCGAACAGATCACGCCTTCCAGGACTGCTCCAACCGCTCCCAGTTCCAGCCTCTGCATGGCAAATGATATCTCTTGACTTCGTCGAAGGTTTGCCACGTTCTGGACACTACAATTGCATACTCGTGGTAGTTGACTCCTTCACTAAGTATGGTCACTTCCTACCGCTTTCTCATCCGTTTACTGCTGCTGGGGTTGCTAAAGTCTTTATGCAGCAAGTGTACCGCCTGCATGGGTTGCCCTCTGTGATCATTTCCGACAGGGATCGTATCTTCACAAGCCAGTTCTGGAAAGAGTTATTCCGCCTTGCTGATGTGTCACTCCAGATGAGTTCCAGCTATCATCCGCAGTCGGACGGTCAGACTGAGCGACTGAATCAAACAATGGAGACGTTCCTTCGATGTTTTGCAAATGCTTGCCCTCACAAGTGGTCCTCTTGGCTCGGTCTCGCGGAATTCTGGTATAACACTACTACCCACTCCGCCACAGGGTTCTCTCCCTTCGAGGCTTTATATGGTTACCCACCAAGGCACTTCGGTGTAACAGCCCTGGATGCAGTGGAGGCTCCAGAATTGGCCACTTGGTTGCAAGATCGCCGTGTCGTCACGGACCTGATTCACCAGCACCTTTCTCGAGCCAAAGAGCGCATGAAGAGGCAGTCTGACAAGAAACGCTCAGAACGCCAGTTCCAAGTTGGTGACATGGTGTTTGTCAAACTCCAACCATATGTTCAAACCACACTCGCTTCCAGATCCAATCAGAAACTGTCCTTCAAGTTCTATGGACCGTTTCCTGTCCTAGCTAAGATTGGTACAGTGGCGTACAAGTTACAACTTCCACCTTCTACATCCATTCACCCAGTGTTTCATGTGTCTCAACTCAAGGCGGCTGTTCTTCCAAGTACTCAGGTACTACCCACCTTACCTACTGACATCGATTTGCCTCGTGTTCCTCAGAAACTTCGGACACACTGCAGTTTCCTACTGCTACGGGGTCCATCGAACAAGGCTTAATTCAGTGGTCCGGTTGGCCACCTGAGATGTCCACCTGGGAGAACATTGCCCATCTTCGCCACTCGTACCCTCGCGCTCCTGCTTGGGGTCAAGCAGGTCCTCAAGAGCCGGGGAATGTTACCAACCCCCATTCTACTGAGTACACGGGTGAAGCTGGAGATGGGCCGAGGGCCGGAAAACGTGTGAAGAGGCCCAACATACGCCTAGCTGGAAAAGAATGGGCGTAGGAGTGCCTGCGTGCACGAGTCCAGGGCGTGCGCCCATGTACTGAATATATATATACAGAAGGAAAGGGAGAGGGGGTATTGAGAAAGTTGTAAACCAAATTCTAAAACTCGCTAATCATTCATCGTTCCTCGCCTATCTGTTCTCGCCTCTGCTTTTTCTTCGTCTAGATTCCCTACCCCGATTCTCTATTCCTAGCCTATTGCTAACACTCTGTCGTACGTACGCGAACCTGAGCACACATGCATGCAAACAAGCAACTTTAACTTTACACGCACGCACGCAGTGCTGTTCCAAGGCGCGACGCTAGCTTGGTGATTTTTCGTTCATTCGTCTGATCTGCAGGGAAGCTGTACAAGGACGACACGGCAACGCCGGCCGGGCGGCCTGCTCGCGGTGGCCATCGCGCACGCGCTGGCGGTCGCGAGCGGCGTCCGGTGGGCACGGCCTGCTCGTGGGCCGACGCATATCTCCTTCGGGCGTGCCGCGGTCTACTGGGTGTCTGGTCGCGCAGCTGCTCGGCGTCGTGGCCGCGCGTCGCTGCTGCTGGCGCTCGTCTCCGGAGGCACGGTAATTTCGCTTTAAATTTGGTAAAAAAAATGTCATAAAAATATCTTAAGCGGTTGCTAGGCATTTTACCAGAAGTGCCAAACGCCGGAACACCAGAACAGCACGTCAATACTGAGGTCACACTATCCCTTGTCTTTTTCAGCTTGCGTGTTTGCATGCATGCCACGTCGTCTCACGCTTTGCATGCATCTGCCATGCCTTGTCCTGCAGCGTCCCGTGGGCTCCGGGTTCGTCCGCGCCATCCACGAGCGGCACGCGCAGTCGAGGCCGTCATGACGTTCGGGCTGATGTACGCCGTGTACGCCACCGCGGTGGACCACCGGAACCAGATTGTGTACCGTAGTGGACTCCCTGAGGACTACTGATGTGATGAGATATATTGTACTCCTATCCTTTGTAATTTTGTATGTATATATATCTAGGACTGAGATTGGCATCTGCTTTAGAGGCTCGGAGTACGACCCCTTTTGATTTTTAAAAAGTATAATATATATGAACCAAGGCTCTATTTTTTTTTTAATATGGGTGAACTTGACGTAATTGTTTCTAAATGGTACTTCATCCATCAGGCCTACAAAACTTCACGTAAAAAATACCAGTGATCTAAGTCTTTTTTAGATCACATAGAGTTATTGGCTCTCGTAAGGCCTTGTTCGTTTCGCCAGGAACGAGCATCTACTTAAATTTATGTAAAGTTCATTAGATAGATTGATTCCTAGCCTAGTTTTGTTGTAAACGAATGGGTCCTAAATGGTTTTGGTTCCCCACCATATGTGTGTCTCTGCCGGTTAGATCATGTCCAAATCAAATAAAATAATTAAAAGGATATTATCAGTATTTTTCTATAGCATCACAAAAGTTTTTATGTTAGATCTCATTCAAAACTAAAATATGAATGTACTTTATAATTGGAAGGCTATTATTAATATTTTTATCTAAAAGAATGAGACATCACAAAATATTATAACTTATTTCAAATATACATTGAATTGGTGTGAATGCTAATCTAGTGAGGACCCATTTGCATAGCTTTTTATTGGTATGCATTTAAATTTTTACTCTAGATTATTGTTGGCCATATGTTTGGAAGGTCTTTATTACTATCATCAAGAGGAATGATAACTTACACTAGTCAAACAAGTGGTTTCACATTTTTTAAGCAAATCATTTTTTCGGTGTTCTAAATTTGATGTTGACTATATAGTTAAGATAATGCTACCAATCACACAAACATATGCCAATTTGAACTAATTGATTGTTGGCCATATTTTTAGGATTTTTCTATTAATTGGGTCATAACAAATAATACAAACTCATGCCAACTTTGTGTTGATTACAATGCAATGATTTAATATAATTAGCTATCGAATTTATTAATAATTATACCATTTCTATCAAATAAAAATGTGTTCAACTTGCTCTGTGCATTGTGCATGGAAATAGGTATTGCATATTGTGTACGTAGGGTCCACCACAATGTGAAGATAGTAAAAGAAATATGAGAAATCTTACAACTTACCAAATGTCTAGACTATTGGAAATGAATGTTGCTAACATAGTGAGACATAGTGAAGGACCTTTTTGTATTTGTTTAGTGATGTATTTAGATCTATGGTTCATTTGATTGTTGTCCATACATCTAGGGTCCATAATGTTGTGATAGAGAGAAGAGGAATAATAGCTTACATGAGGAAAGAGAGTATAATTTCACATGATTTTTTTTTTTATAAATTCATTTGGGTTCTTTTGATTACCATATAAGGATGCTATTGAATGTACCATAAATAAGATCAATTTGAGCTCATCCCAAATTTGAGTCTAATAGCTTATAGAAAAAATAGAATAGTGGTCATATCTTTTATATAGGAATATATATTAGATATTTTTAGTTGATGGTTGGCCCCATATTTAGGAGGTTTATATTGATTGTTATATATATATATATAGTGTTCTTTCTAATTATTTAAATTTATAAATGTATGCTTAAATACAATAAATGCATGGATATTGTAATAGTAATACAAAGAAGTGTAGTAGGGATCCAATTTTCATTCAAGTTTTGTATATTTTGGTTTCCCCATGTGTTATTATGCTTGGCAAAGTGTGGATTAACAAATATTCCAAGTCATTGCTTAATCTGAACTAAATTGACATAATATTTTGTTGCAAATTATACTGAGTGAAAGTAAGGCATTGTGTACATAGTGCCTACATAGTGTCTTGATGCATATGCACAACTGGATAACACTAAACTCATCTAGAATTTTTGAAGAGTTACATAAGAATGTATCAAGTATGATCTCCCAATGATTAAGCTCCAATGATACAAACTACAACCATCATAAGTAAGCATTAAGAAAAAGAAAATGGAAACATCTACTACAATCCTTCATGACATGCGAAGATGTGTTAAAAAACAACACACGACACACTTAGTTATCAATGACTGAACTTGTTGATCATTCAAGTTCATGTTATTCATTTGGAGGAGCATCTTTGGGAAAAGTAGTTGAAATCATGGTGTGTTGGCCATATTTTTAGGATTTTTCTATTAATTGGGTTATAACAAATAATACAAACTCATGCCAACTTTGTGTTGATTACAATGCAATGATTTAATATAATTAGCTATCGAATTTATTAATAATTATACCATTTCTATCAAATAAAAATGTGTTCAACTTGCTCTGTGCATTGTGCATGGAAATAGGTATTGCATATTGTGTACGTAGGGTCCACCACAATGTGAAGATAGTAAAAGAAATATGAGAAATCTTACAACTTACCAAATGTCTAGACTATTGGAAATGAATGTTGCTAACATAGTGAGACATAGTGAAGGACCTTTTTGTATTTGTTTAGTGATGTATTTAGATCCATGGTTCATTTGATTGTTGTCCATACATCTAGGGTCCATAATGTTGTGATAGAGAGAAGAGGAATAATAGCTTACATGAGGAAAGAGAGTATAGTTTCACATGATTTTTTTTTATAAATTCATTTGGGTTCTTTTGATTACCATATAAGGATGCTATTGAATGTACCATAAATAAGATCAATTTGAGCTCATCCCAAATTTGAGTCTAATAGCTTATAGAAAAAATAGAATAGTGGTCATATCTTTTATATAGGAATATATATTAGATATTTTTAGTTGATGGTTGGCCCTATATTTAGGAGGTTTATATTGATTGTTATATATATATATATATATATATATATAGTGTTCTTTCTAATTATTTAAATTTATAAATGTATGCTTAAATACAATAAATGCATGGATATTGTAATAGTAATACAAAGAAGTGTAGTAGGGATCCAATTTTCATTCAAGTTTTGTATATTTTGGTTTCCCCATGTGTTATTATGCTTGGCAAAGTGTGGATTAACAAATATTCCAAGTCATTGCTTAATCTGAACTAAATTGACATAATATTTTGTTGCAAATTATACTGAGTGAAAGTAAGGCATTGTGTACATAGTGCCTACATAGTGTCTTGATGCATATGCACAACCTGGATAACACTAAACTCATCTAGAATTTTTGAAGAGTTACATAAGAATGTATCAAGTATGATCTCCCAATGATTAAGCTCCAATGATACAAACTACAACCATCATAAGTAAGCATTAAGAAAAAGAAAATGGAAACATCTACTACAATCCTTCATGACATGCGAAGATGTGTTAAAAAACAACACACGACACACTTAGTTATCAATGACTGAACTTGTTGATCATTCAAGTTCATGTTATTCATTTGGAGGAGCATCTTTGGGAAAAAAGTAGTTGAAATCATGGTGTGTTGGCCATATTTTTAGGATTTTTCTATTAATTGGGTCATAACAAATAATACAAACTCATGCCAACTTTGTGTTGATTACAATGCAATGATTTAATATAATTAGCTATCGAATTTATTAATAATTATACCATTTCTATCAAATAAAAATGTGTTCAACTTGCTCTGTGCATTGTGCATGGAAATAGGTATTGCATATTTGTGTACGTAGGGTCCACCACAATGTGAAGATAGTAAAAGAAATATGAGAAATCTTACAACTTACCAAATGTCTAGACTATTGGAAATGAATGTTGCTAACATAGTGAGACATAGTGAAGGACCTTTTTGTATTTGTTTAGTGATGTATTTAGATCCATGGTTCATTTGATTGTTGTCCATACATCTAGGGTCCATAATGTTGTGATAGAGAGAAGAGGAATAATAGCTTACATGAGGAAAGAGAGTATAGTTTCACATGATTTTTTTTATAAATTCATTTGGGTTCTTTTGATTACCATATAAGGATGCTATTGAATGTACCATAAATAAGATCAATTTGAGCTCATCCCAAATTTGAGTCTAATAGCTTATAGAAAAAATAGAATAGTGGTCATATCTTTTATATAGGAATATATATTAGATATTTTTAGTTGATGGTTGGCCCTATATTTAGGAGGTTTATATTGATTGTTATATATATATATATATATATATATATATATATATATATAGTGTTCTTTCTAATTATTTAAATTTATAAATGTATGCTTAAATACAATAAATGCATGGATATTGTAATAGTAATACAAAGAAGTGTAGTAGGGATCCAATTTTCATTCAAGTTTTGTATATTTTGGTTTCCCCATGTGTTATTATGCTTGGCAAAGTGTGGATTAACAAATATTCCAAGTCATTGCTTAATCTGAACTAAATTGACATAATATTTTGTTGCAAATTATACTGAGTGAAAGTAAGGCATTGTGTACATAGTGCCTACATAGTGTCTAGATGCATATGCACAACTGGATAACACTAAACTCATCTAGAATTTTTGAGGAGTTACATAAGAATGTATCAAGTATGATATCCCAATGATTAAGCTCCAATGATACAAACTACAACCATCATAAGTAAGCATTAAGAAAAAGAAAATGGAAACATCTACTACAATCCTTCATGACATGCGAAGATGTGTTAAAAAACAACACACGACACACTTAGTTATCAATGACTGAACTTGTTGATCATTCAAGTTCATGTTATTCATTTGGCGGAGCATCTTTGGGAAAAGTAGTTAAAATCATGGTGGTGAATGTTTTGCTCCTTTAGCCATGACCGTGCTGCATCGAAGAGAGAGGAAATGTATTCTTGGTCACCAGAGTTTGGACTAGCCCACACTTTGGCATCTAACTTGTATGTTGCAAGGCCAAATGGGGCAAGTGCCATAGGATTGAAGGCTTGCACACTATCTACAGCAACAATATCTACAAGAATATGTGAAAATGTCATGCTTTGTCCAAAAAATGTTTACTAAAACAAAAAAGTATACATTTCATCTTCCACATAACATTTTAAAATAAGGTTTTACTGATACATATTTTTGAAATGGATATGTGCAGTTAGTGTATATGTTGCTTTAGGGAAACGGTAACCAAAACAAAACACATGTGGGAGAAACTTTAGGTCTTAATAGATTAGCAATAGAGAGGAAAATTGCTTGTGATTTTTATAGGAAATCCATAGAAATAAACAAAATAAATAATAAATATTCCTTATTACTTCCTTTTTATTAGTGTTGCATACCTTTGCATGTTGAAAGGCTATGGTAGGTCAAAAAGCAAGTATTTAGATCTTTTTGACTCTTCACTGGGAAATGACTTGTTGGATACCTAGAAGACAATAGGAGAAAGTAAAATTATGGTCATTAATTACTTCAAGTGAATGCCATATAACTTTAAATATTTCTATTTCAAGATAAATAAGTGATTATGAAAATTTACCAAAAAATCGATATCCAACTTGATGGTGAGAGCTCCGCACTACTCAAAGATGATAGGGAAGGGTAACCATGGCATAGATCGTACACCTGAATATAAGAGAAGAAATGCAAATAAGAAGATAAAAAATAGGAAATTTCATGAACCCCTAGAAAAATTAGATTTAAGTCTATCTCCACCATATACTTTAGAGTTATGCATGTGGCTTTGCATAAAGAGACATGTTTGCTTGTGATTATTGGAGGAACTGCTATGACTGCTACTGTAGCATCCACTCAGCAGTAATTGTTGCCCACCCTTTACAACCTAAGCACCTATAGTTATTGTGGCTATGCAGCCATTTGTACCAAACACCCCCACCAACCTCGTGACTTTTTCTCTTGAAAAGGTGTATCTAGTGACCATAGGATCAAGATCCAATGGGCTCATCCTTATGCTGCTCTCTATATATACGCCCCTCCCCTTCCGTCGTCTCCACCTTAACCCTAACCACTCCGCCGCCACCTCTACCCTACCCACATGTTATCCACTAAAAATCCCCCAACATCGGCAAAATCGATTGATCAGCCATCGTTTGTTGCACTATGGCCATCCAAGAGTAGATGATGGTGTCACTCATCGCCTTCTCCCATGATGACTATCATCTTCTCCGCTTGCTATGGTGAGTCTTCTGCCTCTAGAATCAACAAGCACCACTTGGTGCGTCCTTCATAGGAGGCTAAGTGTGGAATGGGGGATTGAACCCTTAGCGGCTGGCTCCTCCCTTGGAGCATTCACCGTTGGGCCAGGACAAGCCCGTGTAGATCTAATCTCTTTTTTCCATAATCCTTTGATTTCTCTATGATCCACCAAATCAAAACAAGAAACACCATATCCCTTTTATTGTGCCCCATCTTTATCCAAACTTTTTATTATGCAGCTCCTTTCTAGATCCAAGTACCAACATTGCTACTAGAGATATGTATGCTAGAGATCTTGTTGTAGATAATTAAATTATGTATGCTAATAAATTTCTCTTTCCATTTGATATATGCAGGGGAGTTGTGTATGGAAAAAAGTTTGAAACATGTGGAAGACATAGAAGTACTAGATACAAAGCTATTGGAGCTACATACCTTTGCAAGAGGGTATCTTTCAAGTATTTAGAACCTGATTCGACTTATGAATGGATGCTAGACAAGGTATCTTAAGTGCATATCATAAAGTGTGTAAATTTTGGAAAATATGAATGATAGAAGTTAGATTCGAAGATAATAGTGGGATGCACACCTTGTCCACGAAAGGCATCCTTTCGTAAGGGGAGTCAGGTTCAAAATACTTGAAGAACAACTCCCCCTTGCTTTCAACTCCAAGAGTGGACATGTGTGATGGTGCTTGATGAGTGTCCATCCAGTTTATTACACCATATTGGTTATCTTGCTTGAATCTTCCATCATATAACATGCTGCAAGCATTATGCCATAAGTGATCATGCAAGCAACACTGGTACTATAAGCTTTCCTTTTTATTTTTTCTATTATGTATAAAAGTTTTATGCAGATAATAATACATGTATACCCATGCGTACCTTTGTGAAGTAGGAACATTTGTCACGTTGGTGTACAATTGAATTGCCGAAAGATATGGCACAAAGTATTGGACCACTGTCTCATCTGGAGCGATGCACACTGAAGTACCAACACCACAGGCGCTCCACTCATAGAAGCTATTCCAAAGATCTCCAAGGTAGAAACCTCTGATTCCATCTGCAATCTTTTCATAATAGCCATTTGACTGCAATTACAAATAAGAGTTCGATTTGTTTAGCTATCATATCTTTGGATTGAAAAAAGGTGCATCATATCCTGAGTACATTGTGTCCCATATAAAAAAGGAAAATCATTGGATTTTTGTAGCTCTAGTAAATCGTTGTACATAAGACTACGTGAACACAATGATTTGAGAATGTGTGTGTGTTGGGGGTAGGGGTGGGGGTGAATTAATTCTAGCCCGACCTCTATTTTGGAAGTTTCTATTAATTAAGTAAGCAAGAAACATGTATTTATTTATTTGTTAGGTGGGTGGTCCCTTTTTCTTAGGGGTAGGAGGGTAAGTGGGAAGTTGGTGGGTACGTGAAAAGTGGTGGTTTAAAATATTGAATTGAGTTGTATAGTCAATCTAGAAGAGATTTTGATTATTCTTACTTAATGTCATTTTTGTTTACATATTGGATAAATATGTGTTCACTAGAAACTAATGTACTTAGATTTGAACACACACTTCTGTTGCACGTGATCATTTGAGAATGTGTGTGTGTCTTGGCGCTAGCAATGGGGTGGGGGTGAATTAATTCTAGCTAGCCTCTATTTTAGAAGTTTTTGTTAAGTAAGCAAGCAAGAAATATTTGTTTGTTAGGTGGGTGGTCCCTTTTTTTTAGGAGGAGGGGGGGTAGGTGGGAAGAAGTGGTGGTTCTTTTGGGGGGGGTTGGTGGGTAGGTGAGAAGTGGTGGTTTGAAATATTGAATTGAGTTGTATAGTCAATCTAGAGGAGATTCTCATTATTATTACTTAATGTCACTTTTATTTCCCTATTGAACAAATACGTGTTCAACTACAGGCTATTGTTTTCCTTGATATATATCAGACATGGGTATCTTTCTAAAAAACATATTCAACTAAATATGTCATGGTACCTTATACGGGATGCCTCATAATATGAAGGTATAAATGTAATAACAGAAGAAGTTGTAAGATGTGAGGTTCTTTGTGTCGGGATCTACCTAAAGTACGGTCTAACTAAGGGTTAGTTTTGGTATTAGGATTTTTTATGAGATGCTAGAAATAGAAAATAAATTAAAGCACTAAATCTAGTAGAAAAATTTAAGATTTACACAAACTAGGACTATAATCATAACCGTTAATTCGACCACATGATACCCTCATAACGACATAACAGATAGTAACCGTCCCACGGATATACTTCGCGCCTAAAACATTTTGAATCTAGACTTTAGATACAAATCACAGACGACACTAGCAAGCCCACGAGATAACATAAACAAAAACCAACATATAGCATAAATAAGAACACATAGTCTTGCCATGGGAAAACGTTTGTACCCTTCCAAATCTATAGACACTATTATAAAAAAGAAGTCCATAGGCACAAAAATCTAATTTTATCCACACACTTCTTGCAAGCTAGACCCAAGATCGAACAAAAGAGGCAACCTATGAGGATCAAATCAAAGAAAGTAGAGAGAAAGAGAATCCGCAATCTAGCAAAACCACAAATCTCACAAGATATGAAGAGAATAGATTTGCTAAAGCAAAATTTAGAAGCTAGCTCCAAGATATGCTTACCAATGGAAGGTAGGAGTCCATAGGGAGCGTATGCGACTTTACAACCGGCGTAACACTGTCAAGAAAGGACCTCAGATTGGAGTGAGTCCTTGCCGCCCCGTCAACAGCTTCCTCATGGGTGCTCGAACTGGAGCTCGCCATCTCTCTCTTCATGCTTGCAATCGCCCTAGCTTGCATCTGTAGACTTCAAGATTCAGTTCAGAGGGTGGTCAATGGTGGGGCTAAAGCTATGCCAAACGGAGATGTGGGCTCATGTTTTTCTCTCAGGGGGAAGGAGCATTTTTGTGAATGCCATTAATGTTGTCTAAGCGAATTGTGCTATCCCTCACTCTCTTAATTACCTGCCAACTTTATGCCCTTTACCCATTGGTTTCCTTGGCTTTGGGCTTTAGCCATGTCAGTTTGGTTTCTTGGAGATATTGCTGAAGTGGCCTTTTCGGGAGGGAATTTCTTCCAAATTTAGTTTTTGCATTTTGTCATTTTCTGCAACGAGGAGGCGTGCCACTGTCTTTGTCGAGTGCCTACATACATGCTAGGAACATGCACTAGCTCCGAACACTCCACTTGAGCTAAGCGGTTAAGGAAAAAATGTGACATGGCCATGACACGATAGTGGATCAGTACGTGTACAGCTGCTTTGTTCGTATGAGTTGCGTCTGTCTAGTTTTCGTCATATGAAGTGAGCCAAAAAGTAAAATACGTCGAGGTAGGAAGGAGCCGCCTGATCGCCGCGTACAGCTTGCTTTTTCTTTTGTTTTCTTTCTCTATTTTTTTTTCTCTTTTTGAGATCAACGCTTGGTTTTCTCTGTTTTCTAAAACTGTTTGAGCACATATCAACCCATGGCCCTTAGCTCTTTTATGCATTAGCTCTAGTAAATCGTTGTACATAAGACTACGTAAACACAAGGTAAGCAAATATCCTTGCTAACATAGTGTTTTTTTAGTTTATATTGCAAGCGATCATTTGAGAATGTGTGTGTTGGAGATGGGGTAGGGGTGAATTAACTCTAGCCATCCTTTATTTTGGAAGTTTCTATTAATTAAGTAATCAAGATATATGTATTTGTTTATTTGTTGGGTGGGTGGTCTCTTTTTTTTTGGAGGGAGGAGGGTGGGGGTAGGTGGGAAAAGGTGGTGGTTCTTTTTTGGGTTGGTGGGTAGGTGAGAAGTGGTGGTTTGAAATATTGAAGAGTTGTATAGTCAATTTAAAAGAAATTCTGATTATTATGACTTAACATCACTTTTGTTCCCCTGTTGAACAAATACGTGTTCAACTACAAGCTATTGTTTTCCTTGATATATATGAGATATGAGTATCTTTCTAAAAAACATGTTCAACTATGTATGTCATGGTACCTTATACCTAGGGATGCCTCATAATATGGAGGTATAAATATAATAACAAGAGAAAGAAGTTGTGAGGCGTGTGGTCCTTTGTGTCGGGATCTACCTAAAGGTCTAACTAAGGGTTAATTTTAGGATTTTTTATGAGATGGAGGGAATTATTTTAGATAGAAATATAAAACAAAAGCACTAAATTTGGAAGAAAATTTTAAGATTTATATAAACTAGGACTCTAATGATAACCGTTAATTTGAATTATTGCGCAATTAACCGTTTGCAAACGGTCCACAACATGATACCCTCGTAACAACATAACGGATAATAATAACCATCCCATGAATATACTTCGCGCCTAAAACATTTTGAATCTAGATACAAATCACAGGCGATACTAGTAAGCCCACGAGATAACATAAACAAAAACCAACATATAGCATAATTTTAGCATAAATAAGAGAACATAGTCTTATCACTACTACAGAAAACTTAACCAAGACGGTTAAAAAGGGTTAACCGAGGCGGTTTTCCCAACAAGGCGGTTTTCATAACAAAACCGCCTCGGTTAATAGATTAACCGAGGCGGTTGCTGCGCCGGTTGCATAGGCTATGTTGGAACCGATTAACCGAGGCGGTTTTTCAGCAAAACCGCCTCTGAGGTAAATTTTGAAGTGCCTTGCAAAATATTTTGTGTAGTAGTGTATGCCATGGGGAAAAGTTTGCGCCCTTCCAAATCCATAGGCGCTATTATAACAAAGAAGTCCATAGACACAAAAATCTAATTTTATCCACATAGTCTTTGCAAGCCAGACCTAAGATCAAACAAAAGAGGCAATATATCCAGATGAAATCAAAGAAAGTAGAGAGAAAAGGAATCCGAAATCTAGGAAAACCATAAATCTCACAAGATGTGAAGAGGATAGATTTGTCAAAGCAAATTTAGAAGCTAGCAGGCCAAGATATGCTTACCAATGGAAGGTAGGAGTCTATATGGAGCGTGTGTGCCTTTACAACCGGCGTAACACTGTCAAAAAAGGATCTCAGATTGGAGGGGATCCCCTCCATCGCATCAACAGCTTCCTCACGGGTGCTCGCACTGGAGCTCGCCATCTCTCTCTTCATGCTTGAAATCGCCCTAGCCTGCGTCTGCAGACTTCAGGGTTTAGTTCAGAGGAAAGTGGTCAGTGGTGGGGCTAAAGCTACACTGAACGAAGATGTGGGTTCATGTTTTTTTCAGGGGCGAAGAAGCATTTTTGCAAATGCCATTAATGTTTTCTAAGTGAATTGTGATATTTCCCACTCTCTTAATTACCTACCAACTTACTTTATGCCCTTTACCCATTGGTTTCCTTGGCTTTGGGCTTTGGGTATGTCAGTTTGGTTTTTGGAGATATTGCTGAAGTGGCTTTTTAGGGGAATTTCTTCTCAATCTAGTTTTTGCATTTGTCATTTTCTACAACGATGAGGTATGCCACTGTCTTTATCGAGTGTTGACATACATGCTCGGAACGTGCAATAGCTCCAAATGCTCCACTTGAGCTAAACGCTTAAGGCTATATAAGCCATAATTTTCTTTTTTAATATCAGGAAAAAAAATGTGACATGGCCATGACACGACACTGGATCAGGACGCTGTTGGCGTGAGTTGCGTGTGCCTGGTGTTCGTGATACATGAATTGAGCCAAAAAGTAAAATGCGTCAAGGCAGGAAGGAGCGGCGATCTCCTTTTGTTTGCTGCTTTTTTATGCATCTACTTGGTTTATTTCTCACTAAATATAAATAGTCATTATTTTATTATTATTACTAGTATAGTAGTAGTTGCTGCTCGCCTTATATATTTTTAATAATATACCTATAGATCTTTAAATATACTAAAAATATAAAAGACGTATGTATCCTCACTTTATTATTTACTGATCAGAAATTATCATCAGCGGAAATGCGGAATTAACAGGAATTAGTTGATAAATAGCAAGTAATCTACTAAATCTGTGCAACCATTTAACGCAAACCATTCTTCTATCCCTAAGATACAGTTGTATTTCGATACATTTTTTATACACTTTGTATATAACATAATACAAGACAGAGGAAGTGTCGCAAATGGTATCCTGAACTATTATGCAGTAGTATACAGTAGAAATGCTGACATGTTATCCTCTATTGGTTCAAGTGACTCGTGTAAAAAAAATGGAAACGTAGTCCAATTGTGTCATGGGGTCGGTCATCTTGAGGATAGAAAGATTTTTTTTAGATATATATAAAGTTGAGGATAGAAAGATGCGTCAGCAGAAGTATCCTAGGAAGCTTCGCACTCATAACCGATGTGTGAACAAGTGGGAACTGTAGATGTTGCTGCTATCCGCACCGCATCCGCAGGCGCAGGCGGCTCATGTGCAAGAAACCGAAACATGCAGCCGTGCCCCGTGAGAGCAATCAGAGGTGAATTTTTTTTATTCTTAACTGAATTTCTAAAGATATTTTAAAAAAAAACTTGGTTGGAAACTTATTTGCATATCTAACCCTTTTTGTCGCGCCATAACACAAGGCGCTGTAGATATGCAGACCGCGCCATGCATAGCGGCGTGACCTTCCCGTGCCAGCGTGGCACCCACGCTCTCGATCGCTGACGTGGCTGGTGATGTGGCGGGGGTAGCGCGCCATCATGCAAGGCGCGATACTGCCTGACAAAAAAATTGATGCGCGGTCAGCATGCCTGCTATGTGCTTTCCCATCACAGGACTGGCGTGGTCAGCAGCACTGCAGCAGCCGGCAGCATGAGTGCAGGCTATCAAATTGGTCTACAGTAAGTGCAGGCGTGAGTGTGTGCGTGTGTGGTATGTGTGGCGTGTGCCTGAGTGTGGCGTGTGTGCTTTGTTTCTCAATTCTTTTCTTTATTCTACAAACATATAAACAACCATTTATATATAAACAACTATTTAATTTATTAAAAAACTAGATTGAAAGATTTTCAATCATATTAATTTTGTAAAATAAATATTAATACTTTTGATATATAATTATTCAAAGTTGATTCTTGGGGAATGAAAATGGCAGTTTTTAGGCGGAGGTAGACCATCAGCTCATTCGCCCGACTAAAAAAAAACTGTTTCAAAACTTATAAACCAATAGTTTTTCTTCTCATAAAAAATCAGTCATTTGTATCGTGTTTTGGCTTATGTGCCGGCTTATAAGTTTTGCCGAATAGCTTCCATATTTTACTATTTTCCTTTGGTGTAAGTTCGCATTTAATTGGTTCAAATTGATTATTCACTTTTTTTTTTCCATTTTAGGATGAAATTTGTATATTTTATTTGTTTTTAATTATTTTGATTTGTATAATTTGGAGAGTGTTTGTTTCCTATGAGCAAATGTTTAGTCTTGTCAATGTTTGATATCAATTAGAAATATTAAACATAGGCTAACTACAAAATTAATTATACTGATTGAGACTGGTTTATATTATGTCTAATTAGTCCATAATTTGATAACGTGGTGCTACAGTAAATATTTATTAATTAATGGATTAATTGTAACAGTCCTACTGCTATGTACCTAATTGGCAAATAGATTAAGGCTTAATAAAATTTGCTAAAGAGTTTTTTTTGTGCTCTGTTCCTAGGTTCTTGCTTATGAAGTATAGAGAGTAGGGTTTAAAATATTTTCAATATGTGATTTTGCTTTGCTTAAAAACAATACTTTTTAATGGTAGTAATGTTCATGAACTAGTGTTGTTTCAGGAGGGCTGGATAAAAAACAAATATTTATTGATTTGCTAAAGAGACTAGATAATAAAACACACGCCACACAGAGGGACACAGGCCACACACACAAGCACATACAGGGACACTCTGACGCATGTAAGCAAGCAAGCACTGCAAAGTGCAAACGCCCTGCATGCAAAGCTGCTGCTGGGCAAAGCTGCTACTGCCACCGCTCAAAGTTGGGCAAAGCTGCATGCAAAGCTGCTGCTGGGCAAAAATATTGCTCCTGCAGCCGCATGCCGGGCAAAGCTGCTGCTGCCACCGCTCCTGACAAACGCCCTGCATGCAAGCAAGCACTGCGTTCAGGCCCCTAATAGAACAGCACAGCAAGGCATACCAGACGCGTCAAATTTCTTTAGTCTGGCAGTATCGCGCCTTGCATGATGGCGCGGTATCCTCTGCCACATCACCAGCCACGTCAGCGACCAAGAACAAGAGTGCCATGCTGGCATGGGAAGGTCGCGCCGTCATACATGGCGCGGTCTGCACATCTGCAGCGCCTTGTGTTGTGGCGCGACAAAAAGGGTTAGACGCGCAAATAAGTTTCCAAGCAAGTTTTTTTTAGAATATTTTCGGAAATTCAGTTAAAAATAAAAAAAAATTCTCAGAGGTCCGAGCGGGCCAGGTCGGGCCCCGACGGCGGCGTTGCACGTCGGCGAGAGGCGGATATCGCGGCTCAGCCCACAGCCCAACGGCGCACGGTCCATCCGAAGCGGGCCTAGCGCTTGGGGTCTTGGCAGATGGATCGAACCTTCTCAAACCAACCACGAACTCTGTCAGTATGGGCTGGCATCTGCTGGGCCGCCAGCCCCCCCCGACGCGCGGCTGCGCCCGCTGCCCGGCTGGCTGCCTCTGCCCCATCCAAACGGATCCACCCACCGTACAGCAAAATATCCTCCGCCGCCAGCGGCGAGCGACCTGCGACTGCGGGGCAAGGAATTGAGGACAGGAGACGTCTCGAATGGTCGAACACTGACTGGTGTGGAGGCGTTTGCTCGCTACGGCTATCCATGGCGACCTCTACGGCTGCTGCCACCGCTCTGCCACGCCCCAGCCCGGCAGTTCCAGCCGAGGTAAAGCCAAGCATAGAACAGGAACCCTCGCGTACTTCGGCACGAGTTCAATAACTGGCGCTTATGGTTGGCGCAGTGGAGGTGTCTCCGTGCTGTTGCTGGTCGGACGACGACGATGAGGAGGAGGGGAGGTGCGGGGGTCGTACGAGCTTGCTTCAACCCTCTCGGGGACGACCGCATCCTCCGAGAAGCCATCAAGGTCAATTTTCTCCACCGCTCTTCAGTATCCCATGATTGGGCATTGATTGCTCTATCTAGTTCATTGTATACATAGCGACTTTGTGTGGGTATGTGAAATTCACCATTCAATCCTACTCTTACACCTAGATAGTTTGGTAGCTGTAGTTTGCGTTTCAATACCTGTGTAGTCGTAGTCGTAGTCGTGTGTATGACTGTACGCTTGTAAAGTTTATCCTGTAAAGTGGGATGCAACAGTCGAAAAATTCAGGGTTGTTTCAATGTCGATTTATGGAGGTTAACTCTTGATTAAGCTTTTCAGTGACCATTCAGTGACCATGCTTTAGTTGAAACTTAACAAATTTGAAATCTAGACTTGATATTTAGACGTTCTGTTTCATACTTTATTGTCAAATCTCTCATTTATTTCTTCCAAATCTCGTCAAACTTTGGGAATCCGAATGCTTTGCGGAAAGGAAAATTGCAGAGGTGGTTTCAGGAAGCGTAGCTATTCATGAAACAATACTAATACGCTCATTTGTCTCGAATTTACTTTTCTTGCTTGTCGAAGCAAGAACAGATGATGATATTCTAAATACACTGTCTGTAGGAGCCAGTAGCATTTATGGGTGGTGTGTTTGCTGGCCTCTTGAGGCTTGACCTGAATGAGGATCCTCTCAAGGAATGGATAACTCGGACAGTGGAGGCTTCTGGAATAGCTGAGGAGAATAGCTCTGAAGAGTCAACTGATGCGAATCAAAATGATGCACCTCAGCAAATTGAGATTGAGTGAGGTGCTTTGTCTACCTTTTGTCCATTTCACACTTTTCCCTTGTAACTTATCCTGAATATCTGTGATACCTGAGTCATCACATGCTTGCTCAAAATTTTTGGGCTTATATATTGTTTTTAAGTCAAAACTGGATCACCATTGATAATATCGAAATTTGGGCCCTGGTTTTGTTTTACCACTCCTGTTTCATGATATGAATACCCAATCCTCTAGACATGGTCAAAGTTGGCCATTAGTATAACAAAAGTGTATTACCAGTGAATGGAAAGTTGTACGTGTGAATGAAATACAATTCTTTTTTTTCAAAGCTAACTCTACATATGACTGCACCAATTCATTTCTCAGTTTGCAAACTTTGATTCTTGTTATGTGTTGGGGCATTATGTTGTTAAATGGAGGCAGTCGTTGGACAACAATAAAATTGAATTTCACTGATACATGTATTTGGGGGTACTTGAATAATCAAACATTTCATCGCAAAAATAAAATAAAATAAAAAATCAAACATTATTTCGCCTCTCTACACTGATTGGTAAGTGGTAAGGACCTGAAGTCAATTCTTGCCTGCAGTGCAGCTTTATTTTTTCAAAAAAAGGATATTTTTTCCTAGTTCTGTTTCTGATATTAGAATAGTATATTGTTGACCTTGTGTATCCATTGGCTTCAAGTGAAGTTTATCAGTTGCATCAATTGCATATGGAATGTAAGAGACTAAGAACAACCTTCAATTAACATGTAGAAAGGATCTTGCAGGGCTTTTTTGTTAATAGGATTTAAGTGGACATCAGATCCGAATTTGGAGTTTGGAGTATTTATGTCTTACTGAAAGTGCAGTGTATTAGTTTATTAACTCAGAATGTTTTGGGCAGCGTTTATAGAGGATTTAACTGAATATTCAAATGGAGCAATCTGCTATACTAACTACCCTTCATAATAATAGGAAAAAGAAGTTAGCTTTGTGTGTTCCATATAAACAACGTCTATGGAGCCCTGCTGCTTGTAAGCAGCTTTGGTTGCATATTACAAGAAAATAAGAGAGACATTATTTCCTCGGCAAATCTCAAACTGAAACAAAATTTAAATATCTTGGTATTTCCATTACATGATTTAGATAGAATTTGTCAAGAATACATCAGAATTTTTTTGAGTAAACAAAGTTGTCTTAGACAGATTGTTGCAGGGAGAAAAATGTGAGAATTTGTCAAGAATACATCAGAATTTTTTGAGTAAACAAAGTTGTCTTAGACAGATTGTTCTTGGGAGAAAAATGTGAGAATTTGTCAAGAATACATCAGAATTTTTTGAGTAAACAAAGTTGTCTTAGACAGATTGTTGCGGGGAGAAAAATGTGATATGTTCCTGGTGACAAAAGGAACCAGAATTCTTTGGAATAGACTAAAGGTTACAAGAAAAGTATCATTTCTTTTCACTGATGTATTGCATTTTCCTGATGTACACTTGGTTATAAGTTTTCTTTTGAATACTAAGAACTATTTAACTTGTTATGCCCTACTCTCTTGGTTTTTTTCTAGTATGACGCTATGTATTTAAGCAACCTCTGTGCTTCAACAGCGACAATGGTCCTATCATGTCTAGTGGCATATAATGTTAATGCTGAAAAACCTCGGCATCAGTATCTAGTGCAAAATGTCAACATTCTTGACTTAAGATAGGTATCATCCTCGAATTGGAGTAAAAATCACTGTTTTAGAAATTTAGGTTAAGGGAGGATAATCTGTTAACCTGTCCTCTATTTTGTTACTTTCCTGTGTGAGAAAGGTATCACTTCACATATGACCATGGCGGATCTCGTCTTGCCTCCTACTTTCTTGTTTCTGGGATACCCCTTGCATCCCCCTTTTCTTGCAGCGATAAATATTACCCATATCATTCTCTTCCTCACATGCCATCTGGACAGGAAATTAGGTCACCACATTTCCCTCTATAACATGCTATCTTGATTTCTCTCGTCACTGATTCATTTGGAAATGCATCAATGGTTTTGACACGTGTAGGAATGGTACTATATATAAGTTATTACTGCATACTGTACAGTACATGCACAGTTCCCAAAGATACATCTTTGACCAGACTTTGGCTGTGGTATAAACTAAATTACTTACTTTCCAAGACTAAAATTCAGGCTAAATCCTGTGTAGTTGTGTCCTACTCCTACCTGTTATTTGGTTGTCATGTACCTTCTCCAGTGATTGTAGAGTGTTCGTGTTGTTGTAAGACCTGGACATTTATTCCCCTCCTTAATGGAAATACATCACCGAAAAAAGTGCCCAGCATATTAAATTCTCAATAAGACATTGATATTCATTTTTTTTATTTGTATGGTTACATGTGACACTCTTCTGTGATTGGAGAGGGTAGGCGTTTTACACCTATGTTATTGACCAAGACTGATCAGGTCTGGTGCAGTGGAGTTCGTTCTGTGTTTCTTTCTAGAGTGGTCATTTGTGGCTACAAAATAAAGTATGTGAAGTCTGTTCTGTTCTGTGTATGTCAGGCTATTATTGTGTCATTCCTTGTGACAGGTTATATGAAGGTTGGCAGATTTCTCTTAGTGCATGGTGTGCCCAACATTCTACTCACTGATAAAAAAAGCTAAAATTAGTCGATGTGCTTCCTTTTTCCATTTGAAGGCCTGTATATTAATCGACAGTAGTTTAAACTTTGACAACCTAGTATTTTCTCTAACAGTACGAGTCATTAATGATTGCAGTTTGGTCTGTTCTTTCTTACTCTCAACCTTGCACGCCAGATCATGTTTCGGAGCCAGGAACCGTTCCAGCTCATTAAGTTTATACAATTTAATAAACCATTCCAACTTGGAATTATTCCAGGTACTCAATCCAAAGGAACCGAAGTACGGAAGGAGCCTTAATCAAATGATATGATGGACACGGATGTAACAGGAATGGCTATCCGGATATCCTTCGCCTGTAAGTCTCGAGCTCCAACTTGAGAGGTCATAAGTATGGTTGGCAGTTTGGCACTCCAGATCTAGAAGCTTACGGAGTATTGTTGATTTGATCTCAAGGCATGGACGTGAACTCGAGTGATATATCAATGCAACCACTAACTACTTGATGATGACATTTGTCAAAAAAAAAAAACTACTTGATGATGACTGTTGACTGGAACATATTTCCACTAGACTTTTTATGCCTCTCATCGTTGATGGCTGGAACATATTTCCGCTGGACTTTTTATTCCTCTCATCGTTGATGACTAGAACATATTTCCGCTAGAATTTTGTTATGCTTCTCACAGGAAAGGGATTGCCCTTTAATGCTGACGATGAAGAGATGTCATGATTCATATTCAGAACATTTCTAGAAATAACATGGGAAAAGGTTGCGTATGGTTTTTCAGTTACTAATAATTTGGAAGTTGGTATAGTAGGTAGTATTTTTTTTTCTTGAATACACGAAAATTTTACGCATAATTGTATTAAGAAGAAGAGTTTAAGCATACAGATAATATGCTTTTATCGAGTGTCTTAGGAGGTCGATCTAAAACGATGCTGGCTAGACCATCCTAGTAAGTGAACTCAAATTTCGATATTACACAAATGGAAAACAGCCAATAGCAACGGATCTTAAATCATAGTAGGTTGTTGGGTACTCAAATGACGATAATAATTAGACTAAAACTTACATTTGCATAGTGTGCTTAAATGAGGAGGAAAACATGTACGGAGTATATAGGGTGTCCTTGAAGCGACGCAACTCAAATTTATTGCACGTCGCATTATTTGACGCATTATTTGACAAGACGAATATCAGGAACGAACATGTACCGGTAACAGTCTTTCGTCGTGCACTCTACTAGTATAGATATTTCAATTGGATTTTCTGTCATGCCGTCAAGAACTGGAGAGCCGCGACGCGTCACTGTTGTGTGTTGTTGATTTACATTCAGCTGGTCTTAGAACGGACACCTGGCTAATTAGCATGAACTAATACTAGGTCGCTTCTTTTTTGCATGAGTAGTAAACTATGGTGACACCACTATAGGTGCCCCATCTCACCTGACACGTCACTTTCATCTGGGGAACGACAAATGTACAAATCTTTGCATGCCAGCTGACTTGACGAAGGGTGTTCAGTCAGCTCGAATGACCTCGTCTACAGTCAGGGTCGGAGTCACGAATCTGCTTATCTACTTCGATCCAACCTAGCGCTGAGACTTGGAGGGCGGGCTTTGCTCGCCGTTCCCTCCATGGCTAGTCACGCCCGAACTGTTGGCCACCACGCATTGGACGTTCGCTGAAATTAGTTAGCTCATGCAGATGTTTCCATCCCATCCCGACGAATCTCTCCTATATAAAGAGAGATTAACACTGTTGGTTAACGTGAGTTCGTCTGCAAATTAAACATATAAACGATCGAGGTGGTGGTGGCAGCAAGCAAGCATGAAGAGCTCGCGCGCTTCTGTAGTGCTGGTGCTCGTGCTGGCCATCGCCGTGGCGAGCTGCAGGGGTCTCGGTCGCCGCCGCCCGCGCGAGCAGCAGCAGCAGCAGCATCGCGGCCATCCTGGGCCGCGATCTGCGGGGTTCATCGCCCGGGCCGGCAACCTCTTCAGATCGCACGGCGGCGGTGCCTGGCGCGCCGCCGCGAACGCCACTACTACCGCTGATGTGGAGGCCAAGAACCTGAGGGCCGTGGCGTCCAGGAGGCGGCGGCCCTCCGCCAGGAAGTCCTCCGGTGGGGGGCGAGGAGCGGGCTGCATTAGCGCCGCGGCGTGCCGGAAGAGGCGGGTGATCTGCGGCAAGAGGTGCTACGACGGCGCCGCCTCCTCGCGCGCCGCCAGCCTCAACCACGTCCCGTCACGGTGCGTCGTCAAGTGCCGGAAGTGCGTGCCCACCTGCTAGATAGATGGATCCTCTCCGTCGATATGATCGTTCGGCGATGGGTCGGTCTCCAGCACTCGCCTCTTCCTGCTCAGCATGCAGCTCGATCCACATTTTCTGTCGTAGTACTGTAGGTTCAGTGGAATAATAAAGATGCAAAACCTGTTCCATTCCATGCTGTAGTAGTAGTGACCAGTGAATACACTAAAAAATAGTGACCTGGACACTGTACTCCGTCAGTGCGTTTTTGGGATTTGGATTCGTTTTTTCTTTTCCTCCATGAATGTTAGTTGCCACGCTTACTTCTAGGGTACAGTTATACAGGAGCAGCAACTTGTGAACAATGTACAATAATACTTCGTAGAAACGCAGTATGCTTGCCGTTGTAGGGTATGGGCAGCACCGGGCTCCTTGAGCTTGCTTCCTGATCCTGACGACTGACGGCCTGCCTGACAACGCACGGGATCGGCTGAACCGACGAACTGCTAACCGTCCTCGGCACTTTGATTCAAAGGAAGGGAGGGTCTTTTATCAAAAAAAAAAAAAAAAAAAAAAAAAAAAGGAAGGGAGGGAGGAGACACGTGGCAAGGACGGTGTCCGATGGGCACGACCATTACTGATCAGCAGGTGCTTATTCGCTGAATCCCCCGTCTCACCTAACGCTTGTTGAGCTGCGACGGAAAAAGACCTCGCTATTACTGTGTGTGGTTTGCAGTTGAGAGTCCGGCGGGGCTGTTGGCAGGCGCTCATAATACTGATAATAATTCCTGTGTGTTCCACCGAGTGCTACGCGGATCTCAGACAGGCAAAACATATTTGTGCCGTGCAGGGAAAAAACTGCTGTTATGTCTTCTGTTCATGCATGACGGTGCTCCCTGGCCCAATTTCGTTCTGCCGTCATGAGTCACGCATGACGGCCCGAACCTAGCGTGCGCTGACACGCCACTTGTGTGTAACGGCCTTGCTGGTCAGGACTCAGGAGAGAGAACTGAACTCTCTGGTAGTGGCGTAGTGCAGTCTATCTTGCCTTGACGCATCGATCGATTCAGCGACCCATGCTGGCCGCGCATTGACATTTTTTACGTCCATCGGTTACCGCCTGGTCGTGCGAATTTGTCCACTTTAGGGGAAGCTGAGTGGAGCACGTCGGCCTCGGTGACGGTGACCATATGCTACACGAGTACGAACGAGATCATCGCTGTCTAAACAAAACAAAACTGGGTTGCTTCATTAATGCGATTCTGTAGACAACATTGCAGTTGTAGATGGACTCACAACTCCGCCTAACAAAGAGATTTTGTGGAGCCAAAGGGTTAAAAATAGCTGATTTTTTTTTAAAAAAATGTTAAAGACTACTAGTACAAGAACTGATAAATCGATTGCTCGTATGGAATGTTATCGGAGGGGTACCGTTCCTGCAGTACTGTATTCAGCAGTAGCGCTATAACTACACGTCTAGTCGTACTAGGGCCCAGGGATCAAGCCAAGCAGAGACAGGTGCCGCCGAGCGCGCAAGCCGGCAAGGCAGCAAGGAAATCCCCGTGCCACCGCGCAAGAGGGCGCGCGCCCCTCGGAACGGGACGGCGCGGTGCGTGCGCACTGCGCAGTGCGGTGCCCACCGAGTGCTACCGCTGCACCTGCTGCACGTACGCGTGCGGCCCCTCGATCGTTCGGCTTCGGCGTCCGCGACCGCGCATCGCCATCGCGCGGTTGCGCATCTCATCACCATTCTCCATCGGAAGGAAAAACCCGGGGAAGGGACGACGCAGCGGATGCGGATCATCCATGGACAGACGTAACGCGAGCGGTTGGAGTTAGCGATCGAGAGGCCGGAGCGCCTGCTGTGTGCCGTGTGGTACGCCCGGACCCGGAGGCTAGGCCTAGGCTGGGGCGGCGGGCGGGCTCATTACTTGCCCGGCGCCGGGAATTGACGCGCAACCAGGCACCGCCTCTCTCAGCGGTTTACAACGCCACCTGCGTGAGCGAGCGCGACGACCGTGCTGGTGGTCCGCGGCAGGCACTCCAATTCCCATCGCCCATCGGTGGTCTTCTGCCTCGGGTAACGACGTCATTAATTCATTGTTTCCGCCGGGCGGCCGGCCTGGTGCTCTGTATCACTGTAGAATGTGCAGCGGGAAGGAGGACCAGAGCGCAATGGTCAAACCCTGGGTATCTCGTCGGCTCGTCTTGTTGGGAGGATGGCAGGTGTGGAGATCTCAGGTAGTTCGACTGGAACCGGGAGTCTGGGACTCGGTCTCCTCCGATCCGTTGCCACGGCCCACGCCCACGCCGCCACGGCAACAGTCAACCATATGCCCGACGGCCGACGTCGTCCGTGCGAGACATCGAGAGTTTGAAGGGAGTTTTGTTTTGGAGCTTGGAGGTGGCAACGAGTCGAGTAGCCAGCCAACCAGCGCAGCCAGCGGTCGTCACGCCTTCCTTGCCTGCGTGCCAAGACTGCCTACCATAGTGCTATGCCACCCCGAAATTCTGGAAGCGGCAATGAACTTGGCCAGTACACGTACTAGAGGAGCTGCTATGAGGGCAATAGAGCAACAGGTTGCCGAAGAGGCCGCCCGCGGCACGCTCGGTTAACCTAGCTAGGTGTGGTCGCGGGGCCAACGACGCGTGGGGGAACTGGAGGTTGGACGCCATGCATTTGCTCCTGTCAACCTACACCAATGCGTGATAATCAGATCACCGCCGCTGCTGCTGGTGCCTGATAGTATGATTGCACTGCACGAGCGTCGATCCATCCATCGCCCGGAGTCGGAGCTGGATATATAATCGGCAGAAACTGACAAACATCGCATTATCGCACCGTTTCTTGCTTTTCCTTTCTTCTGTGTCCTTCCGCCAAATCATCAATTCCAATAACGTCGAGTGCCACCAATGCGGTGTAGTACTAGACTAGTAGTACCAGTACACGACTCTGCATTAGCAACAATAATTCCCCCATTTCGATCAACATCAGAACTTGATTGACCTGCTTCCAAATCCAAACAAACAAAGTAGGAGTCGTTGGCTGTCGTCTGCACGGCTGCACCATCCTTTCATGAGCTGCTCATGCCCATAATATGCTCAGGTGAAATATTCGCAGAAACGGAAATAGTACGCCATCGCTGGCTGTCGTCTGAACTGCACCATCCGCCCGCTCGCTCCGCTGGAAACGAGAGAAAAAAAAAGGAAAGGAGACGGTCCGGCGGGGCGCGATTGAATGCCCGCGCAAGAACCAAGAATTATGGGGATAAAAGGAGCCAGTCGGAAGGTATGGCGATGAAAGTACAGTGCCAACGTCTACCAGTACCAGCATAAATGCACCTGCCGGCCGGCTGGCTGGCTGGCTGGTCCTCTCTCATCTCACCCGTCTCCGGCCGGCCTCTGCTCCTCTCCCCTCTCGCCTTCATCATGTAGCATGTGGCGTGTGGACAGCGTCGTCGCGCTGTAACCGAAACGTGTTGCCGTCGCAGGCTGCTTGCCTCGGCCGCTTGGCTTCCTTCCCTCCCCTCGCCGCCGCCGGACGCCGCTCGGCGCTCGGCGCTCGCCTCGCTAGCTCCCGTCCGTCAACGTCGCTTTTAGAGGAGTCGTTTTGTCGCGGTTACCGTGCGCACGGTGTGCTGCACCTGCACTGGTTTGTGCAATTGACCACGTTGTACGTACATACGATACGAATGCGATAGGACTCGTGAACTGGCAGTGCACGGTATATACTGTAGCACGGTTCCCGTATCCGATCGCTTATTAATTGTTTTCATACTCGCTTCATTTTTCCCCTAATTTAAGGTCACTTCACTTTAGACCATCTCTGGTGATGGTCAAAATAAAGTGGATGGTGATATGACCTGGTGATGCACGAATCAGTGAAGGCAAATCATAAAAGAGGAAGTAGCAGTGATAAATGGCTTGAAAATCATTTTTTAAAAAGAAAACGTAATTTTTCCATAACATGCTATTTGATGTGACAACCATTACTACTAACTGATCTATTATCATACTGATATACTATATAGTACTACTCGAAAATTATGAAAAGCTACATGATCAGAGTGAGAAATTCATATGGGATGCATGATGTTCGAGTCGGTGTGAAGAGATGGGATGGGAGCCCAATGCGAGGAACGAAGTAATAATAAAAACTACTTTGCTTCCAAAAACTTCAAAGCCAACATGGCCTCCAAAACTCAAGTGCCTTGAAAGTAAATAATGTCATGTGGTTTTCACCTTTTCAGGGCACTATTATTAGGAAACAAAATTACTTTAGTTCTTTTTTAGAATTACACAATGCCCACAATATATACACTCACTCCTATAAACATTTGTACAAAAATCCTATCCCTAGAAGCACCACCAAAGGACATATGAGGCTACAAATCTCGAGATTCATAGAGTCACCACAGTGCCTAGCTCGTTGTCGACGGCTAAAAACATAGTGCCGTTAAATCATAAAATAAATCTAGAAAAATAAGAGTACCAATACTAAGTCAAGGACTTCAAGTAGGCAAATTTTACACAAGAAACCCAACGAACTGATCATGTTAATTGAGCACTTCTCTTAACCGTAGCGCCTTGTGTGCTTATAGAATTAGTGTCATAATTATATATACCACTAACACATGCGCTCCTCTGAGATGTTTGTAAATGGTATGTAGTTTGTTCACGGTATATTAGAGTGGGATAATGTGACATTCATGTTATATTTGTACAGTATACACTATATTGACAACCAATGTTAAGTTCAATTAAAAATACGTGACGTGCTTGTCATCAAGCTAGCTAGCTAGCAGAAGCCCTTTCTCTACTAATAATGTTTCGGAGTTGTATATGATTAATTAAGTGCCTATGTCTTGTTAAATTCTCTTAAACACACGTGGAATTTGAAATTGATAAGTTTATTTAAAAACACATGCCACCTTTAATTAAAGTAGAAGATCCGCATGATCTTGCCATTTAACAACTGAGCAGGATTAGCGCTGCAAACTCCAATTTTCTTGGCTGTCTGAACTACTCTAATACCTATTACTTAATTACTCGTATTATATTATATGTATAATAAGCGATCGAAATGAAGGGTACAGCCCTGTCACGTCGAGGCAGTGCACAAACATATACGCGTATACGCACGAACAGCTCGTAATTTCTTCTGAGTTGAGCACCCATTATTGGATCTCAAAGCTTTGATTAGAATTTCAATTGCCAGTTGCAGTTTGCGCTGAGCGACAAAATCTCCTTCTACACCCACGGACGAAGATGAGGTCCAATTTATCAGTCGTTTGAACAGTATTTTCTCTCAAACCAAACTAACCTGAAGCCGGTTTACATAACCGACATGTCATTGGGTTTCTTGTCTTTTGTCGTTTTGCGAGAATAAAATGTTGATGCAACTATACAAGTTTGCATTTGCTTAATCTGCAAAAGGATATAAAGTTATTTTTTGCGCAAACCACGTACAAAATGTATATATAATTCCATCTTTTTATATTTTAGGATTACGAACTTTGCAATTTGTGTGCACGTATGTCTTGGCTTGGTCACATATATTTTTTTAAGAATCTTATATCTTACCAAATCGACATTCTTATTATATCATCCAAGGTATGATTTCTTTAGATAAGAAAGCCACAATTTGTAGGTGACATCGGGATTTGCTTGAATCATTTTTGATATGCTGTATCTGAATCCCCTATATTAAGAATACGAACATGTGTCCCCCATCTACTATGTTGCAAACTAATTAAAACAAATTAAACAGGAAACAGAAAGGACAATGCGGGGGTATAAAGTGGGAGTGCCTATCCATAACCATTATCCTAGTGATAGCGTTGGTTCCCTTCTTTCTTAATCCAAAAGAAAAAGTCCCTTTTAGATTTTTTAATTTGAGTAATAGATTCCTTTTAAAGTTTAATTAGGAAAAAAAATCTTCCTTTTCCATTTTCGATCTGCTTTCTCTCTGCCGCCCTAGCTATAATGTTTGACAAAACAAAATGAGGTAATGCCTCCAGCGTGATAAATGGCTTGTTAATCATTTTTTTTAAAAAAAAGAAAACATAAATTTTCCATGACATGCTATTTGATGTGACAACCATTACTATGTGTGATCTATTATAATACTGATATATAGTACTACTCGAAAATTATGAAAAGCTACATGATCGAAATGAGAAATTCATTTGGGTTGCATGATGTACGAGTCGGTGATGAAGAGATGGGATGGGAGCCCAATGCGAGGAACGAAGATATAATTTGGTTGGCAGTTTGTTAAGTGGTGGCCTCAGCCCTAAGTGTCAGTGACCGAGGGCTGCTCGCTCACCTCCATTGCACTCGCTGCTCTCTGATTGCTCCGTCCATCCATTAACTCCCCGTCTTTATTGTGCATGCATGCTTTTCTCCTTTATAACTCCCCCAGCCGAGCTAGCTGCCTCTCCACCGCATCGACCCGGCCGGTCTCTCCAGACTCGGACGCGCCCCACGGCCCCGCCGCGCTAGCTAGCCTCCTCCTCCTAGCACCAGCACCAGCTCCGCTGCCCGCCAGGCCATGAGACGGGTCGGTCGGGGGACCTGCAGCAGGGCAACGGCGGCGGCACGACGCCTCGGTCCGCGGCGGCCGGGCAGGCCATGGTGGAGCTGCAGGCCAACGGGTCGGCGGCGGCCGCGGGGGGCGCCATGGTGGTGGGGCTCAGCCCGCTCAGCGAGACCCTGTGGCGGGACAGCAAGGCGCTCCCGCCGGGCGCCGCCGGCCCCGCCGCGCTCATCGGCGACGTGTCGGCCAGGCTCACGTGGAAGGACCTGTGCGTCACGGTGGCGCTCGGCCCCGGCAAGACGCAGACCGTGCTCGACGAGCTCACCGGGTACGCCGAGCCCGGCTCGCTCACCGCGCTCATGGGCCCCTCGGGGTCCGGCAAGTCCACCCTCCTCGACGCCCTCGCGGGCCGCCTCGCCGCCAACGCCTTCCTCTCCGGCAACGTGCTCCTCAACGGCCGCAAGGCCAAGCTCTCCTTCGGCGCCGCGGTACGTAAATATCCATTACGCATCCACGTGGCCTTGCTTATACCTAGATCATGCAGTACTCTCAGCTGGGAAAAATAGAATCTCTTCTATTTTTGAGCACCAAACACTCCGTACTGATGCTAATTCAGAAAGATCGTCCATACATAGCAGCTAGTAGCTAGAAGTACCGTTAAGGGTTTCTTTGGTTGGATCTGTCGAGTTCGAAACTATCATCCATAACTGGCATCTCGCAACATGCAAAATATTTGAAGGCTAGGGATCAGGATCTGGACATCTTTTTTTTTTTCATCTGGTAATCTGATTTGTGTCAGTAAAACAATCGTTGCTAATTAAGTGTGGTTATTATCTATGTTTTCCGAATGAAATATATATTGGGGCCGTGCTATCACTATACTCACTTAATTAATGACTCTATCACTATACTCACTTAATTAATGACTTAAACTAGTACTCTCATTCTGTTTATTTAAGACCTACTTGCTATTGTAAGCAGAAGGGAAAGCGGCTTACTTCATGTCGGACAGTTAGGGAGATCGGCTAGCCGGCCGGCACGGTGTTATTAGTGACTGATACACGTCCAATCCTATCGGTTCGGGTCGTTTTTTGGCATCCGGCCAAGATGGCGAAAGCAGGCTATCGCCTTGTTCGGTTCCTTCCAAATTCCAAATTTTTCCACTCTCTCTCCATCACATCAATTTTTTACCCATATATATGGAGCACTAAATATAAGTAAAAAAAATAACTAATTACACAGTTTAGTTGTAAATCACGAGACGAATCTTTTTGGCCTGGTTGGACCCACAATTGGACAATATTTGCCAAATAAAACGAAAACGCTACTATTCATCGGATTGCAATTTTTTGCAATCCGAACAAGGCCTATGCATAGTAGAGCTCCGGCGTGTAATGCAGTTTGGTGCGCGGATTTAATTCGCCCTCAGTTGGTTCTATTTTTTTTTTTCTAGATCAGGCCGTACGTAGCCTGTTTTTCGCCCTCTGTTGGTCGATGGCGCCTCCACTTCCAGAGGTTGTACTAGCACTACTAGTAATATCGTTTGATCTCATGAGGTGAAGAGGGGATATCGTCCTGTACTACTCTGCTGTCAATACAGCCAGAACGGCCACCTACACAGCATAAATACTGACAGCTGGGTTTTGCTCTCTGATCCTGCTGCGAATTTATGGTGATACGAACCGTCCGGTTGTGGCGTTTGGGCCACCGGCAGTTGTACGGAACGTGATCCTGCACACGCAAACGCATCATTTTTATCGTGGCTAATTGAGCTCTGATTTTTTTGTTGGATTATTAGATTAGAAAGTAGACAACTTTTTTTACTGGAGAGTTTGTTCCCGTAGTAGAGTATAATAGATCTGAGCTGCCGGCGGTGGTGGAGACTGATCCAGAGGCGTGCTTGCTTGCCCGCAGGCGTACGTGACGCAGGACGACAACCTGATCGGGACGCTGACGGTGCGCGAGACGATCGGCTACTCGGCGTTGCTGCGGCTGCCGGACAAGATGCCGCGTGAGGACAAGCGCGCGCTGGTGGAGGGCACCATCGTCGAGATGGGGCTCCAGGACTGCGCCGACACCGTCATCGGCAACTGGCACCTCCGCGGGGTCAGCGGCGGCGAGAAGCGCCGCGTCAGCATCGCGCTCGAGCTCCTCATGCGCCCGCGCCTCCTCTTCCTCGACGAGCCAACCAGCGGCCTCGACAGGTGAGTTGGTACACGGCGAGTGTGATGGATGAGCCTTCAGTGTGTGTTTGCTGGCCGGCTAACTTAGCTCTGCGTTGGCTGTATGTGTGTGTGTGCAGCTCGTCGGCGTTCTTCGTGACACAGACGCTGCGGGGCCTGGCCAGGGACGGCAGGACAGTGATTGCCTCCATCCACCAGCCCAGCAGCGAGGTGTTCGAGCTCTTCGACATGCTCTTCCTGCTATCTGGGGGCAAAACCGTCTACTTCGGCCAAGCATCGCAAGCATGTGAGGTAGGTAGTAGTTGTAGTTCCGGATTCTTGCCGGTGTTACCGCAGAATGCTGAATGCATGCTTCGGCAGCACTCTGGTTGTTTTTTACTTCTTTTTTATAAGAACATATCACTGGAATTACACAGCTGATCATGCGAGAATGACTCCTTGCTCGGTTGCAGTTCTTTGCTCAAGCCGGTTTCCCTTGCCCGCCTCTGCGGAATCCATCGGACCATTTCCTGAGGTGCGTCAACTCGGATTTCGACAAGGTCAAGGCCACCCTGAAAGGATCAATGAAAGCAAGGGTAAGAAGCAGGTCCATCTGCAAATCAGAGACAACAAAACTTGAAAAATACTTGGTGTTACAAAAAATTTACTAACATATGACGTTTGGTGTTCATGAAAAAGATTGAGAGGTCCGACGATCCACTTGATAGGATGACCACATCAGAGGCCATCAGGAGGTTGGTTGCATCCTACAGCACGTCCCAATACTACTATGCCGCAAGGGAGAAAGTTAATGATATCTCGCGAATGGTACGTGTTCTGCTTCATCAAACACAAATTTTTTTTTTTTGAGGACTCATCAAACGCAATGTCTGTTTCCTGTGTCCACATAATAAATACTGCATCTGGGACTAGGAAATAACCATAACCATCTTCTTTCTTACAGAAAGGAACTGTACTGGATTCAGGTGGCAGCCAGGCCAGCTTCCTGATGCAGGCTTGCACCCTGACCAAGCGCTCGTTCATCAACATGTCACGGGACTTCGGGTATTACTGGCTCAGGCTCCTGATCTATCTCCTCGTGACTGTTTGCATCGGCACAATCTACCTGGATGTTGGCACTAAATACACATCCATCCTGGTAAGTAGGAAGAAAAGAAGTTGGTCAGGAAGTTCAGGGGTCGACTGATATGAATGCACAATAATGTAGTCACATGACCAATGTCATGAAGCATATGGGTTGATTTTAATGCATTCACTCTACCTTGCCTCTGCAGGCCAGAGCTGCCTGTTCTGCATTCGTCTTTGGGTTCGTTACATTCATGTCCATTGGAGGATTCCCTTCGTTTGTTGAAGAAATGAAGGTGAAATTAATATGGTGTAATTTTATTTGCAATTGCAATTAGAAACGCTATAAATTTTGCTCACCTGTCCTTTGCTTCATTTATACAGGTCTTCCAACGGGAGCGGCTGAATGGGCACTATGGTGTTGCGGCATTTGTCATCAGTAACACCATCTCAGCAACGCCATTCCTCATTCTAATATGTTTCTTGTCGGGAACCATATGCTACTTTATGGTGCGCCTCCATCCTGGTTTCGTACACTATATCTTCTTCGTCTTGAACCTGTATGCCAGTGTTACAGTGGTCGAAAGCTTAATGATGGCAATTGCTAGTGTCATTCCCAATTTTCTCATGGGTATCATCATAGGGGCCGGAATTCAGGTATGACATTTCCTCCCATCTCCCATGTCGGTTTACATACCCTGTTTATTGCTTGGGGATATGTGTTCAAAATATGTGGTTAAGGACGGGATTATGAATCGACTTGTAAAATATATTTTTGAGCTCAGATGTTAAGACTGCACTTTTAGT
Organism: Chrysopogon serrulatus; assembly: GCA_015844335.1. NCBI lineage: Eukaryota > Viridiplantae > Streptophyta > Magnoliopsida > Poales > Poaceae > Chrysopogon > Chrysopogon serrulatus. Next base: position 63,545 of record JADLZL010001037.1, read on the forward strand.
TGTGACATAAGTTGACACACACAACCATGTGATATTTAAGATGAATTCATGAACTAAAGGACCTCCATGCTTGAGGCGGTTTTTCTGGGACCAGAATACATCAAAGGACTTTAGTGTCCTGGCCAGTATTTTTTGGAGCTTTTCTACACATTGGCCAACATTCTAGTACAAGCTCAGTAATTTTTAACACTGCATGAGGCATTGGTGAACTTGTAGCTAGCACTTGGGAAAAAAATATTGGATTTGCTTAGCTATTGGTGCAGAATATACATTATTGGTGATATATTCAATGTTTTAGTTATGTTGAGTAGTTTCATGTCACCGTAAATCGACATCATTATACTCCCCTTGAAAAGATTGACTTTGGAATTTATCATGATGAAATCTTCTCAACAAATTGTCCTGGACAGGGAATATTTATGCTGGTGTCTGGCTACTTCAGACTTCCATACGACATCCCAAAGCCTTTTTGGAGATACCCCATGCAGTACATCAGCTTCCATTACTGGGCACTGCAGGTAAATTCGTTTTCACACAGTAGAGCAGCCCACATATACTGGACTCGAACCTCAACTTTTGATACCAAACTCCAATATTCATCTAACAGGGACAGTGCCAGAACGACCTGAAAGGGCTCGTATTCGACAACCAGTACCCGGATGAACCCAAAATCCCCGGGAATTCATCCTCAAGTACATCTTCCAGATCAACGTGGACCGGTCCAAGTGGATCGACTTGTCAGTCATTTTCAGCATGATCTTCATCTACCGCATCCTCTTCTTCCTCATGATCAAGATCAACGAGGATGCGCTGCCATGGATCCGTGGCCACATCGCGAGGAAGAGAATGCAGAAGAAAGGCCCCAGTCCCACTTTCGGCAAGACGCCTTCGCTGAGAGGCTACGTTGTCGATCCAGAGCTCGGTTCCAACGAGGGCTAGAGGACGATGATCTGGTTCTTTTGCCTTTGGGTAGCAGAAATAGGGTGTTTCTCCCCACGGCTGGCTCTTGGTGTTATATTGTATATTTAAGATCAGGGAAAACTGGTATCATACGTTTTGGAGCTGAAGCTAATTTGAGTACAGGTATACATGTAATGTGACTATGTGAGCAAAGTGGCATCGGAGAGATGCCGAGCGACACATGACTGATTGTTCAGAATTTATTGCCTTCGACAGACGAAGAAATGGTTGGAGCACTAAAGCGGGTATGGCTCACATGATGATCGTGTACATTATCACATTGATTTTGATTGCTTGCTGGTTACATAAACTAGTACTACCTCCGTCCCTGAATACTGCAACTCACAGAATGGGTCAAACTTTTTTAACTTTGACCAACTTTATAGAAAAAAAGCATAAATATCTATGACACAAAATAAGTATCTTGTAAAAATATATTGTATGATAAATCTAATGGTACTAATTTGGTATCATACATCTTAGTATTTTCTTCTAGAAATTTGGTCAAAATTTAAAAAATTTGACTTAAACATTTCACATGGTACTACATATTGACAGAATTGTAAATGGCCCATATTATAAATATAAACTGATAAGATCCACGACGTACTGCTTGTGATTAGGTAGATTGACAAGTTTCAAACATTTCACATGGATTCATTCAAGTCGTGTCTGTAACGATTGACCAGTATTCTCAAACCTAATCGGTGCAACGAGCAGCAGCACGAGCCAGCCTACGTTCCCAAGCCAGATCAAGAACGAAAGGTTGTAAGGAAAAAAGAACGTAGTACAGTTGCATAGGAGACTGGTGAGTGGTGATGCTCCCCCTTACGCCAGGCCAAGGGCATGGATTTGAAGCCCATCCCACTTCCTATTTTTCTTGTGTCCTTGTTCTACCCCGAAAATTGTCGGTACAGTCTACAGTATCCGTTTTGGCCCTAAATGCCATGGTCATAGATGCAGAGGAGCTGTAGATAGACGCACAGTAGACAGTACAGATACCATGTGGTATGTGGGCAGAGGACACAGTAGAGCGCATGGGCTCTACGAGATCTTCCAAGAAAGATTCCGAGCATCAAACGTTGGATCAACCTTTTGGGAATCAGTTCTGTTTTAGATTTTCTGCTTTTCAGTTTTTTTTCACACTGTTGGCAGCTCAAAACTAAATTGAGTATCAAAATAATCGTAAACTTCACCTAAGTTGTAAATTAATCTCACCTCCCTGAAGGGCCATTCAGTGTGACAGTTTGTTGATAGCAGATGCTACACAATCACTCCCTCTGTTCTAACTTGTAAAACATTTTAGTTTTTCTAGATACATTACTTTTACTTTGTACTCCCTCCGTCCCAGTATATTTGACGTCTGAGCTTCCAACAAGGTGCAGTAACTTTTCGCTGAACCTAGACTCACGGTGGTGTCCGATGCATGTTCCAATAACTGAACCTGGACGCGTCAAACTTGTGCCAGAACGTCATCAATACTAGGACAGAGGGAGTATTTAGTCAAATGGTATCTAGAAAAGCCAAAAACGTCTTGTAATATAATTTAGAATGGAGTATCTCAAAATTCATTAAAAAAAATCAGGGGACAGACTAATCTTGATATCCTCATATAACTTTGTCTTTTACACATTACCAATCACAAAGAAAATACTGGCTATATTAATATTTTACAGCATGCAAATGTTTTCAGATTTGGGAGCCATTTACATATATAGTGTTACCCAGGAAAACACCATTTATCAAGTTTGGACATCCAAATCCATTTTGCAAATAGACAAACATTCATCTAGTGTTAGTATTCTGGCAGTGGCAGGCTCAAGCTAAACAGGCATCTTATGCCCTAGTGCTTCCTTATGCTTACACTCTTCAGAATGATGGAGGATAGCACAGGGAGTTGAAGCCAACAGCAGCAAACAAAGGGAGCTTGAAGAACTCACAAAGACAGAATCCCATAGCATTTAACGATTCAAACTTGTATGCCTTACATATAAGCTGTCCTGATAGTAATGGCAGCTCCAACTCTAATATGCTTCTGTAGTGCTGTCAGTAAAGATCCAGTGCCATAACAAAGGCGACTCATGTCAGCTTGTACAACATGTCATATCAGCATTTTTCATAAAGCAGCATATCACACTAACTGTGAAGCCAATATATTTGTAGCCCCAAGTCCCTAAGGTAGACACCAGACAAGAAGGAAAATATGCAGCAGCTAAGCTAAGTCTTGCTACTCTTACCTAGTATTCTTTGCTCATACATAAATCCAGTTATGCCTGGTAAATTATTTAACTGGATCCAGGATCGAGGACTGGAAGCCTGCAGTAGAAGCTAATGGACTTGTCTGCCAATCTAGTTCCTGGGATGAAATACTGGAATATGACTGTTAAACAAGCACCACCAGGAGCAATGCCTATACAAACAGTAAGAACAATGGTAAGTCAAAAAGTTTATTGAACAAAAAATATCATTGAGATTATAGCTGTAAACAAACCATAGAAGGTACAGTCTGGCTTGGCCAAATGACAATGCAGACTCTTAACCAGGTGCTTCATATTCACTTGCTGTGAGAACAAAGAAAAAAAAGAAATTCAGTGAACTAAATGGCACCGAAAGAAGAGTGGAAGAGTAAAATAAGTGGAGCTTGGGAACAATACCACTGAAAGTGCTTCCCCTCTCTCAACCGCCATATCCATACGAGTCGAAGAAGTCAAATTTTGATCGCCAACAGGTGCATTTGCTGAATATAGAGCAATATGTAGTCAGCTGAATAAAATAAGAGGCCAGAATGGGAAATTAATGCTGATTTAAACTACCTAGTGCCATATCTTACCACGATCACCAATAACCCCAAGCTTCCTAAATTCAGAGCCAACCGTAACAAGTGAAGTGGAAACTTGTAGGTGGAGATCACCATATTGAGTGACAGCCACTGTTAGCAGATCACCAACATTTTTCAAACGATCCACTAAGCTTTGCAGTTGTGGCAGATCAGGAACCTGGACTAGAGTCTGCACAAAGGATGCCCACCATGTATCAGCAGTTCACCACTCATTAATGCTACTGTCAACTAAGCAAAACGGTAACTCTAAGTGATAATGCAGCACCACGGGCCTTTAGCTAAATAACATTAAAAAAAGGACACACATTTCCAAAGGAAATTATAGTTGGATAGTTTAAACCATTTATCAACCTGGTATTACTGTTAGAGAGCTCAAGTCAATTTCAGCAGAAAAAGAGCATTTAAACTGCAGCTATCGTTTATAAAGTATTCAAAATACTCATTTGGTATTTCAATATTGGTAATTCTGTTACAATTTTTCTTTTAAAAAAAATGTTATTATGGCTATGGATTCCTCTTGTCCAGTATTGTTGCCAAGTGCATTTTTTACAATTGCTTAACATAAATGCGTATATCAAACACCATTCTATAAGAATCAAAATATCTTTACTAGTACTCCCTTTGTTCCAAATTATAAGTCGTTTTGGCTTTCTAGATACATTGCTTTTAGTATGTATCTAGACATTGTGTATATCTATACGCATAGGCATAGCAAAAGCTACATACCTAGAAAAGCCAAAACACCTTATAATTTGGAACGGATTGAGTAACAAATATGCAGTTCACCATTTCACCAGGACAAATGTGTTCAGAGTTGAATCCAAAACACTTAACCAGCCTTTCAACTAGGATTGCGAATATGAACAGAAGCATAGTATTAGTTCACCCATCCAACAACAAATAATACCACTACAAATTGCATAGTAAAAATCACTTCCATTAGGTTCAATCGCTGTAAATTTGAGTCCAAATTGATCTGGCGAACCTGAACCACAGGACCATTTTCTTATGCGACAAATGATTAGGAACCATAAGACGATACATGAAGGATAGTAGGATACAAACCTGAGGGAGATCCTTGGCAGCGTCAAGGGCGGCCTGCAACCGCTCGACGTCGGAGCGTGAGAGAGGGCGCGAGATGGGCACATCCTGCACGACGGCCGCGCGGGCGCCCTTGGTTTCGAAAGTGAGGAATGGCGTGGCGGTCCGTGACCCTGCTGGCAGTTTGTTGACGAGCCTCACTTGTATAGCGGGGGCACCGGGGGTGTCCCCGGCGGTCGGCGGCTGCGCGTGGACGGCGAGCACGCTGCGGAGCGCGCGTTGGAGCAGCGCGACTTCGACGGAGAAGGCGATTTTGTTCTCGTTTCGCGAGGACAGGTTGTACTCACGGAAGAGGAGGTCGCGGAGAACTGCGCGACGCACTGCGGCCCGCCGCCGTCGGGCCCGGCGGCCGTGGCGCCGAGCAGGTTGTGGAGGAGCATGGCGTGCGTGGGCGTGAAGAAAACGTGGCAGACGCGCCCCACCTTGTCCATGGCCGGTAGGAACCCTGCACGGCAAAAATCGTGGGGACGCATGAGGCGTGCTCGATGAATTGCGGGAGAGAGAGAAAAGGAGGGGAAGAGCCAGAAGGGAGGCGGAGCTTGTGCAATACGACGCTTACGCTTGTCGAGGAGGGAGATGCCATCGTCAGTGAAGAAGGCCTTGAACTTCATGGCTTCGCTCTGCGGCGGCGGCGGCGGCTTCTGCCTTTGCGTTCGTGGCTTCGTCTTCCCGTTGCGCGCCGCGGGTTTGGAAATTGGAAAGGCTTGGCGCCCGATGAGGCGATGGGCTGTGTAATGTTAAGCCCACGGCCAAAAAATTAGCAGGAGCTTGAAAAGGAGAGAGAGTTCAGTCGTTGAAAATCTTGAAAAAGTAAGAAAAATTGCGGTGAAAATTAACATGAGCTTAAAAAGATAAGAGTTCGGTTGTAAAATAAGTGTTAAGAAAAAATACAGTGTAAATTGTCAAGAGCTTGAAAATAAGAGAGTTCGGTCATCTATATTCAATATAATTAAAGAGAAAAAATGTTTCTTTCCTATCTCTTGATTTATTCTCACTCTCATCCTTTTGCACTAGTATATATATGGTATTAAAAAGTTAATTCTTTTTTATTCAATCTATTACTGTCTTCACCGCCAATCCCTCACTGTTGTTTCCTCCCTCGATACATTGTCAGAGTAGAATGCAAAAATAAACTAAAAATAAACTTTGATTTTTTTTTTTTTGCGAAAAAAAAAAAAAACTTTGATTGGCAGCAGCACCGGTAATAAATTGTTTAAGGTTAAAAAATATAATGCAAAACCGAAGAATGTAAAAATAAACTTTGATTGACAGCACTAGTTAACAAAAAATGCTTTCATTGAGATTTGAACTCAAGACCTCCCGCTTACTAAACGGGTGCTCTAACCAACTGAGCTATGAAAGCAACTTTGATTTAATTAGGTATAAGACTTTCAAGATGACACATCCAATTACAGATAAAAAGTTTGATTGAACTGTGGGATATTCAAGACCGGACTGGCATTAGCAAAGACATATCCAATTACAAAAATAAAAATGGTGCCCCATAAATAAATATAAACAAAACTAAAACGAATTGGTACGAATGTACGATAGGAAGAAATTAGAAATATATGCTCTGAACATTAGCCCAACCCTACGCATTAACAGGTGAACGAAAGAGTATACATTGCCAATGTCACTGCCTGATTACATCTGAACAATGTATCATCAAACTAAGCAAAGAATTCAAACGCTTAAACACTAGTCTGAAACAGCAACCTATCTTGCCATTTCAGCTTTAGAACCAGGAACACCATGAACAACTAGATCATGGCTCCTAAAACCTCCAATTGCATCCTTAAGCGATCGACGAACTCGCAGAGACACCGCGGACATCAGACTGGTCGATGACAGCACTGCTGCTGCTGAGGCGGTGAGCACCGCCACCGCGCACGCGCTGGACCTGAACATTGCTAGTAGAACCACGGTGGCTGGGCTCCTGGGATGACGACGGCTTCTGCTTGCTCTGCCATGACTGCTCCACCTCGTCACCGTTGTACGACGACTGCGAGGCTGTCCTGGTCCGGTCTGTGGAGTCGACGGAATTGGGCTCCCACGAGCACGTCCAGGCATTGCCGGCGAAGCTGTTACTCCCCGCTGACTCCTGCGGCTCGGTCTCCCCGCGGATGTCACGCACGGAGACGTACTTGTGCAGGCTCGGTTCCATGAGGTCGTCCTTCACGCCGACCTCCGACTCCACCACCAGGGTGGTGCCAGCACCCTTGCCGCCGTACCTGCCGTTGACGGATTCCTTGTCGTTGACCGACCTCTCCAGCTCGAAGCTCTTGTTCTCAGACGACGACGAGTTGAGGTCGGCGACCGCTTCAAGAATCGAGCAGGCCTTCGACACGCACGCCGGGAGCGCGAAGGTCGGCGCTGCAGTGGCAGTGGCAGCGCTGGTGCTCTGCTGGTGGTAGTTTTGGATGTCCTCCAGTAGCAGGGATGCGTAGGTGTTGCCGTTGTGCTCGAAGTCGCGTGAGGACCGCCGCGACGACCGGCTCCCCGGCCTCGGATTGGTGACGTTCTCGGCCACAATGCTCACCGAGTGGGTCGCGTTCATCCTTGCAGGCGCGGCTTTGGTGTCCGAAGCCACGGACTCCACAATCTCCTTCTCCTTCGCAGTTCGGCAACTTGGGATCTGCTCCTTTGCCCGCTCCGCGGGCTTCTGTGGCAATGCAATTGCGAAGGCACCGTCAGCGGATTTCTGCAGGTCAGTTCGAAAGATTCAGCAAATTTGGTGGGGAAAACTGAGGGCTGCAATGGAGGAAAGTTCTAAATTTTCGTGGATCCGTACCTTTAGAGGCTTGCCATTGCCGCCGTTGCTGTGATGGTGGTTGTTGCCGAGGGCGTTCTCGTCGAGTTCCGCCATGGGGTTGCGACGGAATGGCGACTGCTCCGCCTTCCTCGAGGAGCTGCGGCTCAGCGACGGCCCGTGCGTCGACTGCACCCCGGCGTTCTCGTTCCCCGAGGCCGCTGCCCTCGCGGGCGAGTTCGACCTTGGCGATGGGTACCTCTTGCCAGACGGAGCAGCCTTCACGGGCGACGGCGCGCGCCCCTTCTCCCTGGCCGGGACCGACACCATCTTGCCCGGCTGCTGCCTCGCGCCTCGCTCGCCGGTCCCGGAGCTCCCCGCTGCGGGGACGACGTCCGCCCGCCGCCCCGGCGATCGGCTAATCCTCCGGCTCCGGCTCCCGCTGCCGCCGCCAGTGCGTCCATCGTGGCTCGACGAGCGCTTCCGCTCCGGCGTCCTCCGGCGCGGGGAGGGCCTGGCCACTGCGGCCCCTCCTTGCCCCAATCGCACTCGTCGACGTCGCCGCCGCCGCCCCTTCTCTCGTGGTCGAAGTCGTAGCTCCTTTTGGATCCGGCGTACCTCCGGTGCCCGCCGCCGTGCTCACCCGACGGCGCCTTCCCCGACGCCGACGAGCTCCGGCTGAGGCGGCCGCACTGGATCAGGATCGCGTCCACCTCCTCCTTGGTGCAGCTCGACGTCCGCACCGGCGCCCGGGCCACGGCGACGGGCCTCGGCTCCTCCTCCGGCGCCGCCATCTTCGCCTCCGCCACCTCAGGCCCGCCCTTCGCAGAGGCCGCGACCTCGGCGGCCGCCGCCGCCGCCGCGGCCTTGACGACGAACACCGTCCTCTTGTCGGCTGTCGGCTCCTCCGGCCTGGCTACAGCTTTCTTGGGCGGCGCCGGCGCCTTTGCCTGAGGCGCCTTCTTGGCATCGGCGACAAGCACGGAGTCCCTGCCGGATTTCCGGCCACCGCTCTTCTTGGCGTCACTGGACGGCTGCCCGTCTCGGCGCTTCGCTTGCTGCTTCTTGCTGAAACAGAGCCCCATGGGATTCGAACGCGGTGGCTGGTGGGGAAGGGGAGGGAGCTGAGGTGACCGGCTAACGGCGAACCGATGCGGCGGTGGTGTTTGAGGGGTAGAGCTTTGGAATGCGTGGATTGGAGTTTTGCGTTTCGTGGTGCACACAGGATGACAGCAGATGAAGGCTGGTGCGGCGGCGAGGAGCGAGAGGGAATTCAAATTTCCGCCGTTTTCGTCGGGGTCTGCGCCCACAGCGGCCGCCGCACGATGCGCACGCAGCACAGCACAGGAGAAAGCCGTTGAGCTCAGCTGACGGCCCCGGACGGGAAGTGAGCACAGTGAGGACGTGTACTCCTCTGCAGTCTAGTACTAGAGTACTAGTGCCACCTGTACCTTTTCTGAATTCTGTCTGATGCAAATACTTTTAAAAGAAAATTGTAAAACCTTGTCGTTGTGTTGTGCCCTCCAAAATTCTTTCTAGTACAGACAATGTATTTAACAAATGTTCCATCAATCTTAAATTATACTATTGCCGATAAACATAGCAAGACAATGTATTTAAAAATATAAAATATTATAATTTAGAATAGGGGGAGTAATTAACTATCGTGCTCAATTTTCACCTTAGAACCGTTGTATAGCATCACACATCTCTATTTTGTTATACCTCTATGTTTATCGATATCTCTAACGTGAGCAGGGCACTGGCGCCAAAGAAGGGTAAGGTACCTCCATTTGTTTGCACTAATCACCTACTCCCTCTATTCTAATTTATAAGACGTTTTTAACTTACATTGTTTTTTTGCTATAGACTTAGATATAAACTATTCTTTATTGCTATGGCTATTTAATTAAGTTCTACAAAACAATACTTTTTTTTTTCTTTATATTTTGTAGAGCAAATGTGAACCATAAAGTAGTATCAATCTAAGCAGTGACTATTTTGAGCAAAAAAATAATAACAGAAAACGAAAGAAACATTACTTTCCAATGACCTCCAACTAATCAAACCTCTTTCCTGCCCTCTTAGTGAAAAACAGGTCAATACCCGATCGCGAAAAAACAATGACCTCCAACCAAACACACATTCTTTCAACATGACTAGTCAGACAGAAATAATCGATTTTCTAAATAAACAAACACTACGGGCTAATTTAGATTCACCTATTCCACTTTAAAATTGAAGGGAATTGAGGGGTATTTGAATTAATTTTTCTTCGATACGTCCAATCCCCAGGTGGAATGGTGAAAAAAAGGAGCCCTACAAGTTGGATTTAAACCGGAAGCGCCCTAGCCTGCTTCAAAGGGTGCAAAACCGTTTCTGTGGAGGCCATTGGATTGGATTGGATTGGATGACATTGGCAGTGGCAGTACGGGGTGCAAAACCGTCTTCCTTTCTCCGCATGTGAAGGCCATCCGGCATCCCAGAGGAGTACACTCTCTCCCCTTGACGATGACGAGTCCACGTGATAGAGGATAAAATTTTTCAAAGTCTGGGCAAAGGCGAGTCCTCGCCCTTGATTCGTTGACACAACCCTTCCTTAGTCAAACCAGACTCAAGAGGCAGAGGGAAGCCAGGACCATGACACACTTTCGGTCTTTCCGTATTGGAGGCCTATCCGTCACCATTCATTTGTCGACTTTGCATAGTACCGAGGAGGGTATCAAACTTTCGTAATCGAGATGGGTATCACATTTCATAAACAGCAAGTCCAAAAGTCACATGTACTTATGCCCGTCTATTTGAAATTTTGACAAGATTTTTAATGCCTTCTATGTTTCTGGGTGTGACTGCGAGGATCCTTCCGCTGATGCAAAGTTGCAAAGAGAGCAGAGTCCTCCTTTCAGCAAAACTTGAGGCCGTTTGGATACAATGACTAGATGATACTCGCTAGCCAAAATATTAGCCTAAGTTAGCTTTAATGCATCAAAAAGGAGGGCTAATTTTTTTTGACAAGTCTTTAACAAGTTGCTAGCCATATCTAGCCTGCCATAGCTAATTTGAACTGATTTTTAGCCCCAAATAGTAACTAGCCATGTGTATCAAACAGGTTGGGTAGTAAGTTGGTATTCCGAGTTATAATAAGCAGCCTGCAGTGTGAACACAAGGTTCATACTTGTGGTTCAGTTGTGATGATGAGTGATTGATTCAACTACTAGCATCTCGGATGGGGTGCTACTGATGGTGGTGAAAGCCACGAGTTCCACATGTACCTTGGCTTGTGTTGTGCGGTGTCGAGCATGGAGGCGGTGGCCGACGGCGAGGTGAAAGTCAAGTGATGGCGGCCGCTACCGAATGGACCGGGGAGCGGTGAAAGGGCGGGACGATCGAGACTTGGACCGAGGGACCCGGAATCGCCGGGCGGGATCGCGTTCGGGCGCTTGGCTTCGACAAGTGCAAGGACATGGGCCGGTTTGTTGGTTTGGGCCTCAAAACCAACGGTGGAGGGTTTCGGTGGTTTGGGCCTCAAAACCACCCGGCGGGTTTTTGGGTTGAGCCACAAAACCCTAGCGGAGGTCCCGAGGCGGACCGGGACGGCACGTGGCGGCATCGGGAGGGAGTTCGCCGAGACGAAGCTAGGTGAGAAGGCGCGGTGGCCGTCGGATTAAAGAAATTCTTAAGGTTGGACCATAGTGCCCTCAAGCTAGATGGTTCGCCTAAAATATCTAGGGGTAGAATGGGGAAGTGTAATAACAGAGGTCCTATAAATAAGAGGTGGTTCTCCCCATATCACTTCACCTCTGGAGCTTTCTTGTTTCATCCTTCTAGTTTTTTCCTCTTTCTAGGGTTTGCTCATTAGGTCCACAAATTCGTAATTTATGTTTGCTGAATTCTTCAAGTTGGGAAAGGAGGTCCCGAATCCTCCTTGTCTCCTCCGGGGATTAATCAAATTGTCGTGATTTTCGTGGTCTTTTTTCGGTGCATTTTTCCCTTCTCCCGTTCTTGCTTCGATTCGTGGATTCGAGACCGATTTAGTTCGTTCTTTTTGCTTTGATTCGTGCAAGGACATGTCTTTGAGCTGATCTTCCAAATATCTTGGTCTAATTTTGCACGAGCACGAAGAAATCGAAGGAATTGCGGATTTGGGGATTTTTCGTGTTCTTGGCCGTGATCTGATTTTCCGGAGTTTGAGTTCGAATCAAGCGATGATTTCTTGGAAATAGCTTGTCAACTCGGTGGAGATCATCGTGCAAAGTTTGAGTTCGAATCATTTTGATTTATTCAAGTTTGGTTCGATTTTGTATCCGCCGCTTTGTTCATGTTTCGCCGCGAGTGCTCGGTTTTTACGCTTTCGTCCAAGTCGAGGGGGACAAGCTCGCTCACTTTGGGACCCACAGATGCAGAGCAGGCCGCCGCTAGGCGCCCCCCGCCGTTGCCCAGCGTGAGCACCTCCAAATCCCGTTGTTTTGTTTGTTTTTCTCGGTCTTTGCTCGTCTCTTCCCGAGTATCAACAAAGAACCAGCCAGCGGGGAGCTCTCCAAGCGCCCCGCGTGCTCAAAGGCACTGTGCGGTTGCTACTTTGCCCCCCCTTTGGCGTGGCCTTTGCTGTCCGGTTCTCTCTCTCCCCCTCTCGATTAGCTTTTATCCAATGGTATGAGGCAGCAGCCGAAGATTACACGTAGGTTTTTGGAGGTGTCATTTTCAGCAAATGTGGTTGATGATTTAAATTAGTATATTTGCTTGATTGGTGCTCTCGGTTGGTCTTTTAATTTGGTTTTATTTTATTTTGTCTTATTGGTGCAAATCCCAATTAAGTGCAGATCTTGTCAAACCTTTTTCTACTAGAAATTTCAGTGCAGTCCCGGAAATTCTAGATAGGTGATCTTTCGATTCGCGTTCCATCCGCTTTGTAATGTCCCATTTGTGTTCCTAGGGAACATCCACCCTTTTCTTAGGGTCGAGGGCATTGCGTTGTTTGAGTTTTTTGCGGTGGCGGTGAATTTGGGACGGTGGTCGAAAAAAGTTTCGCGAGAAATTTTACGGCTCCCATTCACCCCCCCCTCGTCGCCGTTTTCGGGTCTTTCAATTGGTATCGAGGCGGGTTAAGGATCATTCCACCTTAACCGGTTCTTGATCCATGAGAAGCGCGACATGGCTCGTGGTTCGTGGAAGCCACCGTTTTTCGATGGAACCAATTACCCGCATTGGAAGATTCGGATGTCCGCATATCTCCGCAGTCTCGGTGCGAGGGTATGGGAAATTTGTGAGAATGAGGCTTACGTTGTTCTCCCCTTTCGTGTTGGTCGAGGAGCAAATGGAACAACACGATGCCAATAGCGAGGCACGTAATGCTCTCTTCTCGAGTCTTTTCGAAGTCCGAGTTTGAGCGTGTCGGACACTTGACTACTGCGAGAGAGATCTGGGTGAAGCCGCAAAGCTATCACGAGGGGACTCCCAAATCAAGACCGAGACTCTTTGACACATACAAGCGGGAGTATGAGATTTTCCGGCAGCCTTGATGGCGAGACCATCGATTCTATGTTCTCACGCTTTCGGACCATTGTCAACAAGATGCGTGCGAACAATCCAAACTTGCCCTATGACGATCATGAGAGAGCTTTGAAGTTGTTACATGCTCTTGATCGGAGGGTTTGGGATGCGAAGGTGCAAGCTCTTCTCGAGTCGCGAGAACTACGAGACCCTTGCGTGGACGAGCTCTTGGCAAAGAAGTCGAAGTCCCGGTGAGATTGACCACCGGATCCAGGCCAAACTTCACAACCCCTCTGCTCCGACTATGGCGCTGGTGTCGTAACGGTGTCTCTAGTTCTTCGGCTAACCCCTCCTCTGCGATGTTTGCCTTGTCTTCCTTGATCACAGTGACAGAGGAGCAGTTGGGCGTGCTCGGAGACGATGAGTCGGCGCTCGTCATCGGCCGGTTCTCGCGGTTCCACAACAATCGCTTGAATCGCCGGCGGGGTGGACCGAAGGATGGATGCTATGGATGCGGCGACCCCGACCACTTCGCCGCCAACCTGTCCCCAAAGCGGAACAAGCACTCCTTCGGCAAGTCCACCTCCGACAAGCACAAGGAGAAGCGCGAGTACACCTCCGGCAAGCACAAGTCCAAGGGAGGCTTTGACAAGGAAGCGATGAAGCGCAAGTTCGTGAAGAAGTTTAAGGCAAGAGAGCGCGCCTTCCTCGCCTCCCTCAGCGATCTCGACTCCGACAACGAGCATGCTTCCTCCTCTTCGAGCGACGACGAGTCCGAGAGGAAGGTCGAGGACAAGCTGAACGGACTGCGCCGTCGCCGACTCCACCCACGGAGGATTACGCACCATGGCACTTGGTGACGAGGTGGAGGGCGGCAACGGCGATGCTCCCGACGACGACGACGACGACCCATCTAAGGTATCACCTTCCGTCGATGCTCTTGTCGCTGAGGTTGATGACTTGACTGCTACTTTGTTTCGTCAAGATAAGTTGCTTAAGCATGCTGCTAGAGATAGAAAAGAGTACAAGGCTAAGTTAGAAGATGCGCTTAAGGAGCTTGAGCTAGTTAAGAACACTCCCATAGTGTCGACGAGCCGTAGTGTGAGTTTTGTAGCGCCTATATGGCTGATCTTGCTAGTCTGCAGTCCAAGTATGCTAAGTTGGTTGATGATTTTGATAGTGTGCGTGCTTCACCTGTCTTGTTGGGTGCGTGCAAGTCTTGCTCGGACTTGCAATCTGAGTTGGCAGAGAAGAATGCCAAACTTGCTTTGTTTGAGAAGGCCAACTCAGATAGCACTAGTGTGGCTAAGTGTGCTCTTTGTGAGGGTTTGGAGCTTGAACTTGCAAATTGTCGGCATGACAAGGTGCGCATCGAGGAGGAAAACACATACCTTCGGACCATCTTGAGTTGGGTGTCTTGCGGTGAGCCGCACTCAGCATGATGGTCAACCAATTCGAGGGGAATTGGTGGACCGGGAGTAGGCTTTGCTTCTAGTGGGAAGGGTGATGATCTGTATGGCAAAGTTGGTGAGTATAGTGGTGTGCCCCCGAGTGAAAAACCTTCCACTACTCCCAAGCTACTCAAAATCACTCCACCTAAGCCACCAGTGCCTCCCACAAAAGATGGAGTGTTTGAAGAGCCTCCACGAGCTCCACCCCAGAAACAAGTTTGGGTTCCAAAACCGAACCATCTCAGGAACCCACTCGATACTCTACCGAACATCTCTGAGGATCCCCTTCCTAAAGGCAAGCAACCACCAAGAGTGAACCACACCCAAAAGAGAGTGAGCCAACCACCTAAGAGAGAGGTGAGGTATCATTGTGAGTATTGCCATAGGGATGGTCACTTGGTTGAGTTTTGCTTTAGGAGGAAGAGAGATGAGAGGCGTGAGTATGAGTTGAACAATCGGGACATGTACCATCCTCCCCATGGTGTACTTGTACCGCCTGTTCAGAGGCGCATTGCTAGGCCTCGAGGTGCAATGCCTCAAGGTACTAGGCCTCAGGTTGCGAGACCACGTGGTGGTCGTGCACGGCGAGGTTCAGGTCGTGGTCAATATGACTATGAACCTCGTGGCGGTGCTTTTGTGTCCCACACTCCTAGCGAACCACGTTTTCCCTCTCGTGGTGATCGCTTTCCTCAAATGGGACATGGCATATTTGGTGTTTTTCCTAATGCTTTTGCAGGGCAAATGTCACATCACTGGTATCCTTCTCAGTTTACTAACCCCAGTGGTGTGCCGTTTGCTCATCCTATGTCTTTCTATTGATGTAGGACGGAGGCCTGGAGAACACATGGCTCATTGATTCCGGATGTTCGCGCCACATGACCGGAAGCTCAAAATGGTTCTCCAGCCTCGACCCCGTGCAACATAAGGAGTACATCACATTCGGGGATAATAGTAGAGGTAAAGTGGTCTCTCGTGGAACCATTCGGGTTAACGAGAGCTTTGTTCTCAAGGATGTTGCTTTGGTCTCGAACTTGCATTTTAACTTGCTCTCTGTTTCGCAACTCCTTGAGGATGGCTTTGAAGTGCGCTTTAAACATGGCTTTTCTCGAGTTCTTGACTCTCAGGGAGATCTTATTTGTCGGATCGTCCCCTTTGGCCGTGTCTTTCGAGCTGATTTTTCTCACTCTTTTGGCTCTTCCCGTTGTTTGGTGGCCGGATCTTCTTCTGAGCTTTGGAAGTGGCATAGGAGACTTGGTCATTTGAGTTTTGACCTTCTTGCTAGGTTGAGCTCACTTGGCTTAATCCAAGGATTGCCCAAGTTGAAATTTGAGAAGGATCTTGTTTGCCACCCTTGTCGTCATGGAAAGATGGTAGCCGCTTCTCACTCACTGTGAATCAAATCATGACCAAGGAACCCGGCGAGCTACTTCACATGGACACAGATTGGTCCTCGGGTTCGGTCGGAAGGTGGGAAGTGGTATGTGCTAGTGATTGTGGATGACTTTTCGAGATACTCTTGGGTGTTTTTCATGGAGAGAAAGGATGAGGCTTTTTCACATGCTCGAGATTTGATTCTTCGGTTGAGAAATGAGTTCCCTAAGAATGCCATGAGAGCTATTCGTAGTGATAATGGCACAGAATTCAAGAACACTCATTTTGAAACTTTTTGCAAGTCTTTGGGTCTTGAGCACCAGTTTTCCTCACCTTATGTTCCGCAACAGAATGGCATTGTTGAGCGCAAGAATCGAACCCTTGTTGAGATGGCTAGGACGATGCTCGATGAGCATAGGACTCCTAGGAGATTTTGGGCCGAAGCAATCAACACTGCTTGCCATGTTTCCAATCGCATCTTTCTCCGTGCTTTTACGAAGAAAACTTCTTATGAGTTGCGATTTGGGAGGTTACCCAAGGTGAGTCATTTCAGGGTGTTTGGATGCAAGTGCTTCATTTTGAAACAAGGTAATTTGGACAAGTTTGAGTCCAGGTCTTCCGACGGTATCTTTCTTGGTTATGCTTTGCATTCTAGAGCTTATCGAGTACTTAACCTTGAAACTAACCGTGTCGTGGAGACCTGTGAGGTCACATTCGATGAAACTATGCCTTGTACAACCCCTGTCTTTGAGCGTGCAGGTGATGAAGAGCTTGGTGAAAGCATTTTTGTGGAGGAGGAGCAGGACGATGCCGATTGGGGTGATCCCGAGCCGACTCCACCGGCTGCCCCTATCGAGCCTGCTACGACTACTTCAGCTCACGGTCCAGACCCCTCTACTTCCACTTCTTGGGGACCGTTAGAGCAGCTTCCTCAGCCTACACCGACTGCATCTGAGGAGGCACCAGCTGCTGTTGAGGGGGAGGCGACTTCTTCCAGAGAGGCACCTCGACACATTCAGCGTCGCCACCCCGCTCAGACGATGATCGGCGATATTGACCAGCGAGTCACACGGTCCAGGTCTTATCACATCTCTCACTTCGCTCATTCTGCATTTGTTGCCTCTTTTGAGCCCCGAGATGTTGGACATGCTTTATCTGATCCTGATTGGGTTAATGCCATGCATGAGGAGTTAGAGAATTTTGATAGGAATCAAGTCTGGGTCTTAGTTCCTCCACCTCCAGAGTGTCATCCCATAGGTACAAAGTGGGTATTTAAGAACAAGCAGAGTGAAGATGGGGTGGTTGTTAGGAATAAGGCTAGGCTTGTTGCTCAGGGGTTTTGCCAGAAAGAGGGGATAGATTTTGAGGAAACCTTCGCTCCTGTAGCTCGCTTAGAGGCTATCCGCATTCTCGTTAGCGTTCATTTCTTTGCTAAGGGCTTTAAGTTGTTTGGATGGATGTCAAGAGCGCTTTTCGAATGGGTACATAGAGGAGGAAGTGTATGTTAGGCAGCCCCCAGGCTTTGAAAATCCCAAGTATCCTAACCATGTCTTCAAGTTGCACAAAGCTTTGTATGGTCTTAAGCAAGCCCCTAGAGCGTGGTATGAGAGGCTGAAAACCTTTTTACTTAAGAAGGGGTTTAGGATGGGATCGGTAGATAAGACTTTGTTTCTCCTCAAGCAAGGCAATGATATCCTTTTTTGGTTCAGATTTACGTGGATGATATCATCTTCGGTGGTTCTTCTCACGCTTTGAATGCCAAGTTTGCGAGTTTATGAGCAGGGAGTTTGAGATGAGCTTGATGGGCGAGTTGACTTTCTTCCTCGGCCTACAAATCAAGCAAACACGGGATGGGACGTTCGTGCATCAAGGCAAGTACACAAAGGACGCCTGAAGAAGTTTGACATGGGCGAGGCCAAGCCTCTTTCGACGCCCATGTCGACTACGACGGCCCTCGGCGCCCGACGAGGATGGAGAAGCGGTCGATCAGAAGGAGTACCGAAAGTATGATCGGGTCGTTTCTTACTGACGGCGACAAGACCCGACATCCGGTTCTTTGTGTGCCTCGTGCAAGCTTTCAGCGTCGCCGCCGCGCACCTCTCACCGTCAGGCGGTGAAACGCATCATGAGGTACCTCCGCTTCACTCCCCGAGTTTGGACTTTGGTACTCTGCTTCTTCCTTGCTCTCTCTTTGCGGTTATTCGGATGCTGATTTTCTTCGGGTCGCCGCTTAGATAGGAAGTCCACGTCGGGGACTTGTCGGTTTTGGGTTCGTCCCTTGTGTCTTGGTCATCCCGTAAGCGGTCTAGCGTTGCACAATCCACTACTGAAAAATTTGAGTATATCGCTGCTGCCGCTTGTTGTTCCCAATTTGCTTTGGATGATAGCCACCCTACGTGATTTTGGCCTTGAGTTCTCTAGAGTGCCCCTTTGTGTGATAGTACTAGTGCCATCGGTGTTGCTAAGAACCCAAGTATTTCACTCTAAGACCAAGCACATAGATGTTCGCTTTCACTTTCTCCGTGATCATCAAGAGAAAGGCGACATTGAGTTGCATCACGTAGCCACCCGGGATCGCCTTGCAGATCTTCTCACTAAGCCCCTCGATCAAGCGACTTTTGCTCGCTTGCGAGGAGAACTCGGGTGTGTGTTTCCCTTTTTAGAGGAGGGAAGCACTTTGTTTGTTGTACACTAGTTTTAGTTTCTTTTGTAGTCTAGGTTTTGATTTGTCTTTGTATGATAGTGCATCTGCATTGCATTTTGTGATATACTTGCATTTTGAGCTTCATGTATATAACATTTGGAATGAAACTATGCTCTTGTTAGTATGCCTTGTGGGTACTTTATGGTGCTTGTCAGCTTAGGCTCTTATTGATCATCTGGTATATGTTATGAGTTGAGCATGATTTTCTAATGTGAACTTGATTAAGCTTACTGAAATCTGAAAATGTTCACCGCTTGAGATGGTACCTAGCATGTGTAGGATGTTGAGATCCCTTTATCTTTGTCTTGTATATGCTAGGTTGCTATGTCTCATGCTTTGAGTCATTCACTTGCTTAGACACTTTACTTGTGCTAAAATTTGATAACTAAGCTAAGTGAGATGAAAAGATCGAGATGGGTCTGTATTGTCCCACATCAAGGTATCGAGGCGCTTCCAATTGCACATTTGGATGAACTTGAGCCTTGTAGTGGATGACCGAAGCCATTGCTTTGAGCTCCCGATTGTCTTTTGACATAGGCTCCGCTTGGTTGAAAAGTTAGGCTTGACAATACAGATAACCTCTCGCACACACATGTTTTGACTAATTCTTGTGCTAAGTCGCAAACTCGATAAAATTTAATGAAAAACACAAGTCTTAGGTTCGTCTTTGACATGATGTGTGACCGCTGTTTGGGGTAGTTCACCTTGTATATCCTTGTTAGCACTAGGTTGATTTCCAGCTTATGCCTGCTATGTGCTATCTTTGGTGGTGAACCCCTCTTTGACATGTTTGAAAACTGCTCAAAACCGCTTACACTTTATATTCCATATTAGTTGATCGGTTTGAGCATTTGCTAGCACTTGTATATTGTTGCTATACTCATTTGTCTTACCGGCTAGAGCATCTTTTCACTCTGATTGCTATATACCGAAGCTTTCGCATTTGTGCATGTCATTGCATTTTAGGCTTCTTTGTGTGCATTATTCAACAAGGGGGGGAGAAATTTGACACACACACATATGCCTGACACATCACATGCTTATGTCAAGGGGGAGTCACTTGACATGTCTTGATTGGTTGTCTTCTCAGAGGGTGAGACTAGTTCTCAAAGGGAGAAGGGGAGAAGATTGTATGCACTCATAAATGCATTTGCTCAGGGGGAGTTGTTTTGCATTGCTTCTTGCTAGATG
The DNA here is from genome assembly GCA_015844335.1 of Chrysopogon serrulatus. NCBI lineage: Eukaryota > Viridiplantae > Streptophyta > Magnoliopsida > Poales > Poaceae > Chrysopogon > Chrysopogon serrulatus. Next base: position 83,404 of record JADLZL010001037.1, read on the forward strand.
TGTTGAGCCTTTACCTCTTTCTGGAGGATCTAGCGTTTTCGAGTGCTTCTTGCTTGGCTAGCGGTGTTGAGCCCACTTTCTGCCTCTTCTGGAGGGCTAGCCATGTTTTGCTTGGTTGCGTCGAGCCGTTGCCCATGTCTTTGGGGACCAAGTTGTGCTTGCTTCAAATGACCCCATTTGGCTTCTCTTTGGTTTTTGGTTGTTTGATGAGCTTTCTTCTTTTCTTCTTCTTCTTCTATTTTCTTCTTCTCAGCCGTGGTGTGTTGGTGTTGAACAATGCACTCATCAAGGGGGAGATTGTGAACACAAGGTTCATACTTGTGGTTCAGTTGTGATGATGAGTGATTGATTCAACTACTAGCATCTCGGATGGGGTGCTACTGATGGTGGTGAAAGCCACGAGTTCCACATGTACCTTGGCTTGTGTTGTGCAGGTGTCGAGCATGGAGGCGGTGGCCGACGGCGAGGTGAAAGTCAAGTGATGGCGGGCCGCGCCGAATGGACCGGGAGCGGTGAAAGGGCGGACGCATCGAGACTTGGACTGAGGGACCCGGAATCGCCGGGCGGGATCGCGTTGCTGGCGCTTGGCTTCGACAAGTGCAAGGACATGGGCCGGTTTGTTGGTTTGGGCCTCAAAACCAACGGTGGAGGGTTTCGGTGGTTTGGGCCTCAAAACCACCCGGCGGGTTTTTGGGTTGAGCCACAAAACCCTAGCGGAGGTCCCGAGGCGGACGGACGGCACGTGGCGGCATCGGGGAGTTCGCGTCGAGACGAAGCTACCGGTGAGAAGGCGCGGTGGCCGTCGGATTAAAGAAATTCTTAAGGTTGGACCATAGTGCCCTCAAGCTAGATGGTTCGCCTAAAATATCTAGGGGTAGAATGGGGAAGTGTAATAACAGAGGTCCTATAAATAAGAGGTGGTTCTCCCCATACCACTTCACCTCTGGAGCTTTCTTGTTTCATCCTTCTAGTTTTTTTCCTCTTTCTAGGGTTTGCTCATTAGGTCCACAAATTCGTAATTTATGTTTGCTGAATTCTTCAAGTTGGGAAAGGAGGTCCCGAATCCTCCTTGTCTCCTCCGGGATTAATCAAATTGTCTGTGATTTTCGTGGTCTTTTTCGGTGCATTTTTCCCTTCTCCCGTTCTTGCTTCGATTCGTGGATTCGAGACCGATTTAGTTCGTTCCTTTTGCTTTGATTCGTGCAAGGACATGTGCTGAGCTGATCTTCCAAATATCTTGGTCTAATTTTGCACGAGCACGAAGAAATCGAAGGAATTGCGGATTTGGGGATTTTTCGTGTTCTTGGCCGTGATCTGATTTTCCTGGAGTTTGAGTTCGAATCAAGCGATGATTTCTTGGAAATAGCTTGTCAACTCGGTGGAGATCATCTGTGCAAAGTTTGAGTTCGAATCATTTTGATTTATTCAAGTTTGGTTCGATTTTGTATCCGCTCGCTTTCTGTTCATGTTCGTCGCGAGTGCTCGGTTTTCTGCTCGTCCAAGTCGAGAGGGGACAAGCTCTGCTCACTGGGACCCACAGATGCAGAGCAGGCCGTCGCTAGGCGCCCTCTGCCGTTGCCCAGCGTGAGCACCTCCAAATCCCGTTGTTTTGTTTGTTTTTCTCGGTCTTTGCTCGTCTCTTCCTGAGTATCAACAGCAACCAGCAGCAGGAGCTCTCCAAGCGCCCCGCGTGCTCAAAGGCACCTGTGCGGTTGCTACTTTGCCCTGCTGTGCGTGGCCTTTGCTGTCCGGTTCTCTCTCTCCCTCTCTGATTAGCTTTTATCCAATGGTATGAGCAGCAGCAGCAGTACACGTAGGTTTTTGGAGGTGTCATTTTCAGCAACAGTGGTTGATGATTTAAATTAGTATATTTGCTTGATTGGTGCTCTCGGTTGGTCTTTTAATTTGGTTTTATTTTATTTTGTCTTATTGGTGCAAATCCCAATTAAGTGCAGATCTTGTCAAACCTTTTTCTACTAGAAATTTCAGTGCAGTCCCTGGAAATTCTAGATAGGTGATCTTTCGATTCGCGTTCCATCTGCTTTGTAATGTCCCGCTGTGTTCCTAGGGAACATCCACCCTTTTCTTAGGGTCGAGGGCATTGCGTTGTTTGAGTTTTGCGGTGGCGGTGAATTTGGGACAGTGGTCGAAAAAGTTTCGCATGAGAGAAATTTTACGGCTCCCATTCACCCCCCCTGGTCGCCGTTTTGGGTCTTTCATGCAGAGATGAATAAACTAATTTGAACTGATTTTTAGCCCCAAATAGTAACTAGCCATGTGTATCAAACAGGTTGGGTAGTTTTACCAATAGGCAATAGATTGTGATAAGAAGAAATCAGACAGTTGTTGAAGTTGGTATTCCGAGTTATAATAAGCAGCCTGCAGAGATCAATAAATAACCTGAATACCAGAGCGTTTGTCGAAGGTTGAATCTTGTGACTCAAGAAGAAACAACTGACAACTTCGGCTGGGAATAAATAGCAGGTTTGATAGTAGATTTATCTTGATATGCATGAATCAATAGAGTGTTTATGACATGTAAATGCAAAGTTCTTTTCTCCAGAAACTGCTGTACTTAAATACATTTTAACTAGAAATTCAAGAGGAATACAACACCTCATACACAAGATAGCGTGGTCCTACCTCACTGGTGGGATCTGAAATTTTGGAATGGTAAAGGGGTCTAGATTATTTACCTTCACGATATTCCTATGAGGTTAGTGAAAAGGTGATGCAAAATACACAACTGAGCCTATAGTATACTGAATCTTGGTAATAGCTGCATAAACAAAATTTTGGTGAGGTGTTTGACATTGATATAAGCTATAAGCATAACAGTTTAAGAACTGGTACTAAGCTCAGAGCACTGTTTAAGTTTATCAGGGGAAACACAGATTATTCATTTGCGAAGGGAAAAAGGCCCTGAAAAGCTTCTCAGGTTAGCAAACAGGTAACCAAATTTGTCGACTCTGCGTAGCTAGTCAGCAGAATTTTACATGTAAGCAAGCAAGTGTTCATAAGAAGAGAGCGCTCCAATATATACTGCTAGAGACAAATGCTTAAGTCAATAGAAGAGAAAATACTTGAAAAGTTACTGATGGAGTTACTTATAAGGCGTCCAGTTACCATATTTTGCTTAAGTGTTCAATTTGAAATAAACTTGTAGAGAAATAGTTATCTTCCAGTTGTAGAAATTCCTTGGGAAAATGCAGCAAGAGATTTACTTTGAGTAAACTATCTTACTGGCAAGAAAGGTAATGATTATGGAAATGTTTGAAGTAGGGGCACAATAAGATGGGTCAATGGTTAACGTACCTGATGGTCACTATTGCTAGATGTTGATGTTCCTGCAAAAAATATTATTGTTGGTGTACGCAGTTTGTTAACTCAAATTAACTGATCATTTGTTTCATTGTTTATTGAAATCAGCGACTTGAGTTAATAAGTTTAAAACTATATGCGCTAGCATCTTTAAAGATAGCATAGTTGCACTTAGCATAGTGGTAGTAATAAATTGTCTCTCTTATATAAAGAAAAAGCTTTGCGAAGTGTCAATAGCTCCAACAGAGGATGTTCTTACGCCTTTGTAGCTCTAAATTGGTGAATAGTTTCTGTCTCTCACTGATATCACCATCTTCATTTTGACAGCCCTCGATGATAAAAAAAGTATAAATGTCCATATCAGCCATAGAATTCCTCCAGCAGAATATAAATGGACTAATGATGTTCTTGGGATTTTCAACTGTCCCAGTACCATTTGCCTATTGTGCAAGAATGATGGATCTCGAAGCAGCAGCAGCAGCAGCAGCTGATCAGAACTGATTCCCACTTGGTGAAGCTTTGAAATCTAAACACATGTGCCCACCGGCGAGCTGTCTCAAGACATTTTGTCCAATATGAAGACACAAACATACGTTGAATTGAACAAATACCCTTCAATGCCCATCTAAGTCACTCACAGCATAACTGAACTAGTAACTAAATTGAAGGAAACATTATGTGGCAGCCCAAAACATCAATCATTGATTGTTCTAAGTTCTAACTTGTCAGAACAGTGCACAAGAACACTTGGCAGAGAGGTGCATTGAATTGGGGAAAATAACCATATAAATAACATTTTCAATCCATTACCATTAGTGGAAACATGCATCATGGACAGCTGTTTCTTCAAGTTATTACTCATTGAGAAAAATATCTCAATTTGCTCCTTCTGCTGATGCTATTTATTCAAGGTAAGTTAAGAATTCATAAATTTTCTTTAATAGCATGATAGAAAAGCTCGGCAGAAACACATGTGAGCGTATGCATATAACCATGTATTTTGCATATATGAGTAGATCAGTACTCGTCAGAAGATAACTGCTTGTGCATTTTCTGTAAAATGAATGTTTTGGCACATAAACAGCACAAAATAATAGAAATGGTCATTTTGTTAAGAAAACTCACATTAAGAGGTTTAGAAATTACATGCAGCACACACACACAAAAATACACTAGAACATTAATCACTAGAGCAGAAGCATAATTCAAATCTAAATACATACATTCCCTGAAAAAGAATATCATATGACAAGATTGGAGCTTTTGTCAAAACCAAAGGGACAGGTCTTTTTAGGTTGTGCAATCCGACATCAAGAATCAAGAATAGAATAATTGAAAGCTGAAAGCTCAAAAAGAAGAGGAAATATCCAATGGCAGAGTAATACAAGCAGTCTCTAAGTCTAAGAGATGTTATCAGGAACATTGCTGCAGAAATAAAGCTAGGTCACAAATTGCATCATATAATCAGAGCATCATCAGGTTAGATTCAAAGAATCAGCAAATCCAGTTAGTCTTGACCCTTAAGTAGTTAAGTGGTTAGTCAAGTTTATATTGGTAAAATTCACTGCAAATGAGTTTCAGGCATGCCTGTTCTGAGAAAGCCTGGGCCCTGGGCTGGCGTCTTTGCCCTTTTTTTTTGATGAAACAGGAGGGGCAGAAGCCCCTACTGGGATTTATTAAAAAGGACCATAAGTGTTACAAAGAAAAGGGGTGCTTGAAACAAAGAAAGGGAGGCCTAGGAGACGGCAAAGGAAATAAAAAAAATTGAACAAGTTACAGAGAAGAACCAAGCTATCCTAGATTTGCAATCCATAGATCAATTGAGGGTGAATAACTTCTCTTGGCTCTCAGCAGTAGAAGCTTGAGCTCAGTTCTGAAGGCTCCCTTCATTCTCTGCAGGCTCGGAGGGAGCTGTCTGAAGATCAGATCATTTCTCATTTTCCAAATTGTCCAACACATTAAAATGATTATTTCCATAAAGAAAGGGACATGCAGCTGATCTTTTAAACTCTGAAGGTTTTGAAAGGGATCAAGTGTCGGGTCTAACTGCAGATTTAACCACGCCCAACATTGAGCAGCAAATGGACAATACAGAAATAGGTGGTCTTCAGTTTCATCTTCAGTACTGCTGCAAAGCACACAGCTGTAATCTTGAAGGATCATGTGTTTTCTTCTCAGAAGTTCTCTGCAACTCAGTCTGTCTCTGATAAGAAGCCAAAAGAATACCTTATGCTTTTTTTGGCAACAGCTGTTCCACAACCAATTGAAGGCTGGATGCAGGTTGATATGACCACTTAGCTGCCTATAGGCCTTCTTCACCGAGTATCGCTTTGAGTTCCAGATGAACCCCCAGTTATCATTTGCTTCACTAATTTGAATCTGGGACAGCTGTTCTTGTAGTTGGATCATCTGATGGTGCGCTTGCTGAGAGAGTGGCAAATGGAACATTCCATGGAAGGGAATGGAGGATGCAGCTTCAGCAAAGGTGATGTCCTTCTTTTTAACAAAAGAAAAGAGCTCTGGGTATTTGAGCTTCATTGGTTCATTGGCCCATGTGTCCTCCCATAGCAGACAGGATTTCCCATTACTAATTTGAACTGAGGTCACTCCTTTGAATTTATCAAGGAGTTTTAGTACATCTCGCCACCAAAAAGATCCTTTCCTGCCAATTCCTGGAAGTTTTCCATTACTATAATAAGCCTCCCAGATCAGGGATACCCATGGAGTGTCAACTTTGTTAAAGAACTTGTTCAGATTTTTTATGATCAAAGCCTCATTTTGGGTTTGTAGATTTAATACCCCCAGTCCCCCTTCATCTTTTTCTCGACAAACTACAGTCCAGGCTACTTTTGGCTTTTGCTTTGCATTAACATCAGCCCCTCTCCATAAGCAGAGCTTTCTGAATTTATCAATTTGGTCAACCACAGTCTGCTGTAGGAGGAAAGTACTCATACAGAAAGTTGGAAGAGCTGACAGGACTGAGTTGGTAACTTCTAATCTTCCAGCCTAATTCAGAAAGATAGAGGTCGCAGCTAGCCTTCTCTCACATTTGTTGACAAGAGGGGTGAAGTCAATCACTCTTGGCTTAGTTAAACTTAGAGGCAGACCAAGATAGGTGAAAGGCAGGGTCCCAATTTCACAGCCAAATGTCCTAGCCAGGTGTTGCATTTTCTGCTCATTTGTGTTAATTGGAACCATAAAGGACTTGGAATAATTTACTTTTAACCCAGTTGCATCTCCAAAAGACTGAAGGAGGGCCTTCAAAATCCATAACTGCCTGCTGCATGCTTCCATTATTATCAAAGTATCATCAGCATATTGAATGACAGGGAAATCTGAGGAATGACTAAGGTTAATTGGTAGGTTGATGAGACCAATTTGTCTTGCTTTATTCAGGATTGATTGAAGTAGATCAGCAGCCAGAACAAACAATAAAGGTGATTAAGGGCCCCCTTGTCTAACCCCTCGCTTGCAGTGCACTATTTTCCCAGGAACTCCATTTAACAAGACAGAAGAGGTTCCAGAGTGGAGGATATTCTGAATCCAATTAACCCATTTTTGCCCAAAGCCCTTTGCTTTCATGATTTCTAAAATTGCTTGATGTTCAATTTTATCAAATGCCTTCTCAAAGTCAAGCTTCAGAATAATTATTTCTTTCTTCGACTTGTGGCAAATGTGAGTGAATTCTAGAGCCCAGGCCACACAATCTTGAATTGTTCTATCCTTGATGAATCCATACTGATTTTTATGAACCAGAGACTTAATCCTTTCTTGCAGCCTATTTGACAGCAACTTAGTCAATAGCTTGATAGAGGTGCTCAGGAGGGAGATAGGCCTGTAATCAGATATTTGTTGTGGTCCATCTTTCTTGGGAATCAAAGTGATGAAGGAGCTGCTTATGCTTCTTAGGCAAGTGTTGCCTGTTGTTGTATATCTTAAAGAATACTGACGACCAATGCTATAGAAGTAGTGAAGGAAATCAAGAAACATCCGAAGAATAGACTTACAAAGTGATGCAACTAAATTTCACATCAGAATTGTTACGCTCATAATTTTGGTCATCCTTATTCAATTTGCATGACTATCAGCAGATATATTGGCTTCTTATTTTAGTTGGAAAAATCAGCCAATCAGGCCTCCTGTTTGAGCCAGGATCATCCAAGTATCAAATAAAGTTAACTATTTTCCATCATATAATATCACAGCACCGCTCACTCCTAGAGGTAACATTTTGTCTTGAACAATCAATAGAACATAATGCTCAACAGATTCGTCAGTTTAATTACTGTGGATCATAAGTATCAACACTCGAACAATCCCTCACATATGAAAATATCAATGTTAAAGGGAAGAGAGGGGAGAAGTGCACCGCTAATAAGCAAACAAACAGCAACTTACAAGCAAAGTGGCAATCTCCTCGCACCCTCGACAACGTCCTCCCTTCGCACAAACACGATAGTATACAGATGCCACAGCTGCCACTGAGAGCGCCTTATTTCTCTAATCAAGAGCTCTATTCGTCCCCGACGATCTCGAACTCTTGCTCGCGGAGGTGGGCGATGAACCGGACCGGCTTGTCCTGGCCGTCGAGCTTGAGTTCGAACTCCACTTTGAAGGGGAGATTGGGCGTGATGCGCTTGCCCTTCCAAACGCCGACGTATTGCTTGACGACGCCCTCCATGCCGCGCAGGTCCAGGCCGGGCGCCTTGGCGACGTGGTAGACGCGGACGGGCACCGTGACGCGCACGCGCTTCCCGACCTTGGCCGCAGCCGCGGCCTCCTCGGCAGCCACGTCGTGGAACGAGGACACGTCGCTGCCGACGGCCACCCGGGGCGCGATGCGGAGGCGCGCGCACCACCGCGGCGATGTGGGGAGGAGACGACAGCGGGCGGGCGTGGAGGCGGGAGGGAGGAAGCGGGGGCTTGGGGGATGGGACCTGGCGAGGTGGAGCTGGAGGGGGAAGCCGCGGCGGTGGCGGGGGTGGCCGCCATGATCGCCATCGGGGACGGGAAGGTTGGTGGGCGGGTGGGGAATTGCATCGAGCAGGCGGTGCGCACGTGAGGAATAGAGATGCGGGAGCTCCACGCCAGGATGGCCCGGTGCGTGCGGGGAGCGGGGGCGGATGTGATTTTCTACCCGCGGGTTGACGGGTTCTGGATCTTGTATCGACCGAGACCCTATCTATTCCTTGTCTCGCTCACGGCCGCAGCTGCTTCGCCGGCGACTCTGCTCGCCACTTCCTCTCGTCGGTGCCGCTAGCTACCGGAATCTCCGCCCGTCGCTGGCGTCGCCGCCGGCATCTCTGTCCGCCGGCAAAGTAGGCTGTTTGTCGACGAGCCCCTGTCCAAGTACCTCCTGTTGTTTCTGCTTGTATTTTCTTCCACAGAAACAGTACACACCTCTGCATCTGCATCCAGCGGAACGAGATCCTCTTCTTAGCTGCATTGTGAACTTCAGAAATCGATTTCAGAGCAACGGCGTGCTGGCACCCTGCTGGATGAGGTTGCTAGTTGAAACTGCAGTACAGGGTGCTGTTTGGGTGCTTGATGCTGGCTGCAAGGGGCTTTTTCAGAGTCTTGCAGTATGCAGTTCCAGATGGAATGAATGCAGTGCACCTCAATTTTAGTTACCAGGATTGACAGTGTAGTTATTGTCTTTTAATGTACTATTAACAATGTATTCTTGAGAATGCAATATTTATTGACAAAATAATGAATGTTGTGCCGACATTGCATTGGAAAGAATTGGAGTGTAATCTTGAGAGTTCAAAGAGTATAACAGCATAAAAAACAATGTTTACTGACTAAACCCATGTGACGATCTCAGAAAAGCATCATTAGAATTGGACTGGGTTATTATTATTTTGAGCTAGTCTTTCCACCACTGATCTGATCCCTACATGTTCTGTGGTCTCCTCAATTTTAATGATGCTTTTCTGCTGGTACTGTTGGACAGCGTAATCTTTGCAAATTGAGCACCACTGCTGATCGATGTGATGTAAAATTGAGCACCACATTTTTCCAAACTAGAGGGTTCACATCTCATACTAGGGAGTTCACAGCTCATATTAGAGGCAGACAAGACTGAGTTCACAGATCATAATTTTAGTTAGTTCACACCGCACACAGGAATGGCTTCAACTTCATTATCACCCTCCTGCTCAACCAAGTCTTTTCAGAACATTTGCTTTCTCTTGTACAGCCTTCTTTTCTTTTCTATCGTCTTCATCATTAAAACCCAAAATCAGGTGTTGTTGGTTGTACAGAGTACAGTCTATAAGTTGCAATCTGTAAGTTGTCCTAATCAACTTCAGGGATAGGTCATAGGTGTTGTTGGTTGTACAGAGTACAGTTGAAGAATCGAGCCTAAAAGGACATACAGTTAGTGTTACCCCTATGTTCAGAACTTCACATTCGAGCTAGCATATAGGGAAGAAACCAACCGATACCATGAAGTATCGTCGATCGCTTTGATCAGGTTCCATGGGGCTGGACAGGACGGTTCTCAGGACTGCAATCAGGAAATACAAGTGCAGTTGAAACCATTATAATCAGATGCAAAATCTGAAGGGAGGAGAGGACAGTTTACCTAGCCTATTCCCAGACTATTTGCAACATCGTCCCTGGCCCAGAAAAAAAAATTGAAGCACTAACTGTTGAACATTGTTTCGTCTGGCCACGATAGAAACATGATCCGCCATGAGGCATCTCTTAATAGACGAAATCAGCACCATTCCCTCCGGCTTATTTCTCTGCCACGTGTCCTCATGCCTTCTCCTCCGACATCCGATAGTGCTCGTTACCCGCAAACCCACGAGCCATTGGATCAAGTGTTCATGCGATCTGGTCCGTCCGATTGGGGCGTAGCGGGTCTCTCGCCCGTTAAGCAGTCAGCCCGGAGAGTCGCGAATCCTCGCGAACCAGGTCGCGAGCGACGACCTCGCGTTTCTCTCCTCCTGCCGTTGGCTGCCCGCCCGCCCCCGCACCTCCCTCCTCCTTCCGGGCGGCCGGGCGCAGTGGGATGCGGACGTTGGCGAGGCCCCCCCTGCCCCCCTCGCGAGCCTAGCGGCGGCGGTGCGGTGCCACGCGACTCATCCTCTCACGGCTCGTTTCCCTCCTCCGGTCCTCCGATCCCGTTGCCCTCCGCGGCCCCCCGCACCTCCCTCCTCCGGCGGGCAAGGGCGGAACGGGCGACGCCCGGCGGCTCTTGGCGCTGGAGAACCGAGTGGGGACGCTGGGTGGAATGGGTCCCATCTCCGCCCGGCCGTACCTCCCCGCCCCTGTCCTTCACCCGCCCGTGCCGCCATCCTATTAGCCCTTCGACCATGCATGCGTCTTGCAGCCATGGCGAGCATAGGTCGCCGACGAGATCTCTCCATGAACCCGACGTCTAGCACTAATACTTCAACCTCCCAGAGGTTTGTGGCCAGCAGGCAGGTTCGATTTGAGGTTTGGGCCCCCTATGTATCCTCGGACTCGCCGATCGGCTATCTTTGCTATCTGCGATTGCGATGCTCCCGCGGACTAAGCGCAAAGAAGAAAGCGCACGAGGCGGCAATGTCTTTGGCATAGATTAGATGATGATGTGCCCGCGGCCAAAGAAGACGTCGGGTTCTCCATCGGCAGCCCCCGTGGCGAGAACCTTCCAAATTATATGGCCCACAAGCACCGACATTGTCCCTAAGACCTCTGTCGGCTATGCTTGTGTACCATATAACTTAGAATGCTCTGTCGGGTGAAACCCCGATAACACCACTATTCTCCAAGATCGACTTCTTACAAGATATTGTAGTATTACAATCGTTTTTATTCAAATACAACAGAGTAGCGAAAGATTTATAAAAGATATGACTACACTTGATCAGAGTTTAATTAAACAAAATTTAACTGAGTTTACGGAAGTAAGAAGGGGATATAGAACACTGCAGGAGAACACCTCAGGTGGGAGATATTCGATCACGCCAAGCCCACTGGTATGACCGAACTTAGCAGCAACAATTAGTACCTGCAACAGGAGTTAAACAAACCCTGAGTACAAAAGTACTCCGCAAGACTTACCCGACAGAAAAGAGTGGAGAAGACTCAGGAATACTGGTTAATAGGAATCAAGGTGAGGCTTTAGCGAGAATCAAAGACTCCCTTTGCGAAAAGCGACTAATGTTGATCCTTACTTTCCATATTATAGGATATTGCCAATTATTAAACTATCCATCTAAGTTACCCTAATCTATAGCAAGCACTTATCAACCATATAACGGCTTTAAAACCTTTCAGTCTTAACACTTCCATCATTACTACGATGCTGATGCTTGGTCAAGTCTCCCATATCGTGGAGCAACGACGATTCGAATCGCTTTATATACCCAAATGGGGCTTCTAGCCACACGATGTATGCAGGACCGAACATCTTACATACATCAACTCACGCTTTGATTTCCTGCACTTAACGGGTCCTAGCCACGAGAGTACAAGTACACCATCTCCCTACGCCGCCTGCATGCGTCCGACGGTGCGCTTCGTAGTGTGGGTACACGCTACTTCCCGTTCCGATTGTCCGTTCTCGTATGGATCATACAAGGGAGCTTACCGCCATTAGCATGCGACTAGTACTATCCAATAACCCTCTTGACCACGGGATCACCACAACGAAGCGGTCCTTAACCGACACAAGTGGACGACACTACACCAGGGCACTAGCCCATCCTGATGCAAGTCACTCCACCAGCGTCTCGATTTACTCATCATGCTCTTATTGCGTACCCTTGACCCGATCAAAGTGAAGGATACCAATAAGAAACATCAGGTTTCCATTACTTTCTCAAAAGTTGGTACCATTATCACACTTTTTGAAATCATTTCTTAAAGCCTATGCTATTAGCGAGGGGCTAAGCATAAACTAAGCATTTTCGAAATCAAAAACAGGTTTCGGAGATAATATATCAAGGCACGGTAAATGCATCAAGATAGGATATCACTCAACTCCCTACACCTAATACCTCATATCATAAACATAGAATTATAAAGAACTTTCGAAATTCAAGGAAGGGTTTAATGCATCCGGGGCTTGCCTGCGTTGCAGAGAAGGTTAATTGTTAATCTTGATAGCAACACCTTTGGTGGATTCCTCTCTTCGGGACTTAGATCAACACGAACCTTCTCCGAAGCTTGATCCACGGAAACCTTCTCTCACGTAAATTATACGTACATGAAATGATGCATGTTTAAGTATGATGAAATGCATGACATGATGCATGATGCAAGGTAACATGGATGAAACAACGTAACTTCTCATTAACTTGAGTACAACTTTCCTTCACGGTATAGTTGCATCAAGAGATCATAATGAGCAGTTATGACAACACCAGATAACGCAACGCAATCAACGTTAATTGCCGAAGGTCATTAGGGTTAATGACCTAGGGCCATCACTCAATCCTAAAATCAAACAACCCTAATAGTGATTAAGGTTAATTACTAATTTATTAACCATTATTTTTTTACTGTTGTTGAAAGCCACTAATTAACTTGCTAACTAGAGATTAATTAAACCCTAATTAATCAAGGAATTAATTAGAATTAATTAATTATTAATTAATTTGAATACAACTTTCCTTCACCAAAGAACTAGGGTTATTATTCTAATAAGCCTTTAGTTATTAACTAACAAGTTTAGTTATTCATTCATTTCTGAAAGAATTGCGCTACTCATGAACCAGCAAGTGTGTAACACGAAAAGCACATACAAAGCTTATCTACTCAAAGTATTGCATTCATGGAGAAATCAAAATTATATATATACAGCCACTAATGACATACTTAATTGAATCAAAAGCACCTTCTAGCTTTTATTACCACAGGTAGGTCATGAGCACATCAATCAAATATATACATTGCCAAGGAACAGCATGGATTTTATTGTCCCAACGTCTACAATCAACTTAAAAATTCACCCCAGCCATATGAGTATACATGCTAATCATTTTAATATTTATTACCTAATAATTAAAGCATATTATTAAGGGTATAATTAAACATCATCAGATAATTACTAAACTTTTTGTGAAGATTAGTACTGGTATGAAACAGTTACACAAAAAATTTCATGATCATTAGATATTTATTTTTGCCTACAAAAATCACAAAGCAAGCATTTATTATTTAAAATAGCTAATTTTTAAGCATCCAAGAATTACTGTTTTTCATGGTTTCATATTTTTTCCTAAGTAGATCACGTCATGACAAGGCTACATAAAATTTTTATAATTTTAGAATGCATCTAAAATTAGTTATGAAAATCACAAATTTCAGCCAAAAACAGGAAAAAGAAAAAGAAAAAGAAAAACACTGTAGCGAACTATTCACCTGAGTCATGGTTTGTGCATTTAGGCCCCTGGAAAAGTTTCTATTGTTGCGTGAGGCCCCTGGTCGCGATTCAGAGCAGAGCACGTGCACAGGAAGGTCGGTTCCGGCGACGGAGAGCTTGCCTGCGGAGAGATAGTGGCGGGGAAGCATCGGGGCTATCCACCGCGCCCGTGGGTGCACTCGGACTCACCGGAGGCGACCCATGATGGTCTGGCCACGTGCGCAGGCGGCATGCAGCGACCACGGGCGAGCGGCTCCGGCGGCAGCGGCTGTAGGCGGTGGCGTGCTCAAGAACCCAGCACAGGATGAGGGAGAAGGCTAAGGCGGAGATGGTAGTGCTCTTGTCTTGCAGAAGAGCGGAGCAGCAGGACGTGGCGGTGGCATTGCGCCCCTGTTCCACACGGCGGTGGTCATGGCCGACGGCCGCGGCGGGAAACAGCCGAGCTGCCGACTGCGAGCGGGTCGAGGAGGATTGCCAGGAGGTGACGAAGCTCCGTGCACGAGCTGTGGGGCTATGGTGGAGCGAGAGCGGTGAATTTGGCCGGCGAGAGAAGTCGCCGGTGAGGGAGCAGGGAGAAGAAAAGAGGACGACGGCGACTGCTGGCGTGCTTAAGAGAGACGGCGAAGCATCCAGGCATGGCCAGCAGCTGCGCGATCCTGCCAGCGAAGCTATTGCGTGCCAACACGTGCGAGAACGGCAGAGGATGGACGGCGGCCGGCGAAGCAGCTGCGTGGCACTCTGCTACTGCTGCCGAGCTGCTGGTGGTTACTGTACCATGGTGAAAACCGCCTGAAACTCGAATTTAAACTCAATTTTTCTCGCGATTTGGTGCAGCAGCTCAGGGTCCTCCAATTGGTAAAGTTGTAGTCCTATATGCCCTCTCCAACTTTTCTTTAAAAGACCATCTCAGATTCTTGCTCGATTAGGAGATAGAAGTAGAGAAAGAGAGCTAAAAGCAAACTGAAACTCAGTTTCAGTGTTTAACTGAAAACTGAATTCAGTAAGGATTTTGCAAACCTTTTGAATTAGCAAATAAAGACACTTAATTAGTGAACAATTAGAGATCACAAATCACAATCAATAACTCAATTCTTGCTGGTTTAGGAAATAGAAAGAAGAGAAGAGGAGATGAATGAAACTGAAATTCAGTTTCAGTTATAATAGCAAACATACACCCTCTCCCTGAATTTTTGCAATTTACTCTCAAAATCATATAGCAACATGAAAAACTTACAAAATAAAAGTTGTTCAAAATTTAAAAATCTACAACTTTGGTTAAAGAAGTTTAGTCAAATTCCAGGTATTTTTGAAACTGCAAATTTGAATTTAAAAAGGGATAAACCCTAACTTTTGGGATTTCAAAATTACTTTCAATTTTTTGAATAAAAGATGAAAATATCCAAAAATAAAAGTTGTTACATTTTTCAATATCTACAACTTTTATTTAGAAAGTTTTCATGAAACTGAATAATTTTTGAATTGGAGTTTAAAAATCAAAAAGGGAAAATTCCCAATTTAAAGAACTTTTGAAATTACTTCAAATCTTATTCAAAAAAACTTGAAAAACTTTATTTACCAAACTTTTAGAGCTCAAATATATGCACAAACTTTATTTTTGAAGTTTTTCCAAATTTTGAATATTTTAAGATGAAATTGAGAAAGGGGCAAAAGGCTTTTGAATTTCAAGCTTTTGAAAATGATTTTCAAATTGAATCTTTGGGCAATTAATTAATGATGTTGTGATACTTTTAAAACCCAACCAATGGCATACTTTCAAAGTACAAAGTTCATACTTTGAAGTGGTGCCAATGGTTAGCAAATTTTATTTAGAAAATTAATTGCAAGTTAGCTCCCGAGAATTGAAAGTGAAATTGAAATTCCAACACTTAAACCAATTATGGAAAGAGTTGGCATTTGAATTCCAAATTCAATTTTTGTTCTTTCTTTGCATCATTTGACTTGTAAAACATGTTTGAAAAGTTAAACATAATTAGCCACACACTCTCAAACATCAAGGTTGGTTTTAGTTGGTTACTTTTATAAACAAAATTAAACATGTAAGTTAAAGAAAAGTGATTATCATGACATTGATAAAACATCCTTAATGAAAGAACCCAACCAACCTAAAATATAAACTCATTTTATTTAATTAACAAGCTTATCAAGCTACACTAATAATCATAAAGCAGAATTATCACCTCAACACAAGATTAGCACACAAGACAAAACATTACTTATGTAAGGATCATTAACACCATGAAATGTACTAATGCATGTCTTTCCTCGGTGGTTACTTAATGATGCATATGATTATATTTTTACTTGCATTATCATTGAACATGATGCTTAATGCATAACATGATGACATGGTGGGTTTAGGTTAACGTAACACCAGGGGTGTTACACCCCCTATTTGATCCCAATAAATCAAGTGTTAACAAGCAAACTTGAACCCAAGGTGAGGTCACCCAGACCAATCCCTTGCACCTGTTTGTTGTTTTGCCCAAGTGAATTTTCTGTGCTGCTTTTTGACACTTAATTTGCTTTGTTGTACACACGAACAAGAAGATTTGGATTATGGTATAATAATCCACGATCTATGATTCCTCATCAATTCTTCAATTCCACTTTACCGCCATCTTTCTGACACATTTGCTTTGTTAACTGACGCTCTGAGCAGGATGCAGATACATGTTATAATACAAATGTACTTATACCTATTTAAAAAAATCACCGAAATGGCCTTAGCTTACATTGATATACAAAATTACATTCACTTCTGAATTTTCACAACTTCTGAATTAATTATAGTAGTATCCTCAATAGAATTCATACTGTTTTCCATACTTCTATTTTACAGGTACCTTAATTCAAATGTACACTTCTAGATTAATATGTATTATTATAATGCTACTTCTAAGAACTATGAGAATTCATCATTGGAACATCAAGTTGCGAGTTAACTTGACATGCTTGCTGTGGCAGTTCTAACAAAAGATCGAAGCCTTGATGGCACAAAACTGAAATAGAAGGATAATGGCAACATCACGGGGCATTAAGCTACCACCTTTTGAATCTCATCAAAGTTCATTTGTCTACTGTGTTTAGTTTATTACTGGATTCTTAATTTCATAAGCTCTGCTAATTCTTAGTGAAGTATGTTACCTATAACAAAGCTATGGATTATCCGTTTGTCATTTGAAGAACAACAGAAATTCGTTTTTTGCAAACTGATCTCCTATTGAATGCAATATCTGATCCAGATAATTCCAAGTACCATGAAAACTGAGATGGCAGAGGTACCAGTGGCAGAATGGCAGCTCCATGACGCCCACCAGGTACCTGATCAAATACAGGGAGCTGCCTTGATAGGTATATATGCCCAGGTCCATAATTACATACTGCTTTGGCCATTGTTCATCACTATAATCTTATTGCTTCTCAAAATATACCTCTCTCGCTTTAAATTTACAATGATACACCTGACACATAGTATGTGTGTTCCATTTTAAGTGCATTTGCACTGAAAGGTTCTTTGATGTTCACTTATGCAATTCCAAAACAGGCTACATAGTATTTTCACGGTTTTAGCAATAACCACTAGCCATAAAGAATTGGAAGATATGCAAACTTCATCAATTTTTGGAAGTCAAACAAATAAATATATGAACTCTAGGAACAAATCCGAGATTTAAAGCGGACAATTTAAAAATTGATTACCTGTTATTGCAGCTCACATCCTGAACAGGTTGATTACTTTAGGTCTCTAGCATATTGGAAGGCTTCAAACAAATATATATAAAATAAGTTCCAAGTTTGTCCAGTTTTACACTTTTTTAACCTTAGTTATTCTAAGTTGGTGGCAGATGAGAATACTGAATCTCAACTAGCACAAGCCTTTACTTCTATATAGATCCTGTATGGTTGAATTCAATTTTCGTATGCAAGTGATAATACTACTACCGTGTAACAAAGAGATACATCTTTAACAATTTATTTCTCAACTTATATCAGCCATCAGTTAAGAACAGCGAACAGACAAACAACATCATTGCACATCTCAGGTTCTTAACTATATTGAGGGATTAAATTACCGTGTATCCTGTAAAACCATTTTACGAAAAAATTACACCGCTGACAATGACCAAAGGCCCAGCACGACTCAGAGCCACAAAGTGCAATCACTGCAAAAATCCTCCCAAACGACGATTGCAAACAAAAATTCCAGGCAACTCAAATTTTAATCCCCACACACCAACTAAAACAACTAGCCTAATCATCTACTGGCGCGGCAACGCCGCGCCAAGGTTTCTAGTACCTGACGATCCCGACCTTGGATGCGAGTTGGATAGCGTTCAGCTGCAGACTGACATGACGATACGCACTCGGCGATCGTGGACGGACCTGGCGATCTGTCAGCGGCCCACACCCGGGGGGTCCTGCCAAGCCCAGAAGATCGTCAAGAGCCAAGTCCAAGAGCGTTCGGCTGGTTGGGCCTGAATGGACTTGTACCGAGTGCTCCAACGGCCGGACCAGTGAGGAATGATAAGTAGAGAGTTCCGATTCACTCAACTGCATGGTCCGAGCCGCCGTCCTCAGCGGCGGGGAGCGTTCCTACGTTCTCGCACGTTCGTCGTCGTGGTTTGGACGATGCCGCGCCGCGCTCTACCTGTGGCGATCAGCCAGCGACCGGAACCAGGGCCGGTGGACCAGCAGGAGTGCGGTGCGCCTTCCTACTTTTTCCACATCGACACGGTGTTCTTCCGTCTGCTGGGGTCGATCTGCGACCTGCATGCTGAAGGCACCAGTGCCCGAGTTCACGTTTGTCCCGTTACCCTTCGGCTACTCCATTGATGTCCCCAGCGAACCCTGCGATGGACAGCCTGTAGGCCGGCCGCATCCAGAAGAGTTATGCACCATGGGGCTGCGTTGGCGGAGCTATCATGTTTTTCGCCGTGGTTGGTTAATTACTACGGAAATAATAGCCACCATGACACCTGAAAACCTGGACTCTCTCGCGCGACTGCAAGGAGTGGCAGTTGTATGTGCAAGGCTGCAAGCCACTTGGTGTGCCAGATCTCTCTGGGCAAGTAAGAGCTTTCGTGAGACGAATCTGCCTCAGCTTAGACCGTCATTCCCTATCCGGCTCAGTATGAGAAACGGATCGACTTTTTTTGGGAGGAGAGGTTCGCGGGGGCAGAATAATGTTGCTCAAAAGGCCCGATACATGGTTTCTCTCAACACAGTGAGAAACGAGGTTATGCGTCTTCCCGAAAACTAATTCATGAAAATCCGAGACCGCGATTATTTTCTTGATCTGGTTGCTAGTGATTTGAGTGCTTATGTACAGGGCTCAAAGGACGACTATAAGGTCAGTACTACTTGCCCTAATCGCATCCAGTTCATTTTTTCTATGTAAAGATATGTTACTTACATATCTACTAGTATTTGTTTCTGCTAGGGAAGCAATGTACGTAGCCATGAGCAAGGTAGCCATGTAGTAGCAAGCAAGGCAGGAATAAGCAGGAAGAGGAAGTACTATTGAAAGACTTTTTTTTTTCCGAACAATTCAGGCGCCTTTGGTCGGGGAAGTCAAGAAGCTGAAAGGTAGCTGAACGGGATAGTCCAGAAGCCTTTGAAGGACTGAGCACTAGGCTCAGGGATTAAACACGTTAACTTTTGTGTTTTGAATGTGAATATGTTTGGGCTGTATGTTCTCTTATGCATTCACAAACCCTCGATCTGCACTAATGCATGATCCGTTGTTTTATTAACTCCCTTAAACTCAAACTTTGTGAGCATTCATCTAGCTTCTTCACGATTTCCATCTCTTTTATCTTTCTTCAAACAGCATGTCACCTCCCAATCCTTCATCGATCGCTGGCCGCTGAGGAGCTTACCCACCGCGTGTGTCTGTACTCTGTAACCAGAGTCTGTCATGTCGCTTCTTGCTGCCTTTTCCGGCCGCTTGAAACCTCCGGTCAAGCCATTCTAACGCCATAGCCTCCCATCTAGCTAAACCCATTATCTGGACTCCATCAACCCAAACCACAAATAGTAACCTTGGCCTAAATCTTAAGACCCCATTTTGGTGAAGCTCAAGTCAGTTTCGTCAGTTTCTTCGTGAACTATATAGCAAATAGTCATTTTTGTCTAGGAGCTGGTGAGATCAATGGCCAAACCAGGGGCTAGCAGGGGTTGCAATTGTTATTTCACCCATTTTTTATGATAATATTATGTTTTTCACTATAAATACTAGATATATATGTAAAAACATTGAAAAGCTATTAAGACATACACTAGAGTACTATATATTTATCATATTTACGAGGTGCCATCGTATTGTCTGATCCTCCTTAATTAAATGTTCTGGTTTCACCACTAGATGAGATCATTATGTTTTGTTTCATCGCCTCCGCACTAATATCAGACCTAAACTCGCTGGATACTTCACCATAACTTGAGAAGAGCCAATATTATGAACAACAATAGGAATGGTTTGAAGAAAAACTGAATTTGGTAGGGACCAGGGATAGAAAATGCTACTTGAGATTTGGCTTTCCTAATTTATTGTTCCTTCGACCATGGTGTACCATGGAGTTCTTTAGTTACCGAAGAAGGGGTCAACTAACCAAGCGCCCAATGTTCATGACGATGGGATTAACTACTCGAGCTATAAAATGGTTATTATGCACACTTACATTATTTGAACTCAAAAATACTTCTTCTGATCATAAATACAATTTCATCGTGCTAAATCAAAACTTTAAACTTCGACTATCAATACTTCTATTAGATTTATTGTATAATTCTTTTGATTTGAGATTATTTTTGTAGATATTGCTAGTTAATTAAAGTTTAAAATTCATGACTTAGGACAGAACTACATATACACTTAAATGTGTGATTAGAGAAAATACCAGTGTTATTGACATCATCATGGGATATTCATGATCAAGAAGACCGATATACCCCAGTATATGTAATAATTCTGAAGTAATCACAAAACTTGGATGCACGCACAACTTGATGCCTGACATTTCAAAGCAATGCATGGTTGAAAACCCTAAATTTTGTATGAAAGGTAAGAGTACAGGAAAATAAGTCATATATAGTAGAACAATATAACATACATAAACTGATCAGCATAATTTTCCCAACACTAGGAAAGTAGGAACCCATAGCTAAATTAGTGACGAATCCATCTCACATGAAACAGTGGGGACGTAATCTTGCAACAAACTGAAGAACACATTGAAGAGTATAGGAAATATCTAAAACACTAATGAGTCGTCTATTGAGGATGCTGTTGCAGATCATGGGGTGAGAAATTGACTGGTTGCCCTAGACCCTAGTAGCTGACCAAAATATTGCAGCTAGAACATGGTTTCCTGGTGAATTTCAGAAGAATAATTTGATGAAGAAACATGGTTCTTAAATGCAGATGTGAAATGAATCTGTGTGATGCCGCAAGTTGTCTAAAAAACCTGAAACCTGCGTGCATCTCTATCCTACTAGCTAGTGCTATTTCTGCAAGTAATCAACGTGCAAGAAAATGAATGGGATCAGCAAAGGTACTTGGATGTGCTGTTTAGTCCATGATGAAGGTAGGCGAATGAGGAGACTGGGGGTTCAGTGGAGAAGAAGCAGCAGCAGGTGTTACCGGGACGTGATCGCATGACATGTCCGTCCCGGTTGCCGCCGCAGTTGCCGGTGCAGCTGTGTTTATGCCGGGCTCATCGCCGGCGAAGCGCCCGTGATGGAGAAAGAGGCCGCGAGTGCTATCAATGTCGTAGTCCCAGAAGGAGCTTCCTGGGCCCCACGCGCTGAGCCATGCCTCCTCGGCCGGACCCCACTCGCTGCCAGCAGGAGCCTCCGGCGAGCGAATCATTTGACCCGAGTCTGCCAAGGTCGTCGTCTCACCAGAGCTGCCTTCTACTAGCTGCGACGATGTCGCAACCGGAGGCTGTGGCTGCTTGTCCGACGATCTTTCTGCGTCCGGCGTCGTTTGCGGCGTGTTTTCCTCGCCAGGAGTCTGTGGAGGCGACGACGACGACGTGGAGCCCGACGCGGCGGCAGCTGTCGTCGCGGTCGCGGCCGCGGATGTGGCGCTGGTGCGGCCGCTTCCCCGGCGTGGCCCTTCCCGAAGAACCGGTCCGGGAAGTTGAGCCGCGCGTTCTCGCCGCGGAGCTTGAAGGCCTCGCGGTCGTACGCCATGGCGGCGTCCTCGGCGGAGTCGAAGGTGCCGAGCCAGAGTCGCGTGCGGTTCCGCGGCTGCCTGATCTCGGCCACCCACTTCCCCAGTGCCGCTGCCGCACGCCGCGGTACAGCTTCTGAGGCGGCGGCGGCGGAGCGCGCAGCAGGTGCTGGTAGAGCGAAGGCAGAACGCCGGCGTCCTGCCCGCCGCGCGGGCTCAGGTTCAGCGCCTCGCTCCAGTACCGCAGCAGATGCTGATGCTGCTGCTGCGTGCCTTCCGGCAGCAAGAACTGCGCCTGGTGGTACTGGGTCGTCGGCGCGCCGAACGATATCATCTGCTGCTGCTGGCGCTGCACAGGCGCTTGAGCTTGATGCTGCTGCTGTGGCGACGCCGGCTGTGATGACGCGCTGGCGGAGTGCGGCCACGGCGGGAGCTCCAGCCGCGGAACCGCCCTGCCCACCGGCGCGGAGGAGGGCTCGTACGCGAAAGGGGAACATATGCCGCGCCGAGGGCGGCGACGGCGAGGTGGCGCCAGCGGTGGCGCGAGGCGAAGGCGGGGCCGAAGAAGACGTCGTCGTCGACAGCGACGACGCGGAGCGCTGGAAGCGGTCCGGCGCACGCCCGATCTTCTTGAGCGGGCGCAGCAGCGCCGCCGACGCGTCCTCCATGACCGGCGCCAGCTGCCGCCGCGGCTGTATGGGCGTGACGCCTTTGCCCTTCCACCTCCTGCCGCCACGACCGCCCCCCGCGCCGCCGCCACCGCCACCGCTCTCGCTCGACGCGTCCATGCCCCACGGCCCGACCGAGACAACCACCGATGGGAAGATGCGCGCAACTGAAATCCCCAGCAGGTGCGCCCGGCGCCCGCGGCGCTACAGCAAAATATATAGCCCGACAAAAGCCTCGTAAACAAACCAATCCTCAGACCAAATTGCAGCAAGGAAGCACGACGGACGAACGAACGAACGAACTCCGGTGAAACGACCGGCGGCGCGGGGAGAGGAGAGAGCTAGCGTGTGCGCGTGCGTGGTGTGGGGCGTTTGGTTCTGGTCTTCTGGATTCCGGAGGTGACTGCGACCGAAACGCTTATAATTAAGGGTTCACGAAGACGAAAGCAAAGCTACGCTACGCTACGCGTGATTTCTCGCTCGCCTCGCTCGACCGAAACCGACTTTGCTCAGTTGCTGTGAGCCAGCCAGCCAGGGAAATGGATCCCCTGCCTGGTGGGTCGGTGCCCGGGCCCCGCCTCGCATTGACCCGTGGAGAGCCCTCGGATGCCGACACGTCGTGGCGGCACGGCACGGATCTTGACGCGGCACGGTCGGGACCGCGACGTGGGGCATTTTCTGTTGCTGTCACCACGGCGTGGACGGCACTGATCGGTGATTGCTCGCTGGATTTTTGACTCCTCCCTCCCCCCCGGCCCGTTGCTTTCCTTGTACTCCAATCTGCCCCATATGATGTTATTCCATCCCCACGGAAGGCAGTGAGTGACTTTTTTTTTTTAAATTCAAGTTTTTGGGAGTTTCCAACCAATCCCAGCACGCCCACAATTATTGCCTTGATGCTTCTGGTTCGAGGTTGCAATACAAATAGACCCAATGTTGTCGGTACTACCAATTCTGAGTAGGTACGAGGCACATACTCAGACAGTATGATTTAATAATCATAAGGGCATATCTCTAAGCGGAGCTCCAACATATTTTATTCAGCTAGAAGAGAGAAAATTTGGAAAAAGCAACTAGCTATGTATTTTCAAACCTTAATACAAGTTCTATCTCAACTTAACGTATAAATCATCCACATAATTTATCACTAACTATCTACATCATCTCCCATTAATACCATGTCGATCAGCCCACTAACTTCAACCTATTAATGCAAGTCATCCACATCGTCTTCATTAAGTGCAATTACATTTTGTTTCAATTTATAAGAAATATACATTACATGCATATATTGTTATTTGTTTTGCCATTCCATCGTCTTATATATAATTATATATCTAATTCTTTTTTAGTTTTTGTTGAATTCTTATTTTGTCTTGCCCAATTTTAATAATAATAGATGCAAAAACATGTATGTCTAACTCATATGTGCAACGACTTTATTTTTTAAGCATAGCAACCTGCACGGTATGTTTCTAGTTGTTCATTTTAGAACTAAGCTCACACTTTTCAATTATTCATGTGTCTAATGGTTATTACATGACCTTCTATACTAGTATGTCAAGTTCACTACTAAAACTCCACCACCAGAGCACAAGGGAATCGTCCTCAATATGCTAAAACACTAGGAAAACCCCACATGACTAGGAGAAGTTGCAGATTTTGGTTGTGGTTGCTCTATCTTCTTAAACTTCATATGCTAGTCATCTAGCAATATAAATTAGAATCTTAAATCAAACCATCTTAAACTGACCAATTTCATAGAACTAACATCTATGATGCCCCCAAAAAATACGCCATGAAATTGTAGATGATATTAGTCTGATGTTGTAAATAATTGTGCTTATATCTATAGATTCAAAGAAATCTTTAGATTGTTTGACTTAGAGTAATTTTATAAGTAAGTTTATTTATTTTGGGATGGAATGAGCACATAGCAACTCTGAAGGACGAGCAATAGAGGTATATTAAAGTTTGCCTACACCTTGGAGTATGTTGTAGACAGACTACTAATTAAGAGCTAGTAGTATTTTTCCCCCTTCTTTTTATTGCTGACCTAAGTCATCTACCTAGTTGTAACTTTTAATTTGGAGATCCCCTTAGGGCATATTGAACTGTCGGGTCATCTATGAGAACTGTCGGGTCATCTATCCATCTATATATTTATAATATGAATTAGTTAGAATGCTCTTCTGATTTAACCATAATTCACCTATAATCGGGTACTAAACTATACATGCATCTTGAATTATGTTGTATAATAACATATGGACCTGCTACTAGTTAGAAGCTAGCGCGCGATTTTCTCTCCCCTCTTCATCAGCTGTCCTCCATGTAGGACAAATAATGACGAGGACTAGCAGACCTTATTATTATTATGCAGTAGGTAAGAGAACCTATGGAAGTGATTAACTTTCTTAATTGTTTTCTATAGAAAGATCAGTTTTCTTAATCGCACGCCAGATGGTCTCCAATGGGAATTTGTCGATGCGTGCTTCCCCTTTGTCTAGTTCGTACGAGCTGCCAGAAGGAGAAATGAATTAAGTAGATCATCTCCTT
This sequence comes from Chrysopogon serrulatus, assembly GCA_015844335.1. Classification (NCBI taxonomy): domain Eukaryota; kingdom Viridiplantae; phylum Streptophyta; class Magnoliopsida; order Poales; family Poaceae; genus Chrysopogon; species Chrysopogon serrulatus. Next base: position 108,512 of record JADLZL010001037.1, read on the forward strand.
GTGAAAACTGTATTCTAGCTTATCCCCTCCGAATTTGTTAAGCTAGTGGTAGGCTTTGCTGAATAAACTAACATGGTAACCTAAAGCTCTGCTTGTTGTTAGGGCAGTGTCCCTGCTTAATTTAGGCCAACTCCCCACGTGATTTGTCCTGGCCTCCTGGGGATCGGCATGAATTGCTCACTATAGCTTGCTGTTTGGTTTTGCGTGCTGTTTAATTAATTTCCTTGCCCGGAACTAACTGTAAGCATGCATGCATGTCGTCGTTGCTTTCTCATCATCATCGCCATTGTTATATACAATACGTAAGTGCTTCAGCATGCAATAGAGGCAGCTTCAATGATTCTGCCGTTATAGTTTCATTGGTACGGTACCCGCTGGGATCGGATGCAAAGCATGTAGTATAAACGGCTTAACGCTAATGCCTTCTTCAGGGAGGGCTCTCACTCAGCAGGACGCCAGAGGCAGCAGCAGGTGGGGCGTACGATCCTAGCTGTCCTCTGATCAAGCGAGCTGTAGCTCTGATTGCATATGCTCATGTCCTAGTCATGTCAGCACAACTCGGCCGCCGTACCATGCAATGCATGCCACCAGCATCGATCGGTGGGCATCGTGGAGCCACAGTACCCTTGCCGATCGCGCTTCGGTGCCACAGATTCTTCCGGAAAATATGACAAAAAGGAAGAGATGGATCGAAGCGGCAGTTGGAGCTGTCTTTTTGGGCGCATATCAGAGCTCGGGGGGCACGCGTGCTCGAGGAGGACGTACCCCCTGCCGGCTGCCGCTCGCTCGCTCGCGTGGCATCGATCGCTTTCGGCACCAACGGCACTGCCACTGCAGCCCCCAACAAAAAGATCTTTCACGCACTCGCCCTCCTCCTCTCCCTGCGGAATTGCAGGGGAAAAAAGGTCCACGCGGACGGGTTGTGTGTGTACGACTGTACGTACGTCCATCAAAAAATCTGCTCCTGCTAAGGAGGGGAGGAGGGCCCCGCCATGAAACCGGCCGGCGGCCGGCCCGCGGCCATGCACCACCGCCGACCGCCGTGCGTGACGACGGTTGCTCCCGCAGGCCGCCGCCGTCCACCCACCGGGCCGGGGCGGCGGTATACGCAGCATCGTATCACCGTTTGTGTGGTCGAAGCGGCCGCGACGGCGCCCTCGTTCCCGTTGCGTGTCTCACGCGCGCGCGACGGCATGCAGCCGGCGGCCGGCCGGTGGCTTTGACCCATGCAAGCGGCGGCGGTCGATCGGGACACGGTTTATTTTGGTGCGTGCCGCGGCGGCACCCAGCTGGCCGGCCAGGGCGCTGACCTTGTTGCTACTGGTTATTCTGCTGGCCGACGACGCACGTTTTTGCCAACCAGCTGCACGACTGCCGCAGCCGCACAAAGGGTCGGGTGCGGCGCGGCAGCCCAAGTGCGCGTCGAAACGTGGCGCCACTTGCGCCGCACGATCGTAGCCACCGTCCTACTTTTAAAGCTTGCTGCGTAATTGCGTGTCGTGGATTACTCGGTTCGGGCAAAGAGATGCATGTTTGACTTAGTAGTCGTAGTGCTTAGCGCCAGAGAATTAGTACTACTACTAGTTTAAGGAGTAGCAGGTCTGTTTACTGCCACTTAGAGGCAGTACGTGGATCAGACTGGCCTTCAGACACGAGTGAAGTGTAGAATAGGAATACGTACTACTACGCAAGCATGTGTAGTGGGCTTGTGACTGGATAATTAACGATCTATATTGATCTGTCAAAATCTACCTCTATCTACCGTACCTGTGCTGTGCGCCATGCATGACAAAGGATGATGCAGATAGATAGACATGCATGCATATATGGCTATCGTCATGTATACTCTCTATAGCCCTGTTTGTGAGAAAAGTACATATGACACGTGACCATTGTAAGCTTATCTGTCGGCTTATTAGTTCTACAATAATGTTTTTCTCTCATATTAAATCAGTCATTTTGGCTTATTAACGGGATTATAAGTCCTACTATTGAACAACATCTATACATTGGCGGATCTAGAGATTTTGTAGAGCCCAAACAAAATGTACATAATAACTGATAAGTGATAACTAGTTCATGTACTAACATGGTCGTAACCAAAAAAAAAAAAACTTCCGGTTGTGCTTGATGATTTTTGTTGCTGCTAGCTGTATGATTTACTCTGGAATTGACCCCACCCTTTTTTTGCCTAGCTAATACTAGTACGCTCATCAGCATGGCAGCATGGAGCATGTAAGTTCGCACAGGAGCCCACACGGTCGTTGGACCCGGGAGGCCGGGATCCGCCCCTGTATCTATGAGTGTAGTTGTGGCACCTACGTACACAGCTTAAGCAGGGCCGTCTCCAGAAATTTTGAGCCCCGGTTCGAAATGCATATTGGGGTCCTAAATTTTTTTTAATGGTTCACAATTCACAAGACATGATTCCCGAGTTCTGCGTCCCTCTGGACTCTGGCCCCCTGTTGTTCATGCTGCTCCACAGTTGGTGGATCGCGACAAGAGCCGCGCGGGGAAGTCACCGATTCAAGAACCAAGCAAGGCAGGGTTGTGGTTGAATAGGAGTCGGGCATGAAGAAGAGTCGTTGTCGGTTCAGTGGTTCTCGGTGGACGATGAGAGGATGTGAGTCGGGGGACGCTGGGTGGTACCGCCGCCGGCCGTGGTTCGACGTTTTGACTTCGAATCATTTGGATACTAGGCTGATGAGGGATGCGAGGTGGGGGCCCATGCTTTTTGTGGGGGCCCTGTTCCGTCGCTCACCTCGCACATGGCCATCGACGGGCCTGAGCTTAAGTGTTCAAAACTTCCAGCTCCGTGCCATTGGTGCTTACCTAATGTTCCTCAAGTAGTAGTAAAATGTTAATGATAATGATGATTAATACTTTCAACTTATCAACCGCTAGCGCTAGAACAATGTTTTATATTTATAAAAAATCAGCCGTTTTAGCAGTGGGTTATTAGTCGTGCCAAACAGGCGATTAAAGAGAAGAAGAAAACAATATACATTATTTATAAATAAGGGTATCAGTATCGGTTGCACCACGAGCCATGAGCCGACAGTGTTACTCAACGATGCCGGTTTACAAATTATTAAACCAGCAGCAGTAATGTTCGATATTGCTGCCAGGTTAGGGCAACCAGTTCATCACTATCACATGAACACTGCCCGCTCATTTTCCAGCAGTGATAAGGGGTTGAGATCCGGCAGTGAGAATAGTATTTCTGAGGTAATAGTGAGAGCATCAAAGCATGGTGTTTGGTTAGATCAACGTTCAATAAAGTGTTAATATATACACCTTCCGTTCTAAATTATAAGTCACTCTGAGTTTTATGGTTCATCCATTTTGTTATATATCTAGAAACATTATTATATCTAGATATATAGTAAAATGGATGTATAAAAAATTAAAGCAACTTATAATTTAGAACGGAGGAAGTATAATGAAGATTATTTGATGATAACTGCCTACCGTATGGTGTGTACGTACCAGCTAACTATACACTACGCATTAGCATATAACGAAGTTAACCAAAACTAATGGTCCATGGTCTAGGCCTCGTATATGTATATATGTACCCACAGCTAACAAGATCAGCTGGAGCTGCCGAGCTGGTAGAATCTAGCTAGGTAGTATCTAGGGTTCTAGACCCCATATACTATTTGAATTGGAATCATCAAGAAATAAGACTATGTACTCACGGTTTGATTAGTCCGACTCAGTGGATTAGCACAAGAGTTTGAAATTCTATATATATTGGTCTGTCAAGTAATTAATTAGCTTCTTGCATACGTGTCTTCTCTTATGCCAGTCGCCATCGTTGCTGTTTAGAGGGGTGGCGAGATGATGTTTGCAGCAAGTTTTAAGTATGCGATTAGTGCCTGCATGCAGACAGTAAAACGACAATCTTGATAAACACAAGATTTTTTTTTTTTTAAGATCGACTGGTTTGCGTAACGAATTGGCCTTTGCATGTCCTTTTCTTTGTTCTTCATTGACAACAACCTTGACATATCATATATTCAGATGTAAATAACAAAGTCCGAACAAACGACCTTTTGCGTCTAGCTTTATTTGACTTTTCATTTAACTTTTACCCATGCAATTAAATTGATGAACATATGCCGTGGCATAAAAAGGGGAAAATTAGAGATATATCTCAGCAAAATGTAGAAGACTAGAAGAGCATAAATAGACACATGATGTCATCGTCATCTCTCTAATTCTATCATGATATATACTCCTCCGTCTCACTGCTTTTGTCATTGGAAAATCGTGTCCTCCTCACAGTCACGGTTCCTGAGCGACAAACCTCACGGGACAGAGGAAATATCTTCTGATCTGCTCTTCGATTTCTATGTCACATACCACATACATGACGCAACGAGCTGGAAGACAAGAATTTGGTCGCTACGATACATAGGGCTCACTGCTTATCTTGGAATGGGGCCAGAAACCAATCCAGTTAATTAAGGCATTGTTTATTTTCCCATAGATTACTCCTAGAAAACAAATCCTGGCTGGATTGTTATTCAATTTATATAAAATTTTATTAGCAGGAATATAGAAAAAAGGTCTAATGCATTGATCATATAGATCCATACTACAGCTGTTTATTAGATGGAACAAATATAGAAAGGAACGAGAGGGAGTAGAATTCCCTCCTTTCCAATTTGGAACGAAAGGGAGTAGAATTCAATCACCATTCCAATTGGATTTTGCCATAGTATATAGTATAAAACAAGGAAAACCACATGAATGTCTATGGAGGAATTAAACATATGCACAACAACTATCCAACATGGACACCAATGTTTTCGCATGTCCATGAAAAATCATCGAGTAATTTAATTAGATCCACACACCGGTTCAAACGTAGAAGTGGCTACAATAGACAGAACATCAGCTTTATGATGAATCAGGCAATATCTTAGGGCAAAAGAGGTATCTATGAGCCCAAAATAGAATATACCTGGTGATATAAAATTATATGCGGGCATCAGCCATGTTACTAGTTCAGAATGATTGCTCGTCAGTCCTCACAGAGAGAAATAGAATGGAACTGTCCTGGTCCAAAACTGGCACTAGCTAGCAGGAAGTATCTAATGCAGCAGCAGCACTGTCCGAAACAGCCGTATGCAGCAGCAGCACTGTCCGAAATAGCCGTCATGAGTTACAAATCTTATAAGACCTGAAGGCTCTGTCGTCATACCTAACCATACACGCTAGCAAAACGGATGCAG